>CM075290.1:6285909-6776709 GCA_037672795.1 Lagerstroemia speciosa | reverse complement strand
TGATTGAGCAGTGCTTGAGCAAGGCTGCTACCATAATCTAGGAAGCCACAGCAGTGATCGATCAGTGCTGGAGCAAGGCTACTACCGTGATTGAGCAAGACACGGCAGTAATCGATCGGTGATCGAGCACTACTCGAGCAAGGGTTCTACCGTACTGCTTCGCTTCCGCGCTGCTATGCTACCGTGGCACCGTGGTCGAGCAAGGCTGCCACCTTGGTACCGTGGTCGAGGAAGCTGTTGCAATGCTACCGTGCTCGAGTAAAGTTGCGGCCATGCTACCTTGGTACCATGATCGAGCAAGGCTACTACTAGGGTGCCGTGGCCGATGAAAAGCCACGGCAGTGATCTAGTAGTGCTCGAGCAAGGATGCTACCGTGTTGCTACGCTGCTGCACTGCTCTGCTACCGCAGCACCGTGGTCTAGCAATGCTGCCACCGTGGTACCTTGGTCGAGGAATCTGCAACAATGCTACTCTGCACAAGCAAAGCTGCGCCCGTGCTACCTTGGTACCATGGTCGAGCAAGGATGCCACCGTGGTGCCGTGGCCGAGCAAAAGCCACGGCCGTGGTCGAGTACTACTCGAGCGAGGATGCTATCATGATCGAGCAAGCCACGGCAGTGATCGATCAGTACTGGATCAAGGCTGCTACGGTGATCGAGCAAGCCACCGCAGTGATCGATGAGTGCTGAGCAAGGCTGCTAACATGGGCGAGCAAGCCACTGCAGTTGTGGATTAGTCTGGAACAAGGCTGCTGTCGTGATCGAGTAAGCCACAGCAGTGATCAATCAGTGATCGAGCACTGCTCGAGCAAGGCTGCTGCCGCGTTGCTACGCTACCACGCTGCTATGCCACCGTGGCACCATGGTCGAGCAAGGCTACCACCGTGGTACCGTGGTCGAGGAAGCTGCGTCAATGCGACCATGCTCGAGCAAAGCCATGGCCGTGCTACCTTGGTACCGTGGTCAAGCAAGGCTGCTACTGTGGTGTCGTGGTCGAGCAAAAGCCACGACAATGATCGAGCACTGCTCGAGCAAGGATGCTATCGTGATCGAGCAAGCCACGGCAGTGATCGATCAGTGCTGGAGCAAGGCTGCTACTGTGGTCGAGTAAGCCACGGCAGTGATCTAGCAGTGCTTGAGCAAGGCTACTACCGTGATCTAGCAAGTCACCGCGGCGATCGATCAGTGCTAGAGCAAGGCTGCTACCGTGATCGAGCAAGCCACAGTAGTGATCGAGCACTGCTCGAGCAAGGTTGCTACCGTTCTGTTACACTACTACGCTACCATGCTACTGCAGTATTGTGTTCGAGCAAGACTGCCACCGTGGTACTGTGGTCAAGGAAGTTGCTGCAATGCTCCCGTGCTCGAGCAATGCTGCAGCCATGCAACCATTGTACCGTGGTCGAGCATGGCTGCTACTGTGGTACCGTGGCCGAGCAAAAGCCACGGCAGTGATCGAGTACTGCTCAAGTCAGGATGTTACCATGATCGAGCAAGCCATGGTAGTGATCGATCAGTGCTGGAGCAAGGCTGCTACCGTAATCGAGCAAGCCATGGCAGTGATCGAGCATTGCTTGAGCAAGGCTGCTATCGTGATCAAGCAAGCCACCGTAGTGATCGATCAATGCTGGAGCAAGGCTGCTACCATGATCGAGCAAGCCACAGCAATGATCGATCAGTGCTGGAGTAAGGCTACTACCATGATCGAGCAAGCCGCAGCAGTGATTGATTAGTGATCGAGCACTGCTCGAGCAAGGCTGCTACCGTGCTGCGACCCTACCGCACTGCTATGCCACCACAGTACCGTGGTCGAGCAAGGCTGCCACCGTGGTACCGTGGTCGAGGAAGCTGCTGCAATGCTACATGGTCAAGCAAACCTATGGCCGTGCTACCTTGGTAACGTGGTCGAGTAAGGCTGCTACCAGGGTCCCATGGTCGAGCAAAAGGCACAGTAGTGATCGGGTACTACTTGAGCAAGGATGCGTGATCGATCAGTGCTGGAGCAAGGCTACTACCGTTATCGAGCAAGCCACAATAGTGATCGAGTAGTGCTTGAGCAAGGCAGCTACCCTAATCGAGCAAGCTACAGCAATGATCGATCAGTGCTGGAGCAAGGCTGTTACTGTGATCGAGCAAGCCACGGTAGTGATCGAATAGTGCTTGAGCAGGGCTACCACTGTGATCTAGCAAGCCACAGCAGTGATCGATCAGTGCGGGAGCAAGGCTGCTACCGTGATCGAGCAAGCCACAGCAGTGATCAATCAATGATCGAGCACTGCTGGAGCAAGGCTACTACCGTGCTGCTACACTACCGCACTGCCACGCTACCGCGGGACTGTGTTCAAGCAAGGCTGCCATCGTGGTACCGTGGTCGAGGAAGCTGCTACAATGCTACCGTGCTCGTGCAAAGCTGCAGTTGTGCTACCTTGGTACCTTGGTCGAGCAAGGCTGCTACCGTGGTATCGTGGTCGGGCAAGGCTGCTACCGTGGTACCATGGCCGAGCAAAAGCCACGGCAGTGATCGAGTATTGCTCGAGCATGGATGCTGCCGTGATCGAGCAAGCCACGGCAGTGATTGGGCAGTGATCGAGCAGTGGTGGAGCAAGGCTGCTACCGTGATCGAGCAAGCCACGGTAGTGATCGAGCAGTGGTGGAGCAAGGCTGCTACCCTGATTGAGCAAGCCACTACAGTGATCGATCAGTGCTGGAGAAAGGCTGCTACCATGACCGAGCAAGCCACACTAGTGGTCGATTAGTTATCGAGCACTACTCAGGCAAGGCTGCTACCGTGCTGCTACGCTACAGCGCTGCTATGCTACCGCGGTACCGTGGTGGAGCAATGGCGCCGCCGTGGTACTGTGGTCGAGGAAGCTGCTGCAATGCTACCGTGCTCTAGCAAAGCTGTGGTCGTGCTGCCTGCCTACCGTGGTCGAGCAATGCTGCTATCGTGGTACCATGGTCGAGCAAAAGCCACGGCAGTGATCGAGTACTGCTCGAGCAAGGATGCTACCGTGATGGAGCAGGGCACGGTAGTGATCGATCAGTGCTAGAGGAAGGTTGCTACCGTGGTACCGTGGCCGAGTAACAGCCACGGCAGTGATCGAGTACTGCTCGAGCAAGGATGTTACTGTGCTGCTACGCTACTGCACTGCTATGCTGCCGCGATGTCGTGATCGAGCAAAACTGCCACCGTGGTACCGTGGTCGAGGAAGCTGCTGCCATGCTACCATGCTCGAGCAAAGCTATGGCGATGCTACCTTGGTACCGTGGTAGAGCAAGGCTACTGCCGTGGTACCGTGGCCGAGCAAATGCCACAGCAGTGATCGAGTACTGCTCGAGCAAGGATCCTACCATGATCGAGCAAGCCACGAAGGTGATCGATTAGTGCAGGAGCAAGGCTGCTACTGTGATCGAACAAGCCACGACAGTAATCGAGCAGTGTTGGAGCAAGGCTGCTACCATGATCGAGCAAGCCACAGTATTTGTCGATCAGTGCTGGAGCAAGGCTGCTACCGTGATCGAGCAAGCCACAGTAGTGATCGATTAGTGATCGAGCACTGCTCGAGCAAGGCTGCTACCGTGCTGCCATGCTACCATGGTACCGTGGTCGAGCAAGGTTGCCACTGTGGTACCGTGGTCAAGGAAGCTGCTTCAATGCTACCGTGCTTGAGCAAAGCCGCGGTTGTGCTACCTTGGTACCGTGGTCAAGCAAGGCTGCTACCGTGGTACTGTGGTACTGTGGTCAAGCAAAAGCCACGACAATGATTGAGTACTGCTCGAGCAAGGATGATACCGTGATCAAGCAAGCCACGGCAGTGATCGATCATTGCTGGAGCAAGGTTGCTACCGTTGTCAGCAAGCCATGGCAGTGATCGAGTACTGCTCGAGAAAGGATCCTACCGTGATCGAGCAAGCCACGACAGTGATCGATTAGTGCTGGAGCAAGGCTGCTACCCTGATTGAACAAGCCACGATAGTAATCGAGCAGTGGTGGAGCAAGGCTACTACCATGATCGACCAAGCCACCGCAGTGATCAATCAGTGCTGGAGTAAGGCTGCTACCATGATCGAGCAAGCCACAGCAGTCATCGATCAGTGCTGGAGCAAGGCTGCTACCATGATCGAGCAAGCCACAGTATTTGTCGATCAGTGCTAGAGCAAGGCTGCTACCGTGATCGAGCAAGCCACAGTAGTGATCGATTAGTGATCGAGCACTGCTCGAGCAAGGCTGCTACCGTGCTGCTATGCTACCGTGCTACCGTGGTATCATGGTCAAGCAAAAGCCACGGCAGTGATAGAGTACTGCTCGGGCAAGGATGCTACTGTTATGGAGCAAGCCACGGCAGTGATCGAGCAGTGCTATATTCTTATTTTACACTTGTGGATCGTAGTTCCACATTCTTAATATTGTAATCTCTAATTTACGTGTTTATTGTAATTATACACATAAAAAACTATGTTACCCCTTCTTCGTATTGCAATTACATGTTTGTTCTAGTTATATTCTTATTTTACACATGTTGAACGATGTTCCACATTCTTAAGATTGTTATCTTGTCATTTTACGTGTTTATTTCATTTTTACACATGAAAAATTTCGTTACAGCTTTATATTATTGCAATCGCATCATTTTACATGTTATATCCATGTTCTAGACTTTTAAATCATCTTTCTAGATTCTTAGGAATGTAATCCTATTATTGATTGTGTTTATTCCCATTGTACATGTGAAAAAGTTTGTCACACATTCATTGGATTGTTCTCGTATCATTTTATAAGTTGTATCTGCTGTGAATCAGGATACGAGCTCGAAGAATGCAATTAAACTCTTTCATGGTTCAATGACGGGAAGCTTGAATGAGATGAAGAAGAGGACACCGACATGTATAGAAGTGATGGGCAAGCAAAATGAGTCAATGTTGTCCATGATATTTGAGAAGAGAACAATAAAAAAGGCCATATATTTCAGCGGAATATCAAGAGAGCGAGTGTTTTTAAGAAATATGTATCAGTTAGATATCAAGAAGAAGGGCATATTCAAGAGTGGAAGTTAAGAGATGTTGAAAGAGAGAGAAGATTTCAAAGAGTGGCAAGAAAAACACAAGACAAGAAGATTCCTTGCAAAATATATTCTAACATATATTTGAGCCATCGAAAATATATCAGTTTCCTTAAATAGTGATATTACATTCACTTTGTTTAGTTGTGAAGACATGTTATATTTCATACTTTTCTATAGGGAAACTCTTAGATTTATTTTATCATTAGTTTTCTCTACAATTAGGATCATTTAGAAAGGTTATATGCATATAAATATTACACTTTCGCCTATTTAAAGGCTAGAACTTGCTTTTGGACGAATCTGAAGACCATATTATTCATTAGTAAAGTGAGAGTTCTATGGTTCTTTGAACAACTAATCGAACTTATCAGAGCATTATGTGGTATTCAACCTCGACTTATCAACAGATCATTCCATAGTTGATTGTGGCATCTTTACTACACTAAGGCTCTTACTTTTCTATAGGTAACGAGTTGCGCTTCCACCATTCAAGCTTGATAAAGACACGTTCCTGAAGACTTTAGTTGCATATGGGTCTCGTCATATGTTGTTGAGATTCTTATCATACTTGATATTGAATTTTATCACGTAATTGGTGAGGTTCGCATCGGTATTCTCATTGTACATTTTTAAGTCATCATTCCACATTCTTAAGACTGTAATCTCACCATTTTACATGTTTATTACAATTTTGAATGTGAAAATTTCGTTACGCCTTCTTAGGGTTGCAATCAAGTTATTTTACAAGTTGTATTACAATTCTACACTTGTAAATTATCATTGCGCATTCTTAAGAATATAATCCTCTCATTTTACATGTTTATTCTAACTATACATATGAAAAACCTCGTTACAACTCCTTATTATTGTTCTCGTACAATATTATAAGTTGTATTCTCATTGCACACTTACTATTTTTTTCACATTCTTAAGGTTGTAATCCCTTCAATCTAAGTGTTTATTTCAATTGCATATCTTAAAAGCTTTGTTACACATTTTTAGGATTGTAATCACATCATTTTATTATTTATATTCTCACTTTAAACCTGTAAATCATAGTTCCATATTCTTAATATTGTTGTTTTACATGTTTAATGTGATTATGCACCTGAAAAACTATATTATCCCTTTTTAGTATTATAATCATGTGACTTCATCTTAGCCCAATGCTCATGACGCGCTACGAAACTTCCACTGTGCCAAGGGACAAGCAAGGCACAGTGCTTTCCCTTTTCTCACTCCCTTCCTCTTGATTTGAGGTGCTCCCAGTTATATTTCCATTTTAAACATGCAAAACACTGTTCTACATTCTTAATATTGTTATCCCATATTTTACTTGTTTATTCCAATTGTACATGTGAGAAACTTTGTCATACTTTTATATTTTTGCATCCGCATCATTTTAATTGGTATATTTCCTTTGTAGACTTCTAAATCGTCTTTCCATAGTTTATTCCAATTGCATATTTGAAAAGCTTTCTTACACATTCTTTGGATTATTCTCATTGATTTTACAAGTTGTATTTACATTGTACACTTTTAAGTCATTGTCCGGTGTTCTTAATGACATGAACCTCACCAACAATAGTGATGAAACCTTGAACAAGGATAGATAGAACCCCAAGGACGAGAAGACAAGAGTTTGAGCCTTGATTCATAACCCAAATCTGGAACGAACCTAGATGACAAAGGAAAGAAATGCCACACCATGAGGGGGATAAATTGCGGTTGTCTAAACACCACAAGATAAACTCGATAAGTTCAAAAGTTCTTTCAAGAAATAAGAGAGCATAAAAACCGCACAAGGCTGTTTATAATCTGAAAATGAGCAAAAGTTCTCACAATTTGGAATTCTCTCCCTCATATAATGGGAGCAAGCATCTAAGAATGCTAATGCATGAGTTACACGTGTAAACTATTCAACAACCCAAAATAAACAAGTTCTCACAATTTAGTATTCTTCTAACTACTTCCCACTCAGTCAACCCTGTAACCACTTCTCATCTCAGCCCTTCATAGTTCCCAAGTACATGCTAAATTATCTTGAATTATTCTTATCATATGGGTTAGGCCTTGATTAGCACTTAAGTTTATCTTGGTCTCTTATTTTTCCTAATCAACCCAATGCTCCTCAATTAGTCCATTTATTACTTCCTTAAAACGTTTTGCTCGAAGTCTTGTAATTAGGCCATTTGGAAGTGACAAATGATCTCTTGCATCTTCAGCCTTACGCCCATGATCAGCTCCTTGATATGCATCATTGTTCCCCTCTTGAGAAGGATTTTCCCTCAAATCATTACCTACATCAAAAGGAGACAAGCCAGCAATATTAAAACAAGTATGTACACCATAGTCACCTACTAAATCAAGCCTGTAGGCATTATAATTGACGTGTTTCACTACTTGAAATGGACCATCACTCTAAGGCAGGAGTTTAGAACGTCGTTTCTCTAGAAATTGCTCCTTCTACAGGTGCAACCTGACCCAATCTCCCGGTTCAAACACTACCTTTTTGCACTGCTTATTGGCTTGATGAACATATTGTTGGGTCTTTCTCTTAATATTCAGCCATGCTTGTTTGTGAATTAGCTTTACAAATTCAGTATTCTTCTCACCATCTAAGTTTATATGCTCACTCAAAGGCAAAGGAGTCAAATCCAATGGTGACAACGACTTGAATCCATAAACAACTTCAAATGGTCGGTCAAAGATAGAAATAATGCTTCTATTGTAAGCAAATTTAATATGCGGTAAACAATCCTCCCATATTTTTAAATTCTTTTCATTGACATCATGGAGTAAGAAGGACAAACTTTGGTTGACAACTTCAGTTTGTCCATCAGTATGGGGATGATAAGTAGTATAGAACAACAATTTAGCTCCCAACTTTTCCCATAGAGTCTTCCTAAAGTAGCTCAAAAGCTTTACATCCCTATTAGAAACAATGATTCTTGGCATGCCATGCAACCTAACAATCTCTCTAAAGAACAAATCAACCACATGTGATGCATCATCGATTTTATGACATGAAATGAAATGTGCCATCTTGGAAAGCCTATCTATCACGACAAAAACTAAGTCTCTCCCCCTCTTAGTCCTAGGTAAACCCAAAACAAAGTCCATCAAAATACTAGTTGAAGGTTCACTTGGTATAGGCAACGAGGTATGCAAGTCATGTGGTTTCAACTTAGACTTAGCTTGTTTGCAAGTGATATGTTTCTCACAAATTTTCTCCATATCACGTTTCATATGCGGCTAAAAGAAATGATCTTGTAAAATTCCTATAGTCTTCGCAACACCAAAATGCCCCATCAAACCACCACCATGGGCTTTCCTAACAAGTAATTCATGCAATGAACACATAAGCGCACACAATCTATTTTGACAAAATAAAAATCCATCATGCCTATAGAACTTTCCAAATGCAACCTTTTCACATGCATTGAACACATCAGCAAAATCAACATTTCCAGCATACAAGTTCTTACTATATTCAAATTCAAGTAATTTGGCATCCAAAATGAAAAGTAAAGCATATCTTCGAAATAAAGCATTAACGACCACATCTTCCTTGCCTTACTTGTATTTGATTAGATAAGTCAAAAACAACCTCGTGTAAATTTTTGGATGTGTTAAAAGTTACTGTTAATTATAAGGCTATTCTTATTTGGTACCATAAAAATTTTCAGGTCGGATGAGGAATTAGTCAGGGCAAAAATAGAGAGAAGATAATAAGTTTTTGTTTATAAATTTTTTAAAAAAGGAATGAGCTTTGCAACGCCGATCCACATTTTACTGGAGCAGTCTCCATGGCGCTCTCGCCATTTTCACTGATTCCTCCTCCTACTTATCCGCCTGTTCTCTTCTCTTCCGCGACCTCATCTTCATTTCTCCTCCCTTCCAAGAAACGCTTGTTAGGAACTTCGACTTTACTCAGATTAAGAATTTTTTGTTCTCGCCAAACACTTCAGTTCGACATCGATTCCGATAATCCACCAATCAGGGTATCCGACGGAACCATCCGGAAGAGGAGAAAGCCTAGACCCAGCTTCCTCCAGCAGGTTCAAGACAAATGGTCTGTGAAGCTCGAATCAGGGAGGGACAAATTCCCCTGGCAACAGCAAGAAGAAGGAAAAGAACAAGGACAACCGGACCCGCAACAGCGACGACAAGAGTCGGAGCAGGTGCATCTAGTTAGTCAGAATTCACAAGAGGCAAATTTCAATGCCGAAGAGGGTTATAATTCGGCTCCTTGGGTTCTTGGGCATAAAACCCAGTGGGTTTCTGGGGGTGAGGATCCTCAAATTTCTGCCCAAGAAGGTGAATATGCTAACGGATTAATTGAGTTATTGGAAGATAATTGTGTTGAAGATTCAGATAATTCAGGGGACAAAACTATTTACAGTGATACTTTTGCTCATATAGCTGATGATGGTAGTGGTGGTGGTGATGACATCGATGTGTCAAATTCAGTAGAAATGAATACTTTTGATTTTGGAAGAATGAACGATGCATTATTGAATGGCAACACTGTGGCGAAAGGGAAGGATTTTGATGAAGTTAATAATGGTTTTGTTAATCGAAAGGGTTTACGGGACAATTTGGGTAGTGATTCCATTGAGTTGCCGTGGAGGAGTGAACGAGATGGGAGGAAGATGAAGAGGAACAGCACTGAATTAGCTGAGAGGATTGTTCCCGGGAATGAGCTTAAGAGGCTTCGGAATGTCTCCCTCAGAATGCTGGAGAGGATAAAAGTTGGCAAAGCTGGGATCACGGAGGCCTTGGTAGAGTCCATTCACAAGAAGTGGAAAGTGGATGAAGTGGTGAAGCTCAAGTTTGAAGGTCCACAGTCAGCTAACATGAAAAGGAACCACCAGATCTTAGAGGTTTGTGTGCAATATCTTGATGAGTTATATATTCATAATAACTATCTGAACACCTAGCAAGTTGTGCATGTCTGATTCTTGAATGGGTTGTTTACAAGGTTTGATTTATCTCAGTTTTTGTTATACTAAATGCGGAGTTGGTGAACTATGTAGTGTTCAGCTGCATGTCTAATCTTGTTTAAGAATTTTGCAATCTCTGTATTTAGAACCATGAGTTGTTGAAGCATTTGTTCTTATGGGCTCTTGCCATGTGATTGTTCTTGTGCCTGATCAGAGTCGAACAGGTGGAATAGTTATATGGAGATCTGGAAGTTTGATAGTTCTATACAGAGGAATGTCCTACAAGCTTCGCTGTATACGGCTATTTAATGAACAAACTCAGGCTAATACAGATGGAGAAACAGGCTCATCAAAAATGGAGGCCCCTTACCTGCCTGACATTGCCAAACATCCCAAGAATCTACCCGAGGAACAGATGAACATTAATGACTTATTGGATGAATTGGGCCCCCTGTTCAGGGATTGGTCTGGCTGCGAACCTGTTCCTGTGGATGCAGACCTCCTTCCTTCAGTAGTGCCAGATTATAAAACCCCCTTCAGGCTCCTGCCTCATGGGGTCAAGCATTGCTTGTGCAATGAAGAGATGACAAATTTACGTCAATTTGCAAGAACAATTCCTCCACATTTTGCCTTGGGTAGTGCATTAAAATAATATATATCTCAAATATGTTATCTATGGTATGTGTCATCTGACATTCTTTAAATGTTAATTGTGCAGGAAGGAACAGGAAGCTGCAGGGTCTTGCTCAAGCAATGGTGAAGTTGTGGGAAAGGAGCGCCATTGCAAAAATAGCTATCAAACGAGGAGTACCAAATACTTGTAATGAGAGAATGGCCGAAGAACTTAAAGTGGGCATTTAACTGCTGTAGTTTCATTTTTTCTGATACTATGGTAAAATATTGGTTCCAACATTTGGTAAGTTTTGGCAGAAGTTGACTGGTGGAACTCTCCTCTCGAGAAACAAGGATTTTATCGTCTTCTACAGAGGCAATGATTTCCTGCCCTGTGCTGTTAAAGAGTCGTTGCAAGAGAGGTTAATGCTGACGAACCTCCAGCAAAATGAGGAAGAGCAAGCACGTCAACTGGCATCAAGTTTAGTGAGCTCAAACTCCAAAGATTCTAAATGTTCTCTTCTAGCAGGTACTCTTGCAGAAACACTTGCAGCAACCTGTCGCTGGGGCAATGAACCAAGCTCAGCAGATGTTGAACAGATGATGAGAGATTCTTCTCTTAACAGACATGAATCACTTGTGAGATCACTCCAGAAAAAACTCGCTTTGGTAGTATGCCATCCTGTCCTACTAAATGTGTTAAATTATGAATACTTCTCCATATTTGGGAGTTCACTGATGCTGTCATCATATTATGAGTATTTCTTTGTGTCCAGGCAAATAAAAAGGCCAAGAAAGCTGAGTACAATATAGGAAAACTGCAGAAGAATCTAGAACCGTCTGACCTCCCTTCAGACCTCGAGACAATAACTGATGAGGAAAGGTTCTTGTTTCGCAAAATGGGCCTAAGCATGACGCCCTATCTTCTCCTTGGTAAGAAATTGTGGCTCACTTTGGTTTTGGGCATTTAAAATGATGAGTGCTCTTTAAGCTTTATCTTCTTTATCAAGTATAAATTTAGTTGAACAGGTGCTTATATTGAAACGGAGGCAAATGCGTAAGTGTGAAGACTTCATATGGTATCTTTTGTATATCCTTCTAAATACTTCAACAAGTATATGGGATTTCCTTTTTATGTCTTAAATACGTTTTTTGAACCCATATCAAAGTCCAAATTGGTTGGATGACTATTACATTTGAATGAAATGGAAGAATAATATGAAGAATTAGTTGTAATAATGTTCTAATTAATTGAAGGATGAAATGTCTGATTCAAGGGATAAGTAGCCTGTCTAAAGAAAGAAGTGGCTGGTTTTATTTTAGCGGCGACTATCTTTTGATCTGGTTTATCTGTGACTGGACATTGATCAGCAGCTGCTTTTCTTTTGTTTATTATTTAAGGGAGACGAGAGATTTTTGATGGGACCGTAGAAAACATGCACTTACATTGGAAGCATCGGGAATTAGTTAAACTAATTGTGAGAGGGAGAAGCTTTCAACAGGTGAAGCATATTGGAATATCTCTGGAGGCAGAGAGTGGTGGAGTGCTCATATCATTAGATAAAACCCCCAAAGGGTATGTTATAATTGTTTACCGTGGGAAGAACTATCAGAGGCCGAATATGATGAGGCCCAGAAACTTGTTGACTCGAAGGCAGGCTCTGGCTCGTTCCATTGAACTTCAGAGACGTGAGGTAATATTCCTAGATCTTCTAAGGCAGATGATTACCTTTCTAATCAGGACTCCTAAATGACATCTTTTATATGATCTATCTTTTCTGTTTCTTTTCGGGACAGGCACTAAGGCATCATATCTTAGACTTGCAAGAGAGAATCGAATTGCTCAAGTCTCTTCTAGTATGCTTCCTTAATTTATTTATGTTATTCTCGGTTCTGGCTCTCATTAGTTAATACGTTACCCATGGACACTTAAGCTGAGACATCCATCCACTCATTATCTGGCATGATCTGTTTCATGTTCTTGGTTGCAGGAGGATAAGAGAAGCAATGAAAAAAAAGATCAAAAGAACGACCTCAGTTGTCACATTGCCACCAATGGAAGTGACAATAAAGAAATGGTATCTCAGATATTGTTCGCTTTACAGGTAATTATAACTGAAAAGTTAAATTTTGTTTTCACCGCATGATTTTTTCTTTTTCTTGTTTCTTAATTAGGATGAAGAAGAGGATAAGGTGTATCTTGAAGTGTATGATAGTGGAACTGAGGATGTGAGTGAACAAAATGAAAGGCCCATCTGATGAAGATATTTGGGAACGATGCTTTACGGGGCAAACTAGAGCTCTCTGTAATTGGCTTCTCATCAAGTTTTAAAAGCAATAAGATTTGTAATTCGACTTTTGGAAAGCATACGACTTGATCTATCTCATTTGATACTGCACATTGTGGATGACAAAAATACCTGAGTTCCTGAAAGTGCGGAGAGGAAGTATTGCACACCAGTAATGCTTAGAGGGATGGAATAGAGAAGGCTCAAAGAGGAGGAATGAGCAATCCTCATGGTTAGAGTACATAGCGGTAGGGATGGTTGAGGGCGGTAGGAAGGATGAGGGTGGTATGAAAGATTGGTAGGAATTTTGTTGCTTTTTAAGTGCTCCTAATAGAAATGTGGCAAAAAGTCCTTTCACATTTGAAAGAACTGGACTATTTATAGTAACTCGAGGTGTTATGTAGCCAATAGAAAAGTGCCACTTGCCAATAATTAATTGGCCGAAATGAATGTATGTGGTTGGGTTATTTTGTACTCTAAGCCCATTAGGAAAGTTAAGAAAGCCCATTTTGATGAGTTTCCCTAATGAGCCCCATTCTGAGCCTACGAAGCTAAAACTCTCTAGAACATTCTAAAGATGCGTTTAACACAGGATTGTGCCCCTAATTCTATAGTTAGGTGCACATGCTATTTTCCAGAAATATGAGAATCTCATAGAATGTGCGTATATGATCTTTCAGTCATAGACATGAGTATGGTGAAGGTTATGCCTTAATATAATAGATATTGTACATGAGCTTTAGTGATCTTTAAGTCACGAGTGTTAATAGTACAACTTTATAGTCTTTGAACTGTGAGTAATTTATTAGGAGTATATCGCATATGAGCTCAAGTGATTTTTGAGTCACGAGCATCAATTGACAATTCTATGGTCTTTGATCCTTGAGTAATTACCATGAGGATACCTCTACAATTTTCGAGCCTGAAAAATTGTAAAATGATTATCATAAGAAGAGCTCTAGTGATCTTTGAGTCACAAGTTTCAACTGTATAACTCTGTGTTTTTTGAATCGTAAGATATGCTAGTTGTAATAAAGTAATTTATGATGATATTTTGTATCTACATTTTGCCCCCTTGAGACATTTTCCAAAATGAGTTATATCTTGAATACGTCTCGATTAAATTAATTAGAAAATTTATACAAATTACTTGATTGGTACTTTAACTTTCCCAAAAGTTTCATATTGATGCATTAACTTTTTTATTGCATATGAATACATCGGTTTTCAAAAAGGTTTTATAATAGTACAAAATGCAACGGGATGCTAACGCCGTCTATTTGATGCTGAACTAGCTCCGAGGTGTATGAGTACGTGCCAATTTTTTTGACATGACAAGCAAATGCAGCTTACATAATTTTTGGGCGGGAAAAAGCATAAAGAAAGAGGAGATGTCTTTTCATCTTCTCTTAACTGAACGTGTTAGCAAGTGAAATCTAAGCAAATCTGAGAAGAAACAAGACAGTGCTTGATGGTAGTGTGGTAGCAAGTTCAATCCACAACTCATTCACTAATTGACCGATGAAGTAATTGGTGGTAGTTTGGTGCCATGGCGTCAACTGATTCAGAAAGTTAAAGAGGTTCGAGGGCTTCAAGTGGAGTGGACTCTCCTACTCTGTTCAGGAAATATTATGATAATCCCCTGATTATGGTGAGTAATATTCATCTCGCTCATCATTCTAATGTTATTTCACATGCATGTGAAGTTAGTTAGGGTTTTGTTGACTTCATCGATATGCTTGTCATTTACCAAGTTATAAGTCTGATGCCCCATTTCCTTTCTACTGTAGGAGAGAAGTGTGATTCCTTTACCATCGAGTATCATTTGGGTCTTCTTCTATTACATACGAGAATGGTTGTGTTAAGTATAGGGACTGATGCAACAGAGACTATATCTGCCTTTTGGGCATAGGTAATGATGTGATAGTATTGGGATGTGAAGGATATATGGACTATTATTGGTGTTTAGATGTGAATAACTTAGAGGATGTAAAACCTTTGAAAAATAATGCAGATGTTTTAAAGATGGCAAACAACTGTTGAAAATGGAAGACATGTGCATATTTATCTTGTTCAAAGGTCTTTTGCTAAGGTTGAGAAGGAAATAGAAAACCTTGTGATTTGTTCTTTAGTGGTCATTGAGGAGTCAACTGTACCATCCATGAAGATTAGACCTAAGAATAAAGGACAAAAGGTTGTCGAAGCATCATGCTCTAAAAGTATATGTTGGTATGGTCAGGTTGGGTAAGAGAGTGAGGTTGCACAGGTATAGGATTGAAGATAGTGGGCAAGATAGTGATGTTGTTGCTTATGATAGGACTAGAAAGGCTCTAATTGAGTTTGAAGCAAGTTAGGGTGGAAGTGAAAGGGAAGCTCATTGGGATGATTTCTATGAAAGTGATAATGACCTATTAGAGGATATTAATTTGGATGATGTGGCTAAAGGGTTGATGCCCAAGAAGGATTTCATGAAGAAGAACAATAGAGGACTCCTGAAGTGGCACAAGAGAGGACTTTTCAAGTAGAGAAGGCTAAGTGGTAGTTCAGCAAGAAGAAGAAGAGGAAGAAGACCAATAACAATGTCAATAAGTGGTCAAGTAGATTCCACAGAAGATAGAGAAGAAGGTAATGCTGACAGTAATGATGATGACTTTGATGATCTAACAAGTCTTCATTCAAGTGATGATGAAGGTACTATACAAAGATGGCCTAAGTTTAATATTGGTAGAGACATGCATAATCCTAGATTTGAAGAGGGAATGTTGTTTGCTAAAAGGCAAGTGTGGTAGTCAGCCTATTCTGACCATTTTAGAACTTATCAGGACCAAGTAAAGAATGTGTCTGAAAAGAAAGATTGCTAAGAAATATATAGGTAACATTTGTCCAAAAATATTGGAAAAACTTAAGAAAGCCAAAGAATCACCACTAGATGCTGGCCAAAAAGAGTTGGAGAAAGCAAGAATAATGTTTCTATTGGTGCTAAAGATTACATTGTCAACTTGGAAGAGCATACTTGTAGTTGCAGGAAATGGCAGTTGTCAGGCATACCTTACTGTCATGCAATTGTTTGTATTGTCCGGGAGAAGAAAACACCAGAATCATTCATAGACCAATGCTGTAATGTGGGCAACTTTAAGACATCTTATGTACATGTAATTGAGCCTTTGAGAGATGTGGAGGATTAACAGGGCTATAGCCGATCAAACCCCCTGTGATAAAGAATAAAAGATAGTCACTGAGGAAGAAGTAAACATTATCAACAACAGAGGGCAAATTTTAATCCATTGCAGCAAATGTGCACATAGTGGATACAGTAAAGGGACATGTGACATGAGCCTATAACTAATTATTATATAACTTTTTCATAGGGTGTAAGTCATTATGTCTAACCATCTCATATATAGGGTGGGAGATGCATCAATACTGAAGGGCTAGCCTCAGAGAAGAGACCTGAACATGTACTTCCTCTTTTATTTAAAGATAATTCAATGAGGTGAGTTTTGAATATTACAAGGTCATTTTTTGCTTGTCTTTCGATCTTTGCTCCATAGATCTACTGATGTTGCATTATCAGGAGGCTTCTAATCAGTCTGTGAGGCGACCAAGGGTTGCTCTAAGGGGATCTACTTTTCTCAATAGATGGAACTTTTGGTCTAGAAATACATCAAGTTTCAGGGGAGGAAGAGCAGCTGCAGGATCTATTGTGAGACGAGGAAGGCGAGGTAGATCTGCATTCTTGAGCCAGCAACCACCACAAAGAAAGAGAAAAGTAGATCTTTGAGCCAACCTCCTCTTGAAGGCCATTAGCATGTACAAAGTGGAGGACAAAGAAAGTTGTCTTGTTTTGGCACTTTTTATTATAGAATGACATTGTTGCCCATCCTTTGAATATTTAATGTGAACAATTGTCTTCTCTTTTGTATCTTTCTTTTTTTTCTTTTAATGTGATGTTACTATCTAGGGCACTTATTGTGCACAACACACTTACCCATTAATAGTCATATTTTGACTTTCTGCAGTGTGTTGCTTCTTTTTTTCCTTCAAGTTTTTGTCCTAGTTTTACATATTGCAGCATCATATATCATGCAATAATTGGGTAAATGAATTATATAATAATATAATATCCATTTCATTGATTGATAAAGTCAGTCACTTTATAAATTGTCCATACAGTTCATGTTTACAAAATACAGAGAAATGAGGAAAATAAGCATAGACTTCTTCATTCCTCTTCCTCATCTTTCTTCCTTAAAATCCTCTCCATAACATTCCCCATTCTTTATTCATCAATACATCCTCAAGCTCAGCAACAACACCACCAAGACCAACAGAACAAGCATAGCCCTTTTCCCTTCTTCTTGCCCCGACCCACTTTAGCCTCAAAATTGGAAATCTTACATAGGGGGATCATACCACTAAAAATACCCACATGTACCAGCAACCTGCAATTTCAAATGCCAACTCATTACAATGAAAAATCCTCACTGAAAGTACCCACATATCTGACGATCATAGATCCATTTTGCTTACCCCAAATTTTGGGCAACCCAAGAACCTTCGACTTGGATTTCCTTCAGTCTAGGAGATCTTCAAGATTGACACTTCTCCATGATGGACACTTCTCCACGATGGCACATTGGTAGTTCCATGGATTATGACTCCATTGAAGGCAGAAAACGATGGCTTCTAAGGGTACAAGTAAGGATTTGATCATGAGTTTCCAAAAAGAAGGGGCAAGCAAGAGAGAATTTAGGGTTTTTGAAAAGAAGGGGAAGCAAATTTCTTTAGTAATGGCGATTTAGGATTTGTGCCAAAAACCATGTAAGCGGCATTTGATTGCTATGTGAAAAAAAATTGACATGTATTTGTACACATACTAGCCAGGTTAGCATCAAATACATGGTGTTAGCATCCCCATTGCATTTTGTACTATTATAAAACCTTTTCGAAAATTAAAGTACTCATATGTAACAAAAAGTTAATGTACCACCCATGTAATTTACCCATTGATATTAGGTATTAAAATGATAAGAAATATATATTAGAATTACTAAAGAGAATTTCTCCCTATCAATATCGTAATAATAGAAGACAAATTTTTTCAAAATTAAATTGATCCGGTATATATATATATATATTTGTTAATGTCCTTAAAGATTGAAAATCCTAAGTTTTCTAGTCCGTATATATAGCTGCAATATACATAACAAAATTGCTTAAAATAATCCCTCTGTCGTCCTTAATTATTTTCCTTTAATTCTTTGATTCCTTCTCTAATTGCTTGATCCTTTCCGTTATTCTTGCTTTAAATGACCCTTCTCTCCTTCATTAATAAGTTTCACCGTTAAAATAATTTTATCTCAAGGTTTGAATATATTTCTTTAACTTTCCAAAATATCAATGCAAAATATCATAGGAAATTGTTTATTCAGTGATATATGTATTCCTTTCTTTGGTGAAAGATTGGTATGTAATCTTTATGTTATAGTTCAAGGATCTCAATATAAATATTTTAAGTTAAGGGTGTTAATTGTAATGTGTAGTGGGTCTGTGTGCAAATAGAATAACAGGGCCAGTTGTTGTTAGTTGTTTACAAAGTCAGTTATTGTCAGTTGTTAATCGTGAGAGGGCAGATATAATCGTGAAAATAGTGAAGTTGTGGTGTGTGTGGTTTGTATGAATGTTTCTTCCTTCTCCTAAGAATTATATGATTCTCTTTTTCTCTGATCTTCCCTCATCTTCTCTTCTTTCTTCAATCATTTCACTTTGAACTATAACAATTGGTATCAGAGCCCTTTTTTGGGCAAATGGCGACTGAAACTCAAGCACAAGAACTTCGACGATTAGAAGGAATAATCAAGGATTAAAGCTTTGCATGCCAATTTGCAGACACAAGGAGCTAAAGCACAAGCTAGAAATGATAAGAAGTTTGAAGAATTGAGAGAATTGATTGTAGGGCTGAGTCTGCGACAAGCAAAACCTACGAACAAGGTGCAAGAGGACTGTGCTGAACATTAACAAAAAGAAGCTACAGCAGGTTCTGATGCTTCATACTTCAAAATGATGCGAGTTGGAAAAATTGAATTTCCCAAGTTTTGCGGAGACGATTTTGAGGATTGGCTATTTAGTTGTGAACAATTTTTTCCAAATGGATGGAACACCAGAAGAAGCAAAGTTGAAAATTGTGGTGATCCATTTGGAAGGCTGGGCTCTCCATTTGCACCAGAGTTTCATGGGAAACAAAGATCCCTCACAAGGTGATCTCAGTTGGGAAAAGTACAAGGAGGCGATTAGTGCACGTTTCAATGAAAGACCATTCGAGGACCCATTGGATAAACTATGAAATCATACCCAAACTGGAAAGCTTCAAGGTTACCTAGATTGCTTCGATACTCTACTCAATAAGCTCTAGCTTGCTGATGAATATGCTGTGAACCTGTTCCTGGGAGGACTTAAACTCGAAATAGAGCACCCAGTACGCATGTTTAAGCCTAAGACCTTAAAGGATGCATATGCCTTGGCTAAGTTACAAGAGGCAACATATGAGGCCCGCAATACCAGCACTAGTTCTTATCGAGTTGCTCAGTTTCCTCAGAACAAGGGTGTGGGTTAGGCCCTTAAATTCACACCTTCTTATGGTAACAAGGAAGTTGACTTAGGTGCTCGTGGATCAGCCTCGAAGACTGATCAAGAAAAAGGAAAAGGATTGCTAGCATTGTCTCATGCTACAACTGCTTTTCCCACTAAGCAAGCACACACTTCACGAGCTTTGACACTGGTATCTAGTAAACAACTTGATGAGAAAAGGGCAAAGGGCCTTTGCTTTTGGTGTGATGACAAGTATGTCCCCGGTCACAAGTGCTCCAGAAAGCAGCTATACATGATAAGTGTGGATGAAATGGATGAAGAAGAGCAAGAAACTCAGGAGGATGCTTTAATAGAGGAACCACCTGAGATATCAATACATGCTTTATCAAGAGCACAAGGACATCAAACTATGTGAGTTGTTGGTCAAATAGGTAAGAAGAACATGAGTTTATTGATCGATTCGGGAAGCACTCATAACGGTTTATACCAAGAAGCTGTATTGTGCAGTACAATAGGTGAATCCATTGAAGGTGGCAGTAGCTAATGGCAGTGAGCTGATCAGTGATACGTCCTGTAGAGGACAGATCCCAAGTAATAAACCCTAGTGAGAGGGTATCATTCCCACGAGGACTAAAGCCTATAGAACATGAACTTAAAACACAAGATAATGAGCCAAACCAAGCAATAATAGAGAGGTTATAACAAAGATGTACGGAAAAGGAAGTAAAAGAGAAGCAATATGAAAAGAAAACCTAACTTCAACACAAAAATGATTCTAGGGCTTGGTTTCAATTAGGTCCAATTCAACATTCTTTAGTTTTATCGGATCAAATGAAGTGTCCTTTCTTTCCTATCCACAGTTCTAAAGTCACCTAATCCGACCCTCGCCGTAACTAGGATGTATCCCTAGGATGTATCACTAGGATGATTTTAAGCCACTCTATCTCTAGGTAGTTAGGATTATGAGACCAAGGGTCGTGTTCATAGTCATGTCAGGATCCTAGGGTGATGGCTACCTCTCGGGCCTTCTCACATGTCTCTTCTATTCTTAAAATGACTAATCTACCTCTCGGTATGGTTATTCCTAGGTTACGTTTACGTAGGCGATGGGATTCTCACTCTCGTGGCTCCTCACTATTCCTTAGGTCGATTTATTGAGTTGGCCAAACATCAATAAATGAATTAAGCATCGTAAACATAAAGGAAATCGAACACTAACATCGATCCGGACCTTACAAGTTCAGTACATGGTTGAAATGAATACTAAGTTCCCCCTACTACCCTAGAAAGGGAAAACTAGCCACATATAGTTATGTTGTAGTACATGTTCATTGGAATGCAAGTTACGAAACCGAAAAGAAGAAGAAGGAAACAAAGGAAGATAGGAACTAAAACATTGAAGATGAGCTTGATGCCTTGTCTCCTTCTTCCACGACCCTAGTTTTGACACCCGGGACTTCGTAACTTCACTCCGATGATTCCTTCCTTCTTTGGCCTAAGTTTGATAGCCTCTCAGCTCTGTGCTGAATGTTATGATATGCTGGTGTGTGTTTTTGTGAAGGTGGGGAGGTCTTTTTATAGGCAAAGAGCCCCTTTTGTCCTCTTGCATCACTTGCCCAGGTTGGCCAATTAAGGGCAGCTCTGCAGCCTTTTTTTTGACAATTTCTACTTATTAGCCTCTACACATGGGCCCCACGAACACGTCCACAAAAGTCCAAGCTCGAGTGTGAAAGTGGGTGCACCGTGGTGTAGTATTTTGTCACTGCAATGTGCTAGATCCTAGGTGCTAGAATGCTGGAATTCTTGTTATCGCGGTGCACCACCGCAGTATGCTCTGTTTCTATGCCGTTTGCTTAGTGTGGCCATAACTTCCTCATTTAGCTCCGAATCTTGCATGGTCTGATGCGTTGGATTCCTGACTCGATGACCTTTTCGTTGATATCTTATTCGACATATTTTATGCTGAGGAAATCATGCAAACACCCAGTGAAACTTAGAGGATGGATACAATCCTCCTAACTAGCGTATCCAGCCAAATTCACAAAAATAACAAGTGGAATGCATGTTCTTAGTTCAAATTAAAGGTTTAAAAGTGTGTTTAAATGATAACTTCTATGGCATTAACACACCCACAAATCTAGACTTTTGCTCGTCTTCGAGTAAAGTTTTAAGCATAACAATCCTTCAAAAAGAGAACATGAATCTCCACTTTTCAATTATTAACAATACTTTTTTGGTACTTCCTTTCCCTTAAAGTTCTCAAGAATTGTCGTGCTTTTTACTTAACCCTGAGTTACACTGATCAGAACCTCGTGATTTCATTTCAACCCGTGCAGTGTTGTGCAATCCCTTACACTTAGCCCTAAGTCTGGATCTCACTATTTTGCATCATGAGGAAATACTCATGCAAACATGGGTCTAGCTCTTAGTTCAATGCATGATTCTGCATTTTTGTTTCTCAAAAATTTTGTTTCTTTTCTTTTCTATTTCTACTCATCAAATAACCCTTACTTGGGTGGTGCACGACTTTCAAGGGCCCGCACCTCCGTTGGCTTTGTAATTTACTCACATGCTTTTGATAAGTCAGTCGGATGAACAGATAGTCCTCTACAAGTACATGCCGGACCGTATTGCCAACACACTCAGTGCATCAATTTGGGCTCAAACCTGAACAGAGGTACTCAAAGTCTTGGCACATCTTTCCTTGTATACTCAATTTTAGCCTAACACATTTTTGCAAAAGCATTTTCAAAGATGACACTTACTACCCTTGACTTTAAGATCTAGATGTAAGGTTTGTGAACAATTAATTTGGGGCTGAAAATCATCAGACGATTCATCACAATTTTACTTTGAGTCAAGCAATCAGATTAGCCATTAATAATCATCATAGAACGAGGATCAACTCAAGTTCCCTACTAAGAACTTGCAAGCATTGTTAACCATCAAAACACATCAATCCATTTTCATTTTTGGAATTTTTTTTTCAAAATTTAAAACAGATGCAAGATGAAATAAACATGCAATTATCTAACCCCCTATGAGCTATATGTCATGCAAATGCAAATAAATAGCAAAACAAGCAAGCAAACAATCTAAATGGCTTTGACACTAAATTAACATGCTCCATCCCCCCAAACCTAAGCTAAACATTGTCCTCAATGTAAAGAAAATGGGAGAGAAAGGGTTAACGAATACTCCCCTTGTGTCAAAGTCAATGAGATGGCCTTCTAGTCATCTTCTTCATCGCTTTCCTCCCGGTAGTCACCAGCGTCCACATCCATTTCATTTGTGTCCGTAGAATCCTCCTCACTTGTCAATGGAATTGGTGCATATTCATGGAGGTTGATTTGCAACGCTTGGCTAATAAGTCCTTCATTTTGTTCCCAGATGTGTGCTGTCAGTCCGATGAACCGAGTCGACTTCTTTTGACATTGATTCATCTTTACCGTTATGGTATGTGTTTCCCGGATCATTCGGGTGACTGGGTCCTCCTCCGGTCTTTGCTCTTCCTCCACTTGGTGAGCTTCTTGGGCTTTGTTACGTTGGTTGTCACGATCCTGCATATCGCGAATGATTGCCGCATTAATGGGCTCATGAGTTGTGACCTCATCTACTGCCTCATTGAGCAGGATACCTGCACGTCTGCAAAGTGAGGTAATCAAACATGGGAACCACATACGACCTCCTATATCATGCCATATGCTTGAATTTGGGAATGTAAGAATGCGGCAAGATCAAAATGACGATGTGTCATAATGCAATATATAAGGTATATCCGCATCTTAGTGACTTGAGATAAAGTAGATGTAGGCATGATACGAGATGTCGCAAGTAGGAGCCATACTTGTGCTTGGTAGTTCAAATGCTTTCTAAGAATTGTTAATTGGTCGTCGGTATGTGTATACAAAGTTGCCCCGGGTTTGGCAATCGCATTCAAAATATCATCCTCATCAATATTTTCAAGCACAGAAGCAAACATGGGTGCATGTGGGATTCGAATGATTTGCCTAATGGCATTGACCATGAATGGCATGTGTGTTTCTCTCATGTATATAGTTTCATCACCCGAGTGGGCCAATTTTCAGAATGCCTTGTTGCTAGTGCACAAAAACCAATCCAATTCATAGCATTGATATCTACCATGAAATTAGCCATCAAGTCACCATTGGCAAACACAAATCCCCTTTCGCAAGACACTGACGATTCTTCCACATGTTTTCATAAAAAAGTTCCGCTTTATTAGAAACAAAAGGAGCTGTTGGTGCAACAGTAGGTTGTGGAGGATCGTTAGTGCATCTTCTATTATGGCGGTGCAGGGGAGATGCCATGGCAATCACACAACGCAAGGAACAATCACACCTAGTTCACGAGAGATAGAGAACAAAGTTACCAACCGGGAAGTTGGAATCCCGGGAACTCACTACCAAGGATTTGATTGTTGCAGTCCACTCCCGTGTATCTTGCTCGTTTAAGCCCGTCTCAAGAGGTGTTCATCCGTTTTTTCCTTGCACGACCAATCAGGAATAAGATGAAAGGAATAAGAGAATGGAGAGCAATGTGCAGTTGAAGTGTTAAAAGGACCCCCTTCTATAGCCTTTGTGAATTCAAATTTTGAATTGCAAAGGTCACACTTGGTGCAGCCTGTTCGGCAACAGAGGGGACAGTGTCAAGAATTGTCTGACCTCGGTGCAGATACTCGGGTACCGTGGTGCAGTAGTATCAGATTACTGTCTGTCTATGGTTGTGGAGGGAATCTTTGGCAGGTAGTAAGCCCATTGCGGTGCAAATACTGTGATACTGCAGTGTGCCAGTGTCTTGTCGTGCAAGCAGCACGCTGACCTTGATGCTGGAAATTGTCGATCGGGGCGATGCCGATGCTGATCTTCTTACTTGGCTTGTTCACGATCCTCTTGTTGTCTGACCTGTAGCTGGTGGTTTTGATCGGCCTCCTTTGTCCTCGAATAACTTGTAACCCTAGAAAACAATACGGAATATCATTATATATGCATGGTTACGAGTTGGCTTTTGCTGAAAGGAAAGGGGGCTTGGTCAGTGGGTTGCAGCCCAATGGGTCATGGGCACCGCGGTGCAGCCTTTTGGCACTGCGGTGGACTTGCTTCTGGGTTAGCCCAGCTTTCATGATCTAGTTGTTTTGAGTTCGGTGGGCTTTCTCCCTACAATTTACTGATTCTGCAAGCTTGTTTGCAATGAAAACTATTCTAAAGTACAGAATTAAAATTTTAAACAAACAAATAAACAACTGAATTAAAATAAACCGGGCTTGGGTTGCCTCCCAAGAAACGCCACCGTGCAAGTTCGTGGCCCAACTTTGTTGCTGTTATCCCTTGACTCTCTCAGCATTGACCTTAAAGGTCTCATTTGTGGATTCGTTCCTTAACTCGAGGACTCCATAGGGTAACACTTGGTTGATTCTAAATGGCCCTGCCCATCGTGATTTATGCTGTCTTGGAAACAACATCAATCGAGAATTAAACAATAACATGAGTTGACCGGGTTGGAACTCTCTTACCATGATTTTCTGATCATGCCATGCTTTCACCTTCTCCTTGTAAATCTGGTGGTTTTTGAACACTTGTTGATGGAACTCGTCAAGTTCATGCAGTTAGAAACCTCTTCTCACCGGCCTTTTTCAAGTCGAAGTTGAGCGCCTTGATTGCCCAATAAGCTTTGTGCTCCAACTCCATAGGAAGGTGGCATGCTTTGCTGAAAACTAAGTGATATGGGGACATACCTAAAGGTGTGTTGAATGCAGTCTGGTATGCCCATAAGGCATCAACGAGCTTGTGTGCCCAATCCTTCTTGGAAGTGTTGATTGTCTTTTTGAGTATCCTTTTGACTTCTGGGTTGGATACCTCCACCAAACCATTGGTTTTCGGATGGTATGCTGATGCTACCTTGTGGCATACCCCATATTTGGTCATGAGCTTGTCAAACTGTTTTTTGCAAAAGTGGGATCCGCCATCAAACAGTTCTACTTCGAGAATTAAATTCAATGGCATGTCATGGCGTCTTGAAATATTGCCTACTCGTTGGCATCTATCACAAGTGGATATGTAGGCAAAAGCATCACGAAAAATAGTTGGCCAATAAAAACCAGATACTAGTATTTTCCAAGCAGTTTTATGTCCCCCATAATGTTCTCCATATGGAGATTCATGACAACTTCGTAGTATGTCAAGTTGTTCATCATTCAGGACACATCTTCTTAAAATATGGTCAGGCCCTATTCTAAATAGATATGGTTCATCCCGTACGTATTTCATGCAATCATGCAAAAATCTTTTCCTTTGATGAGCATTGAATTCCGATGGAATGAAATGGAAAACCAAGTAATTCACATATCCGCAAACCACGAATTATATGATAAGGCAAAAACTTCTTCATCAGGAAACAACTCGTTAATTATCGCTTTTTCGTGCAATCCTTGTTCTCAAGTCGAGATAAGTGATCTGCCACTTGATTCTCTGATCCCTTTCGGTCTCGAATTTCAAGGTCAAATCCTTGTAGAAGAAGGACCCACCGAATGAGGTGCGGTTTTGCATCCTTCTTTTGGATTAAGTACTTGATTGCTGTGTGACCAGTAAAAACAGTTGCCTTAGTGCAGATCAAGTATGCTCGAAATTTATCAAAAGCAAAAACTACAGCAATAAACTCCTTCTCTGTTGTTCCGTAGTTGGCTTGAGCCTCATCAAGTGTTTTGCTTGCATAATATATTGGATGGAAGATCTTGTTTCTCCTTTGACCTAGAGCTGCACCTACTGCAAATCACTTGCATCGCACATTAGTTCAAAAAGTAAAGACCAATCAGGGGCAACTATAATGGGTGCAGAAACAAGTCTTACCTTTAATTTAGTACAAGCCTGCAAGCAGTTATCATCAAACACAAAAGGGACATCCTTTTCTAAGAGGTTACACAATGGTTTTGATATTTTTGAAAAGTCCTTGATAAACCTTCTATAGAAACAGGCATGTCCTAAGAAGCTCCTAACACCCTTTACATTTGTTTGTGGTGGCAACTTTTCGATTAAAGCAATTTTCGCCCTATCTACCTCCATGCCCTTTGTAGAAATTTTTTGTCCCAAAATTATGCCTTCTTTTACCATGAAATGGCATTTTTCCCAATTCAACACAAGGTTAGTTTCTTCACATCTTTTAAGGACAAGAGACAAATTAGCCAAACACCGAAAAATCATCCATGAAAAGTTCTATGCACTTTCAATAAAATCAGAGAATATAGACATCATGCATCGTTGAAAAGTGGCCGGTGCATTGCACAAACCGAATGGCATTCGTTTGAATGCAAATGTTCCATAAGGGCACACAAATATAGTTTTCTCTTGATCCTCAAGAGTTATGGCAATTGCTTATATCCTGAATAACCATCTAAGAAGCAGAAATATTCCCTACCAGCAAGTCTATCTAGCATTTCATCAAAAAAGGGAAGGGGAAAATGATCCTTACGTGTGGCCTCGTTTAACTTGCAGTAGTCCATGCATACTCTCCATCTGGTCACCATTCTAGTTGGAATCAACTCATTTCCCTCATTTGTTATGACCGTTCTTAGGCACACACTATACTGGACTTACCCATTTATTGTCAGAGATAGGAAAGATTATACCTACATTGAGCCATTTGAGGATCTCTTTCTTAACTACCTCCTTCATGACATGATTAAGCCTTCTTTGTCCTTTGATTAACTCCTTGTGGTTTTCTTCAAGCAAAATTTTGTGCATGCATATCGAGGGGCTGATTCCTTGGATATCGGCTATCATCCACCCAATTGCTTTTATGTGGGCTCGAAGAACTCGAAGGAGCTTTTCTTCCTGCATTGATGTTAGGTCGAATGCAACAATAACAGGAAGTGTGGAAGAAGTGCCAAGGAAAGCGTACCTTAAATGTTCCGGTAATGGCTTAAGTTCCAATTCTAGAGGCTCTTGAATGAATGGCTTTAAAGATTTAGATCTTCCCTCCAATGGTTCGAAATATGACACATTCTGTGATAGTGGAAGACAAGATTCCAATACCTTGAGGACCTCTTGTAGATCTTGATCATCTGAAGACGTCTTTCCGATTAGGACCGATTCAAGAGGATACTCAGATGTTGTTTCTTGAATCACTGTCCTAGTCACTTGTTCACATACATCAATGGAGAGAACTTCATCAGGTTCACTAGGGTGTTTCAACGCATTATAAACATTAAAGGTTACTTCCTGGCCGTTCACAAGCATAGTCAATTCTCTTTTTTGCACATCAATTAGTGCCCGAACAGTTGCCAAGAAAGGGCCAGAATTATCGAGATATTCCTAGCCTCATCATAATCCAGAATAATGAAATCAACAGGGAATATGAATTTATCTACCTTCACCAAAACATCCTCCACAATTCCTAGGGGACAAGCAAATGATCTATCAGCTAATTGCAATGTTACTGTAGTTGGCTTAACCACACCTACTCCTAGGTCCTTAAAAACAGCATAAGGCATGAGATTGATGCTAGCACCTAAGTCACACAAGGCCTTTCCTTCAAAACTTTTACCAATAGAACAAGGGATTGTGAAACTACCCAGATCCTTGAGCTTAGGAGGGAGCTTTTTCTAAAGGATTGCACTTGCCTCTTCTGTTAGCACAACTGTCTCATAATCGGCAAGCTTCCTTTTTCATGAGAGGATATCCTTCATGAATTTGGCATAGCTTGGCATTTGCTCCAATGCTTCTGCAAAGGGGATGTTATTGTGCAATTTACGGAATGTATCTAAAAACTTACGGAATTGAAATTTAGATTGATCCCACTTTGCTCTTTGTGGATATGGTAATGGAGGGTATGTCTAAGTCAGCTTTTCGGTGCTGTCTCTCTTTCCTCGGGTCAGTCCTGATGGTTGTGAGTTGTTCCTCTCTATCCTGAGTTCAGTTGTGGTAGTCTAGTCATTCTGGTCCCGGGACACCGTGGTGTATCTATTGGGTACCGCGGTGTGCTAGTCTCCATAGCCTGATGGGGTACTTGGTGTCCTGTGGGCTCAGCTGCTGGGAACTCTGGCACGGCGGTGCTGACATCTGTGCACCACAATGTAGTTGTTGCTAGACACCTATTTACCATGGTGGGAACTTTGGATACCGGGGTGTGATTCGTGGTTTCACCGAATGCTAGGGTGTCCTGTTCTTTTGTTAAAAGATCAGGTTGATTGAGGTTAAAACTTACCTTTTTCCCACTCCTTAGTGCGATGGCATTAACGTGTTCTGGTCCTCCTCCTCTTGGACTTATCTCAGTGTTGCTTGGCAGTGATGCTTGTGCCCGGACTCCAACGGTTTGGGCAATTTGGCCTAGTTGTGTCTCCACGTTTTTCATTTATGCTTGCAATGTAACAATACTATTAGTGTTGGTTTGCACATCAGCGTTAGTACTTTTGTTAGCTACCATAAGTTCAAGGAAGGCATTTTCCAGCTTTGCAAGCCGTTTGGATTCATTTTGTGCCATTTTTTGCATTGGTTGGAAACCTGACGGTTGAGTCGGGCGGTTGTTAGCATATGAAAAGTTGGGGTGATTTCGCCAATCCAGATTATAAGTGTTTGAGAATGGGTTGTTTCTCGGGTTACTCCCCACGAAATTTGCCTCCTTGTGTTCAGTTTCTATTGGATAATCTTTGAAGGCTGCCGAGGTTGCTCCTTCGCCTTGTGGCTTCATGGTTGCCATTAAGGCATCCATCTTGGTTGCGAGGGCTGCTAGAGCATCCACCGAGTGGACTCTGGTTGTCCCCTTTTGAACTTGGTTAGTTCCGACACCATGTTTGTTGCTAATGCCTCGATGAGGTCGTATGCTTCCTCCGGTGTCTTCTCAAGCGTTGTAACTCCTGCAGCAGCATTAATATATGTTTGTAAGGTATTAGAAATTCCATTATAAAAGGTGTTTACCACTTGCCACATCGGAAGTCATGGTGTGGACAGTTGTGCAATAAGCCCTTGTCACGTTCCCATGCTTCCGGCAAGGTCTCCATCGGAAGTTGCTTAAATGATGTTATGTCGCTTCTCAACTTGGCCATCTTGGAGGGTGGAAAATACTTTGTAGGGAACTTCTCCACGATAATGTCCCAACTGTTGAGGGATCCTATTGGGAACAAGCTAAGCCATGTCCTTGCTTTGTCCCTAAGAGAGAAAGGAAACAAAATCATTTTAATGTAATCTTGAGAAACCTCATTTTATCTAAAAGTATCACACAAATCATTAAAAATAGCAAGATGGGCATGAGGGTCATCATTAGGTCTGCCGCTAAACGAGCAAGCTGTTTGAATCATTTGGAGTATTGCCAGTCTAATCTTGAACATGTGAGCTTGTACAACCGGTTTGTCGATACCCAATTGGTTGTCCATTCGCGGTCTCACATAGTGTCTCATCTTAAGTGCGGGGTTGTCTTGTGGGTCCTCCATGGTATGAGAAGATGAAATCCCGCAAGTGATTGTTCTCGCCTTTTCCGAATGAGAGTTCGCTTTATTTCTGGATCCAACGGTAGCAAGACTTGTTGAGACCTACTGCTCATACACAGAGGGACTATAAAACAAGAGAAAAGCAAAGTAAATTGGTTTGGTCAAAGTCCAGTGCTTCACTTCGGGTCGAAAGATACACTTTAATCCCTGGCAGCGGCGCCAAAAACTTGTTCGCTATCTAGCCCGCAAGGGTACGGATCACAAGTAATAAAACCCCGGTGAGAGGGTATCGTTCCCACGAGGCCTAAAGCCTGTAGAACACGAACTTAAAACACAAGATACTAAGCCAAACCATGCAATAACAGAGAGGTTATAACAAAGATGTACGGAAAGGGAAGTAAAAGAGAAGCAATATGAAAATAAAATCTAACTTCAACACGGAAACAATTCTAGGGGCTTGGTTCACTTAGGTCCAATTCAACCTTCTTTAGTTTTACCAGATCAAATGAAGTGTCCTTTCTTTCCTATCCACGGTTCTAAGGTCACCTAATCCGACTCTCACTGTAACTAGGATGTATCCGCAGGATGATTCTAACCCGCTTTATCTCTAGGTAGTTAGGATTGAGGGACCAAGGGTCGTGTTCATAGCCGTGTTAGGATCCTAGGGTGATGGCTACCTCTTGGGCCTTCTCACATGTCTCTTCTATTCTTAGAATGACTAACCTACCTCTCGGTATGGTTATTCCTAGGTTATGTTTACGTAGGTGACGGGATTCTCACTCTCGTGGCTCCTCACTGTTCCTTAGGTCGATTTATCGAATTGGCCAAATATCAGTAAACGCATTAAGCATTGTAAACATAGGGGAAATCGAACACTAACATCGATTCGGGCCTTACAAGTTCAATACATGGTTGAAATGAACACTAAATTCCACCTACTACCTTAGAAAAGGAAAACTAGCCGAACATAGTTATGTTGCAATACATGTTCATCGAAATGAAAATTATGAAATTGAAAAGAAGAAGAAGGAAACAAAGGAATATGAGAACTAAAACACCGAAGATGAGCTTGATGCCTTGTCTCCTTCTTCCACGACCCTAGTTTTGACACCCGAGACTTCGTAACTTAACTCCGACGATTCCTTCCTTCTTTGGCCTAAGTTTGGCAGCCTCTCAGCTCTGTGCTGAATGTTATGATATGCTGGTGTGTGTTTTTGTGAAGGTGGGGACATCTTTTTATAGGGAAAGAGCCCCTTTTGTCCTGCACCACTTGCCCAAGTTGACCAATTAAGGGCAGCTTTGCAGTCTCTTTTTGACAATTTCTACCTATTATCCTCTGCACATGGGCCCCATGAACACGTCCACAAAATTCCAAGCTAGAGTGTGAAAGTGGGTGCACTACGATGTAGTATTTTGGCACCGCAGTGTGCTGGATCCTGGGTGTTGGACTGCTGGAATTAATGTTAACGCGGTGCACCATCGCGGTATGCTCTGTTTCTGCGCAGTTTGCTTCGTGTGGCCATAACTTCCTTATTTTAGCTCCAAATCTTGCACGATTTGATGTGTTGGATTCCTGACTCGACGAACTTTCCCTTGATATCTTAATCAACATATTTTATCCTGAGGAAATCCTGCAAACACCCAGTGAAACTTAGAGGACGGATACAATCCTCGTAACAAGCATATCCAGCCTAATTCACAAAAATAACAAGTGGAATGCATGTTCTTAGTTCAAACTAAAGGTTTACAAGTGTGTTTAAAGTATAACTTCTATGGCATTAACACAGACTAATGAAGAAAAAGGGACAGTTCTCTGAATTGCAATTATATAATATAGAAGGAGGATGTACTCTGCAGGTTACAGGCCAGCTTACCTCACAAGAGCATCAAGTTCTTGAGCTTTTACTTGATAAGTATGCAGCCCTTTTTCAGGAGCCAAAAGGACTGCCACCTGCAAGACTTCATGACCATCGAATACCTTTGAAGGAAGGAGCTCAACCTGTCACAGCAAAACCATACAAGTACCCTTCATTGCAAAAAAAAATTATCGAACAAATGATGATTGAGATGTGAGCCTCTAGAATAATCAGGCCTAGTTCAAGTCCCTACTCACCACCAGTTATCTTGGTAAAAAAGAAGGATGGTTTGTGGAGGCTTTGTATAGACTATAGAGGGCTGAATGTAATCACAGTAAAGGATAAATTTCCAATTCCTATGATTGGGGAGCTGTTGGATAAATTAAGTGGAGCCACCAAGTTTTCAAAAATAGACTTAAGATTTGGATATCACCATATCCGAATGTGTGAAGCTGATGTATACAAGACAACTTTCAAGACCCATGATGGACATTACGAGCTTTTAATAATGCCCTTTGTTCTGACAAATGCACCACCCACCTTCCAAAGCTTGATGAATGACATCTTTAGGCCACTCTTAAGAAGGTTTATTTTGGTTTTCTTTGACAATATCCTCATATGCAGCCCTGACTTCTCTCAGCATCTGTCTCATCTGAGGCAAACACTTCAACTGCTACAGCAACACCATCTCCTTGCAAAGAGAAGCAAATGCAATTTTTGGGGCTGCTCGAGTAGAGTATTTGCGCCATCTAATGTCGGCAGCAGGTGTAGCAATTGATCCACACAAGGTGCAGGTAGTTAGAGAATGGCCAATTCCTACTACCCTCAAACAACTTGGGGGATTTCTTCGACTTACAGGTTATTATAGGATGTTTGTTAAGGGTTATTGATGGATCAGCAAACCCCTTACAGATCTCTTAAAGAAGGACGCATTCTATTGGAATGATAAGGCAACAACTGCCTTCAACAATCTGAAGCAAGCCATGACTTCTGCTCTTGTCCTTGCATTACCTGATTTTTCAAAGGAGTTTGTGGTAGAAGCTGACGCTTCTGGTGAAGGTATAGGGGTAGTTCTCATGCTAGAAGGCCATCCAATTGCATTTATCAGCAAGTCCCGAGCAGATCGACACCGAGGATACTCTGCTTATGAGAAGGAGCTCTTTGAAATTTTATTTGCTGTCAAAAAGTTGGCTCATTATCTGACAGGGAAGCATTTTTTCATTCACACAGACTATCAAAGTCTGAAGTATTTGTTAGAGCAGAAATTGTCCACTCCTCTGCAGCAAATGTAGCTAGCTAAATTACTTGGCTTTGATTATGAAATATGCTATGGAAAAGGCAAGGACAACCTAGCTGCTGATGCATTGTCTCATATTCCTGGACATGATCTCAAACTTATGGCTTTGACCACCATATCAATAAATCTCTTTCAGCAGATTCAACAAAGCTGGTCCATAGACTCACAGCTACAAGGAATCATCAATGCACTTCAAAATGGGAGTACTAGATATCCCAGGTTCACTTGGAATCAAGGTCAATTACATAGGAAGGGTCGGCTAGTTATTGGTAACGAGCCTGACTTGAGGGTTCAACTTCTTCAAATGTTCCATGACTCACCTCAAGGTGGTCATTCTAGCATTCAAGCAACATATAAGAGACCTACCACCCTAGTTTACTGGAAGGGAATGCAAAGGGTAGTGCGAAATCATGTTCAAGATTGTGACATTTGCCTTCGTCACAAAACAGAAAATGTCCATTGTCTCGGGCTGTTGCAACCTCTCGCTATTCTAGAAGCTGCCTTCACAAAAGTGACTATGGAATTCATCACTAGGTTGCCTGGATTTGAAGGTAAAGAGGTAATAATGGTGGCGGTGGATCGTCTTACTATGTATAGCCACTTCATTGGTCTTAGTCATCCCATTACAGCTCCACAAGTGGCAAGAGCTTATGTGGATAATGTTATCAAACTACATGGGTTGCCCAGATCGATCATTTCATATAGGGATCCAATTTTTATCAGTAAATTTTGGCAGAAGCTGATTTACACACAAGGAGTGGTGTTGAATCTAACTTTAGCTTTCCATCCCCAAACTGATGGACAATCTGAAATAGTCAACAAGTGTCTCGAGGGATACTTACGATGTATGACTAGTGGCCATCCTCATAAGTGGCACAATTGGCTGTCACTAGCTGAATGGTGGTACAATACTACCTATCACACTGCTACTAAGAGGACTCCCTATGAAGCTGTCTATGGAGTGGCCCCTCCTCTACACATTCCATACTTTCTAGGCGATTCAGCTGTGGCTGCTGTAGACAAACATTTGTGGGAATGAGAACTGATGATTAGGGACTTGCAATTCAAATTGCAGTGAGCTCAAGCGCAATCCAAGCGTTATGCAGACTAGCGACGATCTGAGAGGGAGTTTAATGAAGGAGATTGGGTGTTCCTTAAAGCTCATCCTTATAAGCAATGTTCCCTTCCTTCTGTGGCATCAGTCAAGCTTGCTCCAAGGTACTTGGGCCCATTCATGATTATTGCTCGCATGGGTAAAGTTGCTTACAAGCTTGACCTACCACAATCCTCCTGAATTCATCCAACTGTACACGTCTCTATGCTAAAGCGTGCTCCTGGTCTACCATCACAGCCACCTTATGTTCCAAATTTTCTTGGCCCTGAAGACAAAACCAGACCCTTGGCTATTTTGGAGAGACAAATGGCACGAAGAGGGCATCGAGCTGCAATGCAAGTCCTTGTATATTGGTCCAACTCTTCTCCTGTGGATGCTATTTGGGAATATCTCTATGATTTGCAGTTACAATTTCCAGATGTCAACCTTGCAGACAAGGTTGCTTAAACTGGGGGGACATGTTATAGTTCAGGGATCTCAATATAAATATTTTAACTTAAAGGTGTTGATTATATGTGTAGTGGGTTTGTGTACAAATAGAGTAACAAGGTCAATTGCTGTCAGTTGTCTAAAGAGTCAGTTATTGTTAGTTGTTAATCATGTGAAGGCAAATATAATCATGAAAATAGTGAAGTTGTGGTGCGTGTGATTTGTATGAATGTTTCTTCCTTCTCCTAAGAATTCTGTGATTCTCTTTTTCTCTGATCTTCCCTCATCTTCTCTTCTTTCTTCGATCATTTCACTTTGAACTATAACACTTCCCAAAATGGGTTTCAAATTTTCCATTGAAAAGGATGAACATAAGGAAAAGTTGTTTGTAAAAGAGCTCTATACCATCAAATTCTTTTTTTCATTTTTTTGGGAGCACAGAGGAGGACAATTTTGCAGAGTTGAAGGTCACATAAGGGTTGCAGCTCTTGTTTATAGATCAATCCTTGCATGAATTTTAGGATTAAAGACCACTTGAATCTGCAGCTCGAATTATAGAGCAATCCTTATGTGGATTCAAGGATTGAAGACCTTGTAAGAATCGAAGTTCCAAAGAATAATCCTTGTGCGTTTGGAAGATTCAGAAGGCTACATAAGAATCGTAGCCCTCATTTATTTGGCCAATCTGGAGCGTCTGTGATTTCTGGAAGAAATTTTCAATTATTTGTAACAATCAAGTGATTATAGACTCATATTTTTTTTTTACATGTTTTGTGTATATTTGAATCTATTGCTTGCAACAAATGACTTCCTTCCTATCTTACATAATTTTACCATACATACATATATTCTTCTTTTGAGTTATTTATTTACATTGCCAAGGTGAAATGTGTTGACTATCTTCTTACTCATATTTCTAACAGTCGAAGAAGAGTGGTCGAATTTGGTATTATTTTGACAACTTTTGTGTTGAGTGATTACTTATGCATTTTTTATTCTTATCTCATCATATTAAAATTAAGAGAGTGAATAATATACATAGTATGAAAATGTGAGTTAATTTACGTTGACTTTCTGAAATAATTAAATTTTTTTCATTACAATTTAAATCTGTGATTTCTTAGATCTCTATCTATATGAATCTCTTACATAAAAATCCACTAATATGTATCTGCAATAGGTCACCAGATCCTTAACATGATTTCTGTTCCCAGGATTATTCGATTTTTTTTTTATTTTGAGACAATTTCACATAGTAGATTGTTTCGATTAAGTTGTTATATTAAAATATTATTCAATTTATAATTGAAATATATATTTTTTATAATTGAAATATATGTTAGAGAATAAAAATAAACTCAGTATAAATTTAGTATATTCTAAATGCAATTGATATTCCTAACGAAAGTCAAGTTCAAACAATTTAAGTTGATTATTTCTGAATATATGTGTGTATATATATTGGGCAGTAATATATATACATGCCAAGTTTATAAAATATAATGAATGTAATAAGGATTTTTTTTCTTAGTATAATTTATCACATTTATTTGAAAGTTTTCTGCTTTGATTCCATAGTTGGTGCTGATGAAGGAAATAATTTCTTATTTTAATTGCATAAATTGACTTTGTTTTTTCTAATTAAGGCAATAATGATTTGCAGATAATTTTTTTTTTTGTAAATTTCATGTGAGTAAATTTGAATTAACTCTTCCAAATTAAATACATTAGATTATATTCAAATATTTATTGAAAAGATGAGAGAATTTATATGACCGTTCAAAAGAATAAATCTATGTATAAACAAATGTTAATGAATTATATAAGTATATATTAAAATAGTACAAAAGATCAATAGTGGAATTCTTTTTACGTGATCGTGTAGATAAAACAAGAGAATCCAGCAAGAGTTATTTTTTATGTTACAAGTATGTCATAAATGGTATTAATATGGGTTTGATTCAATTTGTAATTCAAATTTTTATTGAAAAGATGAGAGAAGTTATATGACTGTTCAAAAGAATAAATGTATATATAAGCAAATGTTAATGAATTATATATGTATATATTTAAATAGTATAAAAGATCAATAGTGGAATTTTTTTTGCGTGATTGTGTAGATAAAACAGGAGAATTCAGCAAGAGTTAGTCTTTGGGTTACAAATATGTCATAAATGGTATTAATATGGCTTTGATTTGTTTTGCCCCTCCTTGGAGATTTTTTTTTCTAAAAAAAGTATACAAGTATGATATAAAGAACTATATGCATCAATACATTTTTGTAATGAATCCTAATAATTTTGCCAACAATAGTAATTTTATAATAATTTTTGAAATGATGCACTTTATTATTTCAAATAATGACATGATGGTAAAATGGTATTAATATATATGCAATATATATTTTCTTATTGAAACAATTTTGGATGTAGGAAATCTGAAGATGAGGTTCAAAACATGTCCTATTAATAGTTATGCAATTGATAATACTGATAAGAGTAGTAACAAGGAGAAGAATTTGTTGATGCATTGGAATTATGAGGTGCCCTAGCGCCTCCAAAGGATGTGTGGTATAATGCTACCCTCTCTTCCGATTTATTCTAGGCAAAGTCCAAGAGTCAGAGATTAGAGCTATCATCTCCACATAAAGGAATTTCTAGGTTCGTAGTATCTAAACCTGGGGTGGATGATAGAATATTGCTACACATTTTAGAGTAGAAAGAGGAGAACTTCCACTCTCACGTACCGCTTTTGGATCTTCAGAGAGAACCCATGATGGTTGGTGTTGATATTAGGATTTGTATGATGTGTTTATCCATTCCCGACTTAGAATCTTAAGTTTTAGGCCAGTTCCCATATATTTAGAGGTTAATTGCATAACTTTTCATTATTGGGATTGAAGTCCTGTAAATGATAGTTTTCATAACTTTACATATGGATTAGATACTGCTGGAGTGTTTGATGTGCAGGGAAGGAAAGAACATGTGCAGAAAGATGAAGACATGTCTTATCGATGTAGTAATTTTCGCAGGGAATTTCTCATATTTTGTATACCAGAAATATTGCAAATAATATATCATAGGAAAGCTTGTCGAGTCAGGATTCTAACGCATCAAACGAATCATGAATCGGCTGAGCCAAACACTGGGGCCCACACTCGATCCCACACTGATCAGATCAACAATTAAGGCAGCATATTTGCTCTATATATAGAGCTGCACCCCCTACAAGTAACATACATATATAGATACATATAGAAAAAATTTGAAGAAGAGAAGAAGGGATCACAACAACAATTCGTGAAGTCGGGATCAAGAGATTCAGCTTCACCATCTAGAGTTTCTTCTATCCATTTTCTTCTTGTTTTTATAATGTTGTCTTCTCTTCAACTTTTCAATGTCTTAAGTGAAGTTCTTTTCTTTCATTCGTATGATTCTATCAAGGTACGCATCCTTGGTGTTATTGATGTAATTTTGTACTTCATGCTTTCTTTTGGTCTGATCACCCATGAGATCGAACTTGAGATAAAGAGGAGCCTCGGGAGAGGGAATCGATGTCATGCTAGAAATTGTATAGTTTATTCATGCAAGCACATCAGAAGATGGTGAGCACCCTAAATAGCCATTTAGGGTTGGTTTAGTTTGGCCTTTCAACATTAATCACCTAGGAATAGAGTGGATTAGTGTCTTTCGCTTAGGTACATTCGTATAACATCGAAAAGTGCGTACAATGGAAGTGAGGAAACCCTAGAACCCTAGGTTAATAACATGATAGAATTAATTGTGCAAAAGAGGGATTCTTGCTTAAGACTCGAATTGCTGAAGTTGTGAACCCTAGGAGTGTTTCTTCAACTGACTTCTGTCTGTTTACTTTGTCCTTTTAATTACTTGCATTCTACTCAATTTATTCGATTGACTTGGCTTAGAATTAGTTGTGCCAATTTTAATCATTAGTAGAAGAGTCCTCGTGGGAACAATACTCTACCACTCTGTATTACTTGTCTGCGATACGTATACTTGCTTGCATTACCCATAATCACTCGCAACAGTTGGAAAGAATGGGTATGGTATATGTTGAGGAACCCAAAGTAGCATGATCTGTTGAAGAGAGCAAATGTCGTGAACGCCATACATCTGATAAAAAATTGAATGTTTGATTTGATAATTTATGGGTGTCTGGAGAGACCTCTTAACTCGATGGAGTGCCACCACTCATACTTATATGGTGCCTTGGGGTGAAATAATGTTTACGCCTGATGATGTGGCTATCCTCCTTTGGAGTGAAGCAAAGGATATTTCTAATGTTTCCCTATACAAAGATGAGATGGATACCCTTAAACTTCTATAAGCAGCGCTTTGAGAATCTCACAATAAGAGTTCCAACAAGTGGCCGAGATTCAAATAATGGATAAGATACTTCTTTGAGAGTAGGGATAAGGAAGGCAATTCGATTGCTGAAGCATGTCGATAGTGCAAGTAATGACCTTCATTCCCTTAAAGTTTAAAATTCTGCATCTTACAACTTCATCATAATCTTATTGTTGACTTACTTTGTTCTCAACAGTTACGAGCTTGAAGCTCTAGCTGCCTTTTGGTTGGCTAGATACATGCTTCCTAGATGTATAGATGATGGGATTAATGCTAGGATATTTCCGTTGGTGATTTGCATTGCATAGAGAGATAGCTATGGTCTTGCCCCACTTTTCTTCGGATCCTTATATAAGCAATTTAGATATGTGCCATGAAGCATCAGCCCACTCCATGGGGAATTGCAACATAGTGGCACGTAGACTCAATTTTTCTCCAGTTATTCCTCTAGGAAAGATTCAGAAATTATGCCCCTGATCTTGTTCAATTTGATATTTGAGCAATGCAAAAAAAAAAAAAGAGTCATTTGGAGAGTCAGCTTCACTTCCCCGTGCATGGGCTCGGATCTTTGGATCCTCCAATGGGGAGTTATTGCAGTATATAGACAAGGAGGAGGAGTTCATATTTTGCCCTTACATGAAACAAATTCCTGGATTTGAGCAGTTCGAAGAATTATATCCCACTCGCTCGGATATGTTTATCAACGTCATTTCTAATAGGGGTATTTTAACAAAGCATGATATGTGGCTTCTTGCATGTTCCTTCCCCAGATCCCTTCCTTCAATCGTTGAATCCTTCACCATTACATATAGCGATGAGATCAAAATAGAAGAAATTTATTCTCCTCATAGAATTGCTAGGCAATTTGGATATGATCAAGGTGTACCACGCATTATTCCTTTGGTTCAAGACTTCAAGCCTTGTTGTGGGTAATACTTATATAAGGAAATGTGAGAGCTCCATTCCAATTTGAGAAAAATGTTATTCCACTTGTTGGATCAAAATGGGGCGTGACTATAGATTAGATTGCACACTGGGATGTATAGGTGAAGTCCATTGAGGAATATATTTGCTCTCCAGTATGTACATCCCTTACTTTTCTTCAAATGCACAAATTTCATGCGTCCTTGCACTTACCTCGATAATTTAGAGGTAAGGGACAAGAAAGAGAGATAAACAACAACCCATGTTCTCAGCAGGAACTAAATAGCCAAGCAATGGCTACCCCCTCCTTAAAGAGGTGTAGAGAGTCACCCACTAGTACTGAGGAGCATGGCTCTAAGAAGACTTAGCATAGAGGTAATTTTCTTAACATGTTGTCACCTTCAACACCACATCTTCTTGTTAATAGATTTACTTATTTATGAACCTTCACCTTTAGGTTGTGGAAGATGAAATTGATTCTCATGGATTGGATGCTCCTCAAGATGACATAAACAGTGTCAATTGTAATGTGGATCCTTCTATTGCTAAGAAAGGTATTACTGCTCTAAATTCATCTTGGGGAACAATACTTTCATTCCCATCAAAGCATATTAAAGGGAAGCAACTTAACAAAATGAGTGAGCATAGCATATGAAGAAACTACAAATGGAGATGAGAATCATGACGATGACTCCTCTAAAAACATTGCGAACTATGTGTCAAGTGAAAGCAATGAGCTTTCTACAGAGAAATATCATGTTATTGAGGAGCATCATGCCGTGGAGGATGACAGCAGTGAAAACTCAAAGAATCGGCATCGTTCTCATCCTCTTATTAATGAGGATAATATTCCTTCCCAATATGCTCCTTCAGCTCCCTCTCTTACTGGTTTGCATGCCTTCGTTACCTACTACAAATAATACTTCCATAGACTTCTTTCGGTATACAGTGATCCAACAGTATTATCCATACCTCAAGAGATTCTACAAGATTGAGGGGAAGTCTTAGGAAGATACCACAGTACGAACTACAACCCTAGTGTCCAGCATGCTCAATTATTTAGGTAAGGTGTTGGCCTTCACGAATAGGAAATAAGATTCATTGTTGCTGGAAGAACTTCAGGAGATAATTGATGATGTTGAGGATGCACTTTTCTTTAAGTTCAAAGTCCAATGCTTGATGCCTACTTGTCAAAAGGACAAGGCATTCTGGCACTCCTTTGATAGAAGAAAGCTTCTTGAGAAATTCCACACGGAGATCAATGAACTTGAAACAAGTCTTAAGGAGTTAATACAACAACAGCAAGAGCTTCAAAAGGACATAGAAGCTGGGATTGGAGGAATGGACATCAAAGAAAAGATATTTAGTGATATCTTTTGAATTCTATTTTCTCTTCCTCATCTTTTTTTTCTTTGTGATGCCTCAATATGAATGAAGTATTCTTCTTGGGTAATTGTTGAGTGGAACAATCCATTCCTTGTATCCTCTTGTCTTGCTCTTCCTCTCTTGCTTTTCCATTGAGCAGCTTAAACCTTAGGCTCAAATAATCCTTAAATAAACTTAAGCTGCAACATAAGCAGAGTAAGGCAGCTTTAGATCTAACACAGAGGAAGGTATTTTCCTTTGCTGCTTCTCAAAGTACTTCTCGAAATCCTCTTTTGGGATATATGTGGCTTGCACACTTAAAGCCAATAATTGCGACTGAGGGGTCTAATTCTGAGCAATCGCAGATAGAACTTGAGGAGTCAATGAACGGACTTGAGAGGATGTATTCCCCTGGAGTGACGGTGCTTGGTCACTAGATGGAGTTACAGTGACTAGTGCGTTGGCAACACCTTCATTATCATGAGTGTTTCCTCCACTTACATTTGATTGATGGCTAGGGTTACCCCCGCTTGCATCTGATTGAGGGCTAGGGTCTTTGTTGAGACCCATACCACTAGATGAAGGCAGCAAGCGGTTGATGGTAGTGAGGGTTTGATTGAGGACTATGGTGTTCTCTTGGAGAACAACAAATATTTTCTACCGAGATGTATGGAACAACTGCAGGATTTGAGCCAATGAAGGTGCACTATCCTGTGAATCAATTGTAGGTATTTGGACAGGATTCCCTTTGTGCTCTAGACGTATCTCCTTGAGTTGTTCCCATGCTTAGCATTCATCACCCTTGTAATCACTCCTTATTGTGTGTCCCCTTGCAATCACTCCACCCGGTGGAGTCGCTAAAATATGGATGAGAAAAATACTTGAGTTTGTGAAAGTATGAAAAGGAAGTGTTGCACACTAGAAATGCTTAAAGGGATGGAGTAGAGAGGGCCCAGATAGGAGGAATGGGCAATCCTCACGAGTTAGCGTACTTAGTGTCAAGAATGGTTGAGGGTGGTATGAAGGATGAGGGGTGGTATTGATATCAACCCTGCCAATGATGTATGAAATCCAATGTCAAGTATGATAAGAACCTCACCAACATGTTACGAAACCTGTATATGATTAAGATCTCTAGGAACGTGTTCTTGTCAAGCTCGAATGGTGGAATCGTGACCCATTACTTATATAGAGGTGAGAACCTTGGTATAGTTGTTAACTATGGAAAGGATGATTGATAAGTTGATGATGAAAGCCACGGATAATTCCGATAAGTTCATTTAGTTCTTCAAAAAACCAAAGAGAATAAAATCTCACTTTATTAAACCATAATTTGAGTACCCATGTTTGTCCAAAAGCAAGCACCAACATTTAAATAGGTCAAAGTGGAATATTTACATGGATATAACCTTTCTAAATAATCCTCATGGAATAGGAAACTAATAAAAAAGTAAATATAAGAGTTACTCAAGAGGAAACTATGAGTATAATCTATTTCTTCATAAATATAAAAAGTTGAAGTAATATGACTATTTAGGAAAAGTAATATATTTATAGCTGGCTCAAATATGTCAGAATATATTTTGCAATAAATCTTTTAATCATGTCATCTTCTTGCTACTTTTGCAATTCTCTTTTCCTTTTGCTATTTATTATCTTCCATTCTTAATACTCTTTGAATCAATATGGAGCATTTATCTTCATATCCACAATCTTCAACTTCCCCACTTAAGCCTTGTTATTGGATCAAGATGGATGTCAATTGCATTCTTCAAACCCGTGCCTAGGTTTACATCATTCGCCTCTTCTTGAAAAGGAATTATCATCAAATCTTGCCCTGCATTAAAGGAAAACGAATTACCAACAAAATGTAGCACTAATATTATACTTACCTTGTAGATCTAACTCGTATGCGCCATCATCAATGTATTTGAGAATTGTGGATGATTTTTCTTCTTCTTGAAGTTTTCTAGGACTTCTTGGCCTCTTAAATCCCTTCTTTCTAACATGCCATGAATAACAATCTCCCGAATCAAAAACAAACTTCTTGCTACCTTGTGATGTTGCTTTGTTTCCACATGAGTTGGCTTCACAAAATCACCTTCCTTCTTTTTGTCTAAGTTAATACACTCACTCAAAGGAAAAATAGTTAAATCCAAGAGAATCGATGAATTAAAGCCGTATATATTCTTTGAACGAGGAAACTTAGGAATAGAAAGAATGAAACTATTATAAGTAAACTCAACATTGGAAAACACTATTCCCATGCTTTAAAATCAATTTTTGCATAGCATGTCAAAAATAATATATTTTATTCCTAACTTGCACTGCAATTTTATCCAAGAGAAGTTCAAAAACTAAAGATTATTGCCCAAAATAAATATACTATGTAATATCACAATCTCTTCAGAGAATGAATTATCATGTGTGGCATCATCCATTACCTCACATGGAGCATAGTACTAATATAAACAAGATAAGCAATGGAAAACACTTACCTGACTTACCCATGTAGATGATTGCCGATCTTGGGTTGCCCTTTCTTCCTCAACATGATACTCAATCCCTATAGCACTCATAACAAAATTAAGAAACACAACCTTATCCATACCAAAAGTACAGATTTGAAATTTAGCAAATAACGATTCTTTTCTTAAGGTCTCTAAAACAAGTATGGAATGTTCAACATGATCATCTAGGCTCTCACTATAATTAATGCCGCCAAAGTAGATAAATGCGTATAAATTATGGCTTATAAGTCTCGTAAAAGCACTAGACCTATTAATCATTTCAAAAGATGTAAATAACATTTTATACAAATCACATGGTGTTTTGCGTTCAATGTTGAACTCATGATTTTCTCACCCTAACATGATGAAATTATTTTGCAAGATCAGTCTTTGAAATCACATATGCACCATGCAATCCATCTAACATGTCATCTAAATAACAAATTGGATTTAGATACATTACCTGAATGTTGATGATGGCTTAAAAATAAGGAAAGTTTCCCCATATTTGATTCTTATACTCTTGAATATCATTTATATCATCATGATTGCTCCTATAGGTTGATTGGTCATATTGTAATCCTTGACGCACTCCCTTAGCTTCCTAAAAATAAGATATTATATTGCTCGGCAAGAATCCGACAAGATTGTTAGTAAATAAAATCGGCTCTTTAAACATAAAGGGTTGATGAAAATTAAAGATCTCTCAATCTTATGGTCTTGTTCCTCTCTTGCAATTACTAATGACATATCACTCTTATTTTCAATCCTCTTAGTTTCTTTTTTCTCCTTTTCTCTTTGTTGATATTATAATTTGTATGATTTATTTGTTTATTTACGACCTAGGTTCTTAAGTTTTGGCCACTTTCCACATATTTAGCGGTTAATTAAATATCTTTTTATTCTTGGGCTTTAATTGTTATAAATGATAGTTTTTAGAAATTTTCATGTGGATTAAATACCGTTGGGAGTCATGTAATGTGCAGGGAACAAAAAGAAGATGTGCAGAAAGATGAAGACATGGCTTGCATGAGGATTCAATGTTTGATGCAGCAAATTTAAGAGGAAATTTCTCATATTCCCTTTGTGAGAAATATGGTAAATAATATATTATTGGAAAGCTTATTCCAATGGATCAAACATATCATAAATTAGAGCTAAAACGAGGAAGTTATGGTCGAAGAGAGGAAACTGCACGCAGAGTAGAGCGACTGGGGTCTACAAAGAGCCTCACGGAACAGGGGACTGTGACCGTAATTTATAGACCACGGTCCACAAAGAGATCAACCTTGAAGGGACTTAGACTGCGGTCCACTAGGAATACACGGGCGATATGCAGTTTCAAAATAGTAAACTGCCGATTCTTGGCGCAACAACTCGGGAAAGTCTCTAGCTGTCTCCCTAGAATATTTATAGCAATTATTGGTTTGAGAAGAAAGAGGAAAGTGGTCAAAGACTCAAAATATTTGGATGCAATATTTGAGGGAAGATTTGAAGATTGAATCTATCTTGATAGATTCTATATCCTTCACTATATAAAGGGTGTCACATCAGCAGCCCAGGGGATGACTTCTGCACTTTTATTCAACATATTTTAGCATGGTTCAAGAGCGAATGAAGGCTATAGATTTGAATCAACAAGGAGGGATTGTGCTGGAAGATCGTGGAGGCTTGATCGAGAGATACGGCTCCACCACTATCTAGTGTCCTTTCTGTCCTTTTCTTTCTTGTTTTCATGATGTTGTCCTATCTTCCAACTCTTGTATTTTTTGTCATTATGTTGAACTAAATCCCCAGATTCCTAGGGGTAATCAATGGAACCTATTTTAATGTTTTAAGTAAATTTCTTCTCTCATGTGTAAGATTCTATCGAGGTACGCCTCATAGGTGTTATTTATGCATATCTCGTTCTTCATGCTTTTTTTTGGATTGGCTACCCATTAGGATGAACTTGAGACAGAGAGGATCCTCGAGAGAAGGAATCAAATTAGAGATTGCATAGTCTTGGTTAATTTATACCAAGAGGTGAAAATTATTCATGTGAGCGCATCGAGAGATGGTGAGCACCCTAGATAGCCAATTAGGGTTGGTTTAGTAGGCCTTTCAACATTAATCGCCCTTTCAATGTTAATTGCCTAGAGATAGAGTGGATTAGTGTCTTCTATTGTGATAAAATTGATAAGCAAGTGTTGCGTATTTGAAGATGTTGCACGCAAGTATATGTATCGCAGACAAGTAATACAGAGTGAGTAGAGTATCATTCCCACGAGGATTCTATTGCTAAGCACTAAAATTAACACAACTAGTTCCAAGCCAAGTCAATCGGATGAGTTGAGAATCATGTAGTAATTAAAAGACAGAAAGCAAACAGACAAACAATAAATAGATGGAAATCAATCGATGAAAAGCTCCTAAGGTTCACAACTTCACCAATTCTAGTCTTAAGCAAGAATCCTCTTTCATACGATGAATTCTGTCATGTTACTAACCTAGGGTTCTAGGGTTCTAGGGTTTCCCCACTTCCATCGTATGCACCTTCCAATGTCATACGAATGTGCCAAAGCGGAAGACATTAATCCACTATATTCCTAGGCGATTAATGTTGAAAGGCCAAACTAAACCAACCCTAAATGGCTATCTAGGGTGCTCACCATCTTCGGATGCGCTCACACGAATAACCTCACCTTCCAGCATAAGCTAACCTAGATTATGCAACTTCTAACATGACATCGATTCCCTCTTCCGAGGCCCCTTGCGGTAGCAAGCTCATTCTCGTGAGTGGCCATTCCAAAAGAAAGCATTAAGTACGAAATTGCATAAATAACACCAAGGAGGCGTATCTCGACAGAATCATATATGTGAAAGATAAGAGCTTTACTTAAGACATAGAAATGGATCCATTGATCCTCCTAGGATTCTAGGGGTTTAGTTCCACATATTAGAAGGAAATACAAGAGTTTGAAGAGAAGTTAACATTGAGAAACAAGAAGAAAAGGGACAGAAGAAACTCTAGATGATGAAGTTGAATCTCCCGATCCCGACTTTCCGATGTGTTGTTGTGATGCCTTCCTCGTGTTCCTTGAGTGTTGCTTTGTGTTTCCTCTTCAAATCTTTCTATATGTATGTGTATCTATCCTCCCTTTTGATGTAGGGGTGCACCACTATATATAGAGGAGGTATACTTCCTCTATTCTTGGTCTGGTCAGTGTGGGATAGAATGTAATGGTCCCCAGAATTTAGCCTCAGTAAACCGCGGCCTATAGACCACGGTCTAAGCCTGTTCACGAAATTGCTTCAGTAGATCGCGGTCTATCCTCTATTCAGCGCGCAGTTTTCTTTCTCTGGCCATAACTTCCTCGTTTCAGTTCCGATTTGAGATCCGTTTGATGCGTTGGAATCTTGACTCGACAAGCTTTCCAACGATATATTATTTGCCCTATTTCTCACACAGGAAGTAGGATAAATTCTCTACAAAAGGAGCTGCATCGAACAAGCCCAGTCTTCATCCTTCCCTGCACATCAAACAACTTACAGCAGTATCCAATTCATGTGTGGAGCTCTAAAAGTTATCATTTACAGCAATTCAATCCCAATACAGAAAAGATATGCAATTACCCTCTAAACGTATGGGAAATGGCCGAAAACATACGATTCTAGGTCGGGAATGGATGCACCAATCATACAAATCACAATATTAATAGCAAGCAAAGCAAGTACGCAAGTATACTTATCAATTCAAGTAATAAAGTGAGAGAGTAAAAGATCGTTCCAATGAGGATCTAGTTCACTCAAACCTAAACAATAATCCAAGCTAGGCAAATCAAATTTAAATGGGAAAAATCAACCAATACTAATGGTCCTAAAGCTCACAACTTCCCTCAATCCTACGTCTACATCCAATCCTAATCTCTATATGCAATTGATTACGGTATTACTATCCTAGGGTTTTATATCTCCTTGCCTACCTCTCGACTTAACAAGAATGTGTTTCTAGGATGATATTAATTATTCTATCTCTAAGCAATTAATATTAAGAAACCCATTGAGGTTGAACCCTAATCTGGATATCTAGGGTAATAGGCTAATCTCTGGATGCTTCTCACAAATAATCCTGACCTCTTGGCTTGACTTATCCTATGTTATATTATCTCCTGCGTGATTATGACTCCGTCTCTTGAGTTCGTTGAATCTCCTAATCAATCTAATTGTTGGCCAGTCAATCAAAAAGCATTAAGGACGAGAATAATATAAGTAACATGGATGTAATCAATCATGAAATAGAGAAAAGAGATGAATTTAAGAAGCAGAAAAGAGTTCCAGTGCTTCCCCTAGGAATAAGGAAATTAGTTTATGATGGAATTAAAAATAACTACCAAGAAGAAGTTGAAATACATCATGAGTCAAGAAAAAAGAGAGAGACGGAAAACTCTAGACAAGTCTAAGCCGATCTCTCGAGCCTTGAGCTGTCTTGAAGTGCTCCGCCTTCTTTCTTCTTGATCACGAGCTTCTTGATCTTCACAGTAGCAAAAGAATTCTGAAACTAATTGTCGGATGGATGGAATGATCACCCCCTGTCAACTTGCTTGCTAATCTATTTGTAGAGCTTGGAGGATATTTGAGAAAAATATCTTTGTAAGATATTGTTTCCTTCTTTCAATCATGAAAGATTCTCTCTTTCCCAACTGAGTTGAATCATAATCTTTTTCATCCCCAATCTTTCTCGTTCAGCCAAGAAATATTATGTGCAATATTTGGGTTGATGGATTCCGATTCGGCAACAAATGTATGAAGTTTGCTGCTGAGCTATCTAGGACTGCAGTCCTGTTTTGCGGTCCCTCTTCACTGTCTCTATTGGTGCCGCGGTCCTGTGCCGCGACCCACTATTGTGCTGTACTGATCAACTACATGCCTTCATTCGAGATTCATCTTCGAGGTCCGGTGGGTCTTCCAATATGTATCTACATCATGGAATGCCTCAGAAGTACCAACATTCTTAAAATAAACCCAAATTTTGACACTTGTTCAATTCAAACTTCGTTATATTCAACAGGGAAAGTTACATAATTAAGCACATAAACCAAGTCAAACTCGATCACTTCATTTAAATCTAGGCCCGAAAAGCATGCAAATAATTAATCTTTTACAAACTTTACACACCCCCCAACCTAGATTCTCGCTCGTCCTCAAGTAAGACACTTCCAAATCAATGCACGCAAGCAAGCAAGACACACAAGAATTTCGCCACTCAACTAAAAGGAGTTAGCCCCTTAGAGTTCTTAGGAATGGCACTTCATCTTCTATTCGATCTTCAATTCAATTGCTTCCTACTTTTGATGTCAAAATTTTCAAAGAATCAGTCCTAACTCGTGTTGTGTTAGTGCGCACACTCTTACAAAAGTTCAAGCACCCAATCCAAAGTTAGGTTGGTCAAGCATACAATCAAGAGGCTCAAACATTCACATAGACATTGCCTTTGACAACTCCGCTCGTTTCTTTCTCGCGCTGTTTCTTTCTTTGGTGGTGCATGACTCTGGGTGTCATGTCCATAAACTAGGTCAATGTAGCGAGGAATCAATCAATGGCTCCCCTCCCAGTTGGTATGAGACATTAGGTTTTGAGATACCCCTACAGATCTATCCTCGAGCTTTGACTAATGGACTATTTTTCCCAATAGGAGCACATGTCGGGCTGTATTGCGTATGCTTTTGCACTAAATGCCACTCAAGCCCGTACAGTGGTGCTTAGAGCCTTGGCACATCTTTCAGTTAAGCTCACATATATGCAATTCTCTAAGTTTTTTCTTTACTATCTCATGCATAAAACTACTTTTTTTTTTTACATTTTTCTATTTCCTTTTCTCTTTGCCTTTAATAGGATATCTAAGTTCATGTTCTTACCCACTCACATGTTAACCATACAACCAAGCAACATTAAGGGCAATTTTAGGCTATCCCTAAAGCAGGAGTGTCGTGAAAAATATTGGGGTTCAGAAATGATGTAATTTTCCAAAATGCATCATAAGGCAAGTTGTAATCTCAAATCCAAATGAGTTTCAAATTACAAGCCAGTAAATATTGTCAGCGAACAAGGGCCGACCAATTCGTCATGAGTGAATTCATTCCATGATGTCATTCATCCAACAAAATGCAAACCTAACATGAAACTTAGGAAAAATATCCAACTACCTAACATGAAACCTATGCAGCTATCTAACAACCTCAATGCATGGAAATTAGGCTACGTAAATAAAGGTCAACAATAAAGAATATTTATCAATAAGCAATAAGCAATCAACACTTTATCAATTTATCAACTAGCACCAACTCAAAGCAAACTACCACCTAAATAAGCCCCCCGCAACCCTAAACTCTACATTGTCCCAATGGAAAGAAAGAGAAGTAAAGGAGAGAACTTGCCTAGCTTTTGAATCAGGTTGAAGGTGAACTCAGTTACTACTCTTCTCCTTCCTTCTCGTTCGCTCCATTGGCATCTTCTTCTTCCTCCCAATCTTCTTTGCTAAAGGAAGGTGCCGCTGGGTAAGGAACGGTGCTCACACCGGCTTGTTAACCAAGGCAAGGCTTGATTCTCCTCTGACGTGGTGTTGACTTGCACTTAATAGTCAATAAACCTTTTCAACTGCCTCTTGGTGCATTGTCAGCATCAATAGTGCTTCTCCGCGAGCTTAGTGTAATCTATAGCATCTTGGACTGGTGCCCTGTGGCACTCTTCTTGGTCGCTCTCCATCCCTGGTCCCCATAGAATGGACTGTCTTTGCGTCAATAGGACCATTTGTGGAGCAAAGGTCCGCTTTGTCATCCAAGGGGGCATTGGCTCTCTGACATAAATTTGTAATCAAAGATGGAAACCATAATCTACCCAAAGTTTGTTAAAACAATCCATGATGTTATTATGTCTCAGAGAAGTAACATCAAAACGTTGATATGTCAAGATACAATATAAAACTGCTAACCTATCCCTCGGCACCTTAGACAAACTTAGGGTCGGAAAAATTCTAGCAGTGACAAAGAGGAGCCAAACATGAGCTCTGTAAGTGAGATCTTGTCATTTCAGTGCCAGAGATGTTGCAGTTTCTCGTAACCATTGAGCCCTTGGTTTTGCTGCTACTTCAAGAATTTCTTCATTTAAAACAGTTGAATATGTCGAACTAAAAGAAGAGGCTTGCTTAGTTCCAATCAAGCTTCTAATTTCAACACTTGAGAGCAGGACATGAACAATTCTCATATGTACACCTGCCACCCCAATCTAGTTCATGTTAGAACAAAATTCTCTAACCACATTCCTATTGTCGGGTCGTGGGTGTTGACAAAATTGTTCCCAACCAATAGCAACAATGTCTTGTTGAAATTCATGCATCAAATCGATGTCTTCAAGATTAAACCCTCTCTCGGGAATGGCATCTGAATGCTTAAAAGTGTGCTCAAATGCCTCTTAACTAGTAAATATATGTGTCATATGATGGTCCTGATCGACTAGTTTATTTCTTAGCTTTTTTAAGTGCTATGATATGTCAATAAAACAAAGCAATCAACTAGTAACAAAATCCGACAGTGATTAGCAACAGTACTCACTAGTAACTGGACAGCAACTAACTCAATCAACAATAATAATCAAGCAACCCAATTAGCATTAAAAGTAATTGAATCAGCAGTAAGCATAATACTGAATGGAAATTGAAGAACAATAAGGATTTTGGAGGATCAAACCAAATCGGGAAGTTCGAATCCCAATTTTTTTTCAACTCCAATTTAAGGCAGTTTGCAAGGTGTGGAGACTGCAATTGCTTAGCAGCAGCAGCAGATGTTGTGAGGCTGTTGGGTTCTGCCATGGTGGGTACAATAGGGGTCGATGGTGGCTAGTATAGCAGAAGGCAAAGGAGATCACAGAGGATGTTGTGCTTCAATGGCAAGTTGTTTGTGTCGCAATAGGGGTCTGGCAGTAATAGCAAGTCAAACAGAGTCGTTGGGATCATGGAGGGCACTGAACGTCACTGTTTCGGCGTTGTTGTTGACTGAGGGTGCTGACTAGCAACTAGCTATTGCTGGTTGGGGGCAGAGGGCGATTGGCAAGGTGGCTTGCTCGCGGTGGGTGGCTGAGTGAGACAACAGAAGCCGAGCAAGTTGAGGGAGTTGGAATAGGAGTAGCAATTGGTGTTTGCCAATGCAGGTCGCTAATCTGCTACAGAAGCTGAGGTCACCTGTGAAGCTGCAAGGGGTAGTCGTTGATGCTGGCCGAATAATTTGCAGAGAGAAACAAGAAGCTGAGTAACAGAAACCCTAATTTCCCATTCAGAGAATAAGCATTTTTTTTAAAGAATAATCAGGACTGCGATCCAGTGTCATGGTCCGAGGAGACCAGCATTCTATGAAGTGGGACCGTGACTTCAGTACCGTGGTCCTCTTTGGCTTGCATGTGAACTAAGACCGTGATTCCATGCCACGGTCCTCTGCCAAAAGTTAATCAGATTCCTCTGCTCCCGGGCCCTCCTATAACTGCTGAGTAGAGCTTCCTAAAAATTAAAAGAAAAAGTAAAAATATGCATGTGACCTAGAAAATAAAATAAAAATAAACTAAAATTAAAGCAATGGACTCTCGGCTTGGGTTGCCTCCAAAGAAGCGCTGTGTTTTAAGTCCCTGCCGGACTTCCCGAAGCTTAGTTTTCTTCAAGTTTGATTGAGGATTCTTCCCTCTCTGCTGGATCTCTTAAGTAGATCTTCAATCTTTGCCCATTCACCTTGAAGAATTGATTATTTGTTTCATTGAGGAGCTCAATTGCACCATGTGGAAAGACCTCTATGACTCAGGATGGACCCGACCATTGTGATCTTAGCTAACCTAGAAAAAGTTTGAGATGCGACTTATATAAAAGCACTAATTGGGCGGGTTTGAAGCTTCTCACTAAGATTTTCCGATCATGCCATCGCTTGGTCTTTACCTTTTATATTCGAGAGTTCTCATATGCTTGCATATGAAATTCCTCCAATTCATGTAATTGAAGAAAACGTTTCTCTCCGGCCTTTTGTAGATCAAAATTGAGAGCCTTAAGTGCCCAATAAGTCCTACGTTCAAGTTCCACCAGCAAGTGACATGCTTTTTCATACATAAGTTGATAAGGAGATGTCCCAACTGGATTCTTATACGCCATTCGATAAGCCCAAAGAGCATCGTCTAGCTCGTTGGCCCAATCCTTTTGAGTCGTGCCCACTATTTTCTCCAAGATCGTCTTTATTTCTTGATTGGACACCTCGGCTTGCCCATTGGTTTGAGGAAGATACGCTAGGGCAACTCGATGCATAACTCCATACTTGCTCAATAATGTCTCAATTTGCTTGCTATGAAAGTGGCTTCCTTCATCACTAATGATGGCTTGTGGTGTCTCGAATCTTATAAAAATCTGTTTTTTCAAAAATTTCAACACAACATTAGAATCATTGGTGGGTGAAGCTATTGCTTCAACCCACTTAGAAACATAGTCGACAACAAGAAGAATATATTGGTTGTTATATGATGAAGGAAAGGGACCCATGAAATCAATGCCCCGCACATCAAATAATTCCACTTCAAGAATATTATTTAAAGGTATCTCATGTCTCTTAGATATATTTCCAATCCTTTGGCTTCTATCACACTAGAGACATAATGAGGAATCTTTGAATACCGTAGGCCAATAAAAACTAGCTTTGCAGAATCTTAGATGTTGTTTTGGTACTTCCATAGTGCCCTCCATATGGTGAATCATGACAATTCCTAATGATCACTTCTTGCTCCTCTTCGGGGTATGCATCTCCTCAACTCTTGGTCGGGTCCCAACCTAAACAAATAAGGCTCATCCCATACATACTTACGGATTTCATGAAGGAACCTTTTCTTTTGTTGAGAATTTAATTCATGAGGAACATGGTTAGATACCAAATAATTTACTAAATCAGCATACCATGGAACATGAGATTTAGATAAAACTTGTTCATCAGGAAAGAACTCATTAATTACCGACTTACCCACTTTTCCCTCACTCTCGAGTCTTGAAAGATGATTGGAAATTTGATTCTCGGACCCTTTCCTATCTTAATCTCTAAGTCGAATTCTTGTAAGAGTAGAATTCACCTTATGAGCCTTGGCTTTCCCTCATTCTTGTCAATCAAATACTTAATCGCCACATGATCTACAAAAACAATAACTTTAGTTCCAATTAAGTATGACCTAAATTTATCAAAAGAAAATACCTCTGCCAATAATTCCTTCTCCATGGTGGTATAATTGATTTGTACTTCATCCAAGGTCTTGCTCGCATAGTAGATTGGGTGAAAAATCCTCTCTCTCCTTTGTCCAAGTGCGGCACCTACTGCGTAATCACTTGCATCGCACACCAATTCAAAAGGTAAATTCCAATTTGGAGCAATAATAATAGGTGTAGATACTAATCTAGACTTAAGTTCATTAAAAGCTTCAAGACATGCTTCATCAAATTTGAATGGAACATCTTTTTCAGGTAAATTGCAAAGAGGTTTAGCAATTTTAGAAAAAACCTTAATAAACCTTCTATAAAACTGGCATGTCCCAAAGTTTTTAATTCCTTTTATCCAAACTGGAGATGGCAACTTCTCAATTGTCTCTATCTTGGCCTAGTCCACCTCCATGCCTTTCTTGGACACTTTATGACCTAAAACTATACATTCTTGCACCATGAAGTGGCACTTCTCCCAATTCAAGGCAAGGTTAGTTTCTTCACATCCTTTGAAAACACTAGTGAGGTTAGCCAAGCATTCATCAAACAAATAACCAAACACGTAAAAATCATCCATAAAGACCTCAGTGCACTTTCCAATGAGATCGGAAAATATAGCCATCTAGCATTTTTGAAAAGTAGCGAGTGCATTACACAAACCAAAAGGCATTCTTTTGAAAGCAAAGGTACCATATGGACAAGTGAAGTCATATTTTCCTAAACCTTGGGTGCAATTGCAATTTGATTATAACTAGAATACCCATCGGAAAAGCAAAAATATTCCTTATCGACAAGACGATCTAACATTTGGTCTATGAAAGGAAGAGGGAAGTAATCTTTTTAGGTAGCCTTGTTGAGCTTCCGGCAGTCCATACTCTCCATCCAGTCACTGTTCGAGTAGGAATGAGCTCGTTCTTCTCATTGGTGATGATTGTCATTCCTCCTTTCTTTGGCACACATTGCACACCTCAATATATTTTCCAATGAGATCGGAAAATATAGCCATCATGCATCTTTGAAAAGTGACGGGTGCATTCCACAAACCAAACGACATTCTTTTGAAAGCAAAGGTACCATATGGACAAGTGAAGTCATCTTTTCCTGATCCTCGAGTGCAATTGCAATTTGATTACAACTAGAACTTCCATCTGAAAAGCAAAAATATTCCTTATCGACAAGACGATCTAACATTTGGTCTATGAAAGGAAGAGGGAAGTGATCTTTTCAGGTAGCCTTGTTGAGCTTCCAATAGTCCATGCATACTCTCTATCCAGTCACCATTCGAGTAGGGATGAGCTCGTTCTTCTCATTAGTGATGACTGTCATTCCTCCTTTCTTTGGCACACATTGCACGAGGCTTACCCGTTGGCTATCGGAGATGGGAAAAATTATGCCTGCATCTAGCCACTCGATGATCTCCTTTTTTACGACTTCCTTCATGATCAGGTTTAACCTCCTTTGTCCCTCGATTTCTTGTGATTTTCCTCCAAAAGGATTTTGTACATGCAAAGTGAAGGGCTAATGCCACGCATGTCGGCTATGGTCCATCCTGTAGCTCTCTTATGCTCTCTAAGAACACGAAGAAGTCAGTCTTCTTGTAAAGATGTTAGATCCGAAGCAATAATGATAGGAAGAGTAGAAGATGGGCCTAAAAAAGCATACTTAAGATGATCAGGAAGTGGCTTGAGTTCCACTTTGGGAGATTCTTCAATTGACGGGTTCAAAGTTCGTAGTGGAACTTCTAAATGCTCGAAGTGGTTGAGCTCCTTTGGTATGTATGGGAATGATTCCAACGCATTCACTACCTTCATGAATTCTTCATCCTCTTGTGATGGTCCTCCAACTAAAGCCGCTTCTAAAGCATCCTCAGGATCGATCTCCTCAAAAGTTCTCCTGCAACCCTATTTATAACATCCATTGAAAAACATTCATTACACTCATAAGGGTACTTCATAGACTTATAAACATTAAAGGTTACTTCCTTATCATTGACTCTCATGGTGAGCTCGCCCTTTTGCACATCGATTAATGCACGAACTGTAGCAAGAAAAGGTCTACCAAGAATAATCGAGATTTCCCGATCCTTATCAAAATCAAGCACACAAAATCAACAGGAAATATAAAGTTATCCACTTTAACTAAAACATCTTCAATAATACCACGAGGATAACCTAAAGATCTATCAGCTAGTTGAAGTATAACCGATGTTGGTTTCACTTCTCTTAATCCTAGCTCATGATAAACTGAATAGGGCATAAGATTGATACTAGCACCAAGATTATACAGAGCCCTACCTTCAAATTTGTCACCAATGGAGCAAGGGATTGTAAACTACCTGGATCCTTCAATTTTGGTGGCAACCTGCAGAATAGCACTACATTCCTCGGTAAGGCCACGGTTTCATAATCGCCAAGCCTCCTCTTTTTGGATAGTATCTCCTTCATGAGCTGGACATAACTTGGCATCTATTCCAAAACTTCGGCAAACAGTATATACATCTAAAAGCTTACAGAATTGATGCTCATTGTTTACCCTTTGTGCTCTTTGAGGGTAGGGAAGAAGTGTATATGTCCTTTCCTTCTTTTCTAGGTTTTTCTGGGTCATCTCAACTTGTTTCGGGTCATTCTTGCAGCTCTGTAAGTCATCCAAGTCTCGAATTTTGGCTCTGTCATTAGGGGTTGCGGTCCCTCTATTTGGAATTTGGGGTCGCTATTGAGGACCATGGTCCCTCCTTTGTTTCTTTATCCTTTATTTCTGGTTCGTTTTGCAGCGTGATTGCTTTTACTTGTTCACTATCCTTACCTCGAGGGTTGATTTTCGTATCGCTCAGTAGTGCTCCCAGAGGTCGAGAACTGATTGCTTGAGCCAATTGACCTATTTGAGTCTCCATATTCCACACTTGCGATTGCAAGGCAACAATTTGATTAGAATTCGATTGCACGGTAGCAAGTGTATCTTGAGAAGATTGCATAAATTTAATGAAAGTTTCTTCTAATCTTGTGATGTGATCCGAAGCTGAAAGTTCTTCTTTGTAAGTTGATTGGAACCTGGTGGTGGATTGGCCTGGTTGTTGTTGTTGTTGCTGTTGGCGTAGAAGAAGTTTGGATGATTTATCCAATCCGAGTTGTATGTGTTGGAATATGGATTGTTCCTTGGCTTGCCTCCAATGTAGTTGGCTGACTCATGAGCTTCTTGCACTGTTTCCATGTAGGCGAGTCCTTTAATGGCTCCATATGTTGGCCCCGCTCTTTGGCTTTTCCATGCCGTCACTTCATTGAATAGGGCATCCATCTTAGCTGAAAGGGCTGTTATGGCATATACCGAGTGTATTTCGGTTGTTCCACATCCTGTTGGTTTCTTGGATGGCCATGATAGCCATTACATGCCATCTCCTCAAGCAATTCATTGGCTTACTGGGATATTTATTTATGATCGAACCACCTGAAGCAGCATGAAGAGAAAAATGACAATTTTCCAATAAACCATTATAAAAAATTTGTACCAATGCCATGGTCAGGGCATGCTCGTTGTAACTCCTTGAAATGCTCCCATGCTTCATAGAAAGACTCCATTGCCTGCTTATTTGAAAATCATGATGTCGTTCTTTAGCTTCATTATTTTAGACGGTGAGAAACACTAACCAAGAACTTCTCGGTTACTGTCTCCCATGTGTCAAGAGTGCTTGGTGGGAGTGATAGCAACCACGCCTTAGCCTTGTCCCTCAATGAAAAGGAGAAGAGAGACATCCAGATATACTCAATCGACACCCCATTGAAGCGGAAAGTGTCACATATATCAAGGAACTTCGCCAAGTGCACATGAGGATCTTCATTCAATGCTCCTCAAAAAGAATAAGAAGTTTGAAGCATTTGAATTACCGATGATTTGATCTCGAATGTGTAAGCTTGAACCGGCGGCTTGACAATGCTTGATTGATTTTGAAGTTGCGATTGTGCATACTCTTTGATTGTTTTCCGATGTTGGACCTATGGTGTCAACTCACCTCCTTGCCCGACTTGGTTACCTTGCTCGTCCTCCACAGTTTGTCTCCTTCGATTTGTTCTTTGCTCTCTACGTCTCCTATGAAAGCTTCATCCAAGTTTCAGATCATGCAATAATAGAGTCAAGTTATGGCGAGAAAGCATACAACTTGGGCGGGTACCTAAAAAAATAAATTAAAAAAAATAGAAAAGTGTACCGAGTCAAGAGAAATTGCTTAGTGTTAAGGTTATAATTAATTGTAAACTTGATCCCTGGCAACGGCATCAAAAACTTTTTGCGATAAAACTAATAAGTAAGCAAAGCTAGCACGCACACAAGTATACATATCGCTTCAAGTAATAAAGTGAGAGAGTAAGAGATTATTCCCACAAGGATCTAGTTCACTCAAAACTAAACAATAAATCCAAGCTAGGCAAATCAAATTTAAATGGGAAATTCAAAGAAAGCAATTAAAGTACATTGAAGGCAATTAGATAAATCAAGCAATATTAATGGTCCTATGGCTCACAACTTCCCTCAATCCTACTTCTAAATCCAAACCTAATATCTATATGCAATTGATTACTGTATTACTATCCTAGGGTTTTATGTCTCCTTGCCTACCTCTCAGCTTAACAAGAATGTATTTCTAGGACGATACTGATTACTCTATCTCCAAGCAAATAATATTAAGAAACCCATTGAGCTCGAACCCTAATCTGGATTTATATGGTGATAGGCTAATCTCTCGATACTTCTCACAAATAATTCCTACCTCTGGCATGAATTATCCTATGTTATATTATCTCTGGCGTGATTACGACGCCATCTTGCGAGTTCATCAAATCTCCTAATTGACCTCATTGGTGGCCAGTCAATCAAAAAGCGTTAAGGATAAGAATAATATAAGTAACACGAATGTAATCAATCATATAATAGAGAAAAGAGATTAATTTAAAAAGTAGAAAAGAGTTCCATTGCTTACCCTAGGAATAAGGGACTTAGTTCATGATGGAATTAAAAATAACCACAAAGAAGAAGTTGGAATACATCGTACGTCAAGAAAAGAGAGAGAGAGAGAACTCTAGCTAAGCCGATGCCGTTCTCTCGAGCCTCGAGCAGTCTTGAAGTGCTATGCCTTCTTTCTTCTTGATCATGAGCTTCTTGATCTTCATGGTACTGAAAGAATTTTGGAACTAATTGTTGGATGGATGGAGTGATCACCCCCTGTCAACTTGCTTGCTAGTCTATTTGAAGAGCTTGGAGGATATTTGAAAAAAAATATCTTTACAAGATATCCTTTCCTTCTTCGAATCCTGAAAGATTCTCTCCCGGCTGAGTTGAATCATAATCTTTTCATCCCCAAATCTTTCTTTTTCAGCCAAGCAATATTGTGTAATATTTGGGTTGACGGATTCCGATTTGGCAATAAATCTCCGGAGTTTGTTGTTGAGCTATCTAGGATCGCGATTCTGTGTTACGGTCCCTCTTCACGATCTCTGTTGGTGCCGCGGTTCTGTGCCGCGATCCCACTATTGTGCTCTACTAGTTAGCTACATGTCTTCATTCAGGATTCACCTTCGAGGTCCGGTTGGTCTTCCAATATGTATCTACATCACAAAATACCTCAGGAGCACTAACATTCTTAAAGATAAATCCGAATTTTAACACTTGTTCAATTCCAACTCCGTTATATTCAACAAGGAAAGCTTACATAATCAAGCACATAAGCCAAGTCAAACTTGATCACTTCATTTAAATCTAGGCCTGAAAAGCAGGCAAATAATCGATCTTTTTACAAACTTAACATCTTCCACTTAGGTACACCCCTGCGACATCGAGAGGTGCGTAAGAATGTAGTGGGGAAACACTAGAACCCTAGGTTAATAGGATGGTAGAATTAATTTGCATGAGAGAAAGACTTTGCTTAAGACTAGAATAGGTGAAGTTGTGAACCCCAAGAGCTTTCCAATTGATTGACTCTTGCTTGCTTATTTTTTGTTTTAATTACGTGCTTATTACTTCATTATTCGATTACCTTGACTCGGACACAATTGTGCTAATTTTAGTGATTAGTAGAAGAATCATCGTGAGAACGATACTCTATTCACTTTGTATTACTTGACTACGCATGCACAGTTACGTGCACTCTAAACTACGAAACATTTCCCTTAGGTTCAGGCACTTTTTCTTCCTCTATCAAACTTTAATTTGCATCTTTTTTCTCATTCTCAACTCTCATAATCTTTTCATCACACTCTTGTTCTTCATCACTCCTTATTTTTCTCACACACTTTTTTTATTGCTCTCTTTTTTGGATCCTTCTTGATTGTCATGAACTTATGTAAGACTTACAGATTGTTCGACATCCTTAGAGAGCTTGGAATAAGAATTAGGTGGTGGCACATTATGTTCTTTGTGGGCTGACCTTCATGAGCTTGTAGAGGACATGCTTGAACTCCATTCATCTAACTTTCTTTGCTTACTCCCCTAGATTCCTGTGAATAAGAAATTATATTACTCGGCAAGAATCCGACAAGGTTGTTAGTAAATAAAACCAGGTTTTAAGACATAAGGGGCTGATGCAAAATTAACGATCTCTCAACCATATGGTCTTGTTCCTCTCTTTCATTTACCAATGACATATCACTCTTATTTTCAGTCCTCTCAATTTTGTTTTTCTCCTTTTCTTTTATTTGTTTCTTTTTTCTCATTCAACTCTCATACTCTTTTCATTACTCTTGTTCTTCATCACACTCTTTATTTTGCTCACACTCTCTATTCTTATCACTCTCTTTTTTAGATCTTTCTCGATTCTCATGAACTTGTGTAAGACTTATAGCTTGTTCGACATCCTTGGAGAGTCGGAATAAGAATTAGACAATGGCACTTTGTGTTCTTTGTGGGCTGACCTCCATGAGCTTGTAGTGGCTATGCTTGAATTCTATTCATCCATGTTTTTTGTTTTAATTGTCATTCAACTTTCATGGCATGGAGCAACATATCTTTGAAGTCCCTATTATCCAAATTTTTTTTTTGAAGTCCTCATAGCAATGAAACAAAATAGCCAGAAGCAACCAACATCCATAGAAAGACCTAACACAATAGCACTATAACGTATTATCTAAATGGCTACCTTGCATCAATCGGGAATGTCGAGTCTCACCAATACTTACCACTATACAAGATCGGATTGAGGGAGTCTAAGAGGATGTTGGAACTGTCGCAAGGAGCCTAATCAAAGATGGCTCGACATGTATCAATGGCAGTTAATGAGGATTTTGTATCAATGGTCGTCGGAGGTGTGAAGGATGATTGACGAGGAATCAGGGACTTGGCGGAGAGTCGTCTCAGTGACGATGGAAGAGCTCCTGCTTTTTCTTCTAGGGAGAATGCTAAGAGCTTTTCACCCTTGTCCTTTTTTAGCTCAAGGAGGTGGAGTTCCCCCAATCCAACCCTAAAATTTTGATTTATAGCATCCACAAAATCTAGTCACATCAGCAAAGGGAGGTAAAAGAAATTCCTGTGTTGAGGCTGCCTCTCCTCAAAACTCTAACTCTTTTTAAGTTTTTATGAAGTAACATTTATTTTATTTTTGATGTCTTTTATTCTTATTAATTAGTTAAAATTCACTCCAAGAACGAAATTCAAAAAAAGACCTTTAAATATGCCAAATATAGTTTTTCAAATCTACCTGATTTCTACAAACCCCAGTAACTCCTTGAGGGTTCAAAGTCATTCTTTCCTGAGCTTATTCTTAACTTTTTCAATAAATGTTGTTATATTTTTCTTCAATCTTTAATAAGTTTAGAATTAAATAGTACCAGTCTTGCTCAATTTAGATTATCTAATAATTAGTCATAATTTTTAAATAAAACTGGAGAAGATAACTGACTTTGACAGATTTAGCTAATTTCACTTAAAAATTATACTTCTTCTCTAAATTGAATCTCGGGGCCCGTGATATGTCAAATTGAAGCTAATTCAATACTCTTTATAATGACTCTAAATTTGCTCTATGATGAATCTAATAGGATCTTCTATTTTAATCTCAAACATCATATTGAATCAAATATGGGAACATATTTGCTCAATTTTTCCAAGATACAGGTCCGGGTTCAGGCATTTCTCGGGCCAAAATGGGGTATCTACATATTCCCTCTTTGAAATGACTCTCGATGAGAAGCCATTGATTCGATAAGAGGGTCGTTTCTAGTAAGAGTTAAAGAGGCCTAATTTTGGTTTTGAAAGTGTAACTTGTCTTCTTGAGGTTGGCCTTTTCTCCGAACTCTTCTTGTTCACCTTGCTCCTTCCGTTTTTCTTTCTTTTCCATTTTTCTATTTTCAAACTTCTTCAATTTTCAATTTTTTTAATTTTCTCATCTTTCGTAGCATGTTGTTTTGTTTCTTTTCTTTTCTTTCCTTTTTTTTTGTTGTGTTATTATTGTCCACTCTTGTTCTTCATTTTTTAAGCTTTTTAGTCTTCTTTTTTCAGTTTTTTTCTTTTATTATTTAGTTTTTTAATTTTTTGTAGTCTTTAGCTTAGTTTTAGTTTTTTCATTTTTTCTGCATTTTACTTTTTTTTTGTTTTTCTGCTTTTCTTCTTCTCTCTTTTTTTCTACTATTAATCTTTTGTATTTTTTCCAGTTCCAACCATAGAATACCCAAAGCTGGAATTGAAATCGATCATATATTTAACCAACGATAATTTCCCCGTTCCTTATTTAGTTCTTGTGTTGTTTATACCCTTAAACTCCTACATCAATAATTTTTTTAAATAATATTTATCCATTTATTATATTCAAAATATCAGTATAATTTATAGACGAATAACAAATAATAATGAAACATAGTAAAATTTATATAAATTCAACATATATTTACTAAATTAGTTACCACTATATTGAACTAATGATAACTAAATTAGAATAATAAAATTTATCCTAAATTAGATCGCTTAATTATAAAATGCATGGATGATAGATATAATATGCATAAAATTATTATAACAGGAAGAGAGAATGACAAGTTCCGACAGGATACCCGGAACCTGTGGTATGATGTAGGTTTCGGGTAGGGTCCGGTTCCTAGTTCTACAGGGTAGAGTTTGGATCCAAAAGTTAGGAACCGGTCCTATATAGGATATGATCCGGGTATTATGAAAAATATAGGTTACCCGGACCCGATCACCCTACTATTTTTTTGGTATTTTTTAACTTTTTTCTTTTTGTTTTCTCTAAACTACGACAAATAAAGATCTAAAGAAAAGAGGTACTTAGTTAAATTGAAAAAGGAAATAGAATGGAGACGTGCTAGAAGATATGGTACTAGGCGCAGAGACAAATACACGCTAGGGGGCGTGCAAAGGGAAAAGACAAGCTACTAGGCATAGAGACAAATACACTCTCGGGGCATGAGGAAAGAGAAAATACATTACTAGGCATAACACGCTAAGGCGTATGGAGGGAGACGATATGCATGCTACTAGGCATAGAGACGAATACACATACGAGGCATGTAGAGGGGGAAGATACACTACTAAGCGTAAAGACGAACACATGCACGAGACATGCGAAGGGAGAAGATATGCTGTTGGTTGCAAAAAAATATGATTCGCTTACAAAACGCTCTCACCCACTTCAGAGTTTTACAAAGTGTCCCCATGAAAATGGTTCACTTTACAGAATGCTCCCACCAGCTTCGGGGCTTCACAGAACGTCCCTATAAAAGGAGTTCACTTTACGGAACACTCCACCCGCTTCAAGCTTTACAAAGCATTACTACGAAAAGGGATCACTTTACAGAACGTTCCCACTCAGTTCAGGGCTTAATAGAATGTTCACTTTACAAAATACCACCTACTTTGGGGCTTTATAAATCATTCCCACAAAAAGAAGTTGCTTTACAAAATGCTCTCACATGCTTTGGGGCCTTACAGAGCACTCCCACGTAAAGGGTTCGCTCTACAGAATGCTCCCACCCACTTCAAGGCTTTACAGAGTGTAGCAACCCCGAAATAAAACAAATTCACAATATCATGGCTAAAAAAAATAGAAAGAGTCACCACTAATCATTTAAGAACCTACCCTAAGGCCGATCAGAAACCTATGATTTTACCTATGGGAGCATGACTAGCCACCTAGCATTTTATTAATCGATCTCGAACCAAAATTGGATATGGGGGTTCTATTATGTTCGAAAGGCTTGTGAGCCCATCGACACGCCCTAAATCAGTACTCTAACAATGTTTCTAAATTTGTCTTGTTTTATTTATTCCCACATTTTCTAGTCCTACTTCTCAATTATGTTATTCCTATGATGTTCGTCACCACAATTTAAGCACCCTCACCGCATTAGATTTTAACAAGATGACAAGGGTGAAGAGGAACGAAATGCAATGAAGGACAAGAAGCAAAGCTCAACATTAAGACACCGAGGTTAAAATCCATGCACAGAAAGGAATAACATTGCTATCACTTTCACATGTATAATGCATGTGAGTCTATATAACTAACGGCATATCACAAGAGAAATATATAGGAAAATCAAGGACGCTCATGATCTGAATTGAAACATAGAAAATGATAAACTCAATTTGATTGTGTTGCATGATAGCTATACTGTTATGACCAGAGCTTGAGATCCAACTACGACATACAACTATCAATTGAACAAATAAATGCATTTAATAAAAAGTGAGCCTATTCAGTCAATATCTGATTGCAGGATATTAAACAAATTTGAAGCTGTGACTGAATTTAAGATGATCCAATTCATAGTTCAAAGTGAAAAAATGGGAATCATGAGGGGAAAAGCGAAGGACACGCGGAAACAGCTATGAGATTCACCAACAACTAGAATTGGGCAACCATGCACGATAGCTAATAACACGAAAAAAACATTGAGCAGAGTTGGATGATTAGAGGGGATTTACCCTCCTTACCAAAGCAGTGGAGACTTGTAGGTCCAAAGGATGAGCTTTGACAAAGTTGATAGTGGTGGTTCTCAAGCTGCTGGGTGGTGCTCTTGGACGTGATACAACAGCAGGTTTGGTAGAGAGGTCAATGACAGCCGCGGGAGAAGACGATAACCGTCCTTTCATCGGACAGAATCGTGGTAGCAGTCATGTTTGTTGTGCCTCCCCTTTTTTTCGGTCCTCGTAGTCTTCAGCTCTTCCTCCTTTTATACACTTCATTCAGGAATTAAATCCGAGAAGAACAAAGATATTGAGACTCAAAATCAGCCATGTATCATCTAATTTCTAAATCAATGGGGCTGGAACAATATTTTCTTTCCACTTTTACTCAATCCGTACAACTAGAATATTATCAGTACATTTCAGTTATGGAATTTCCCTTTTTTTCTTCTCCTAAACTCAACATGAATTTTACCTTTTTCTGAAAATTTCTAATGAATACTGATGACTCTTGAAAACAAGAAATCATCAAAAAGACCTCAGGATTTATGATAAATGAATTTTTTAATCCAACTCGCCGGTACAGATCGGCCCTGTACACTAAGTCTTGGAGATCAAATTTCTCGGGCTGACTTCGGACCTTAACATTTTTCACTCTATTTTTTCTTGATCTTTCACGACTTAGAGTCCAAAGGCTGCAAGTATTGATGAAACTCAACCTTCCAATAAATAGATATGATTTTTTATATGAAACATGCCAACAGCTCAGTTACTGTTCACAGATTGGGCAGCCTTCCTTAAAAAAATTGAATCTCCTTCTTCAAGATGAATTCTGGGTCCAAAACCCACCAAGTCGAAGTTAACTCAATGATCTTCAAATGAATCCAAATTTGCTCAATTTTAACTCCATTAAATTCACTTGCCAAGCCTCTGAATCCCACTTAATTGCTAACACTGATAGTTTTGTGCCTTGATCGAGTTTGACCATCTTCCAACTATTGCTTCTCAAGCTAAAATGAGGTATCTATAGCTGCCCCTCTTTGAAACTACTCTCAATGATAAGTCAAAGATCTTGAAAAGAGCATTGTTTTGAAGACAAAAATAAGGACCTAATTTTAGTTTGAGGAGTACCGGGATTCCTTTGAAAGAATGATCTTTTCTTCGAACTTTTTTCTTCCTTTTCTCCATCTTTTTTCTTTTTTTCTTTTCTTTTCTTCTTTTTTCTTTTTTCTTTTCTTCTTTTTTCTTTTTTATTTTTTTGTTTTTCATCATTTTTTTATTTTTCTTTATTCCTTCTTTTTCTACTAAACTGCATCAAACCAAAGAAAAGGTATCTAGTTTGACCATGGAGTGGAATAATATGATAGAAATGCGCTCTGGGCACAAGGACGAGTTGATGCTCAAGGTATGTGTATAAAGAGGATACGCTATTGAGTGTAGAAGTGAATTCACACTCAGGTGTGAGAAAGGGAATGATACGCTACTGGGAGTATAGAAGGAGGGCGCGTAGTTGAGCGCGAAGAAATGTGCAGTCGAGAGTGGGGGAGGAAGGCACATAGTTGAGCGTAAAGGGATAAGCACGTAGTTGAGCATGGAGAAGATATACGCAGTCGAGCACGAAGGAGGAAAGCACGCAATTGAGTGTGAAGGGATGCGCACACAATTGAGGGTGAGTGCGCAGTCGAGCGCGAGAGAGGAAGGCACATAACTGAGCATGAAGGGATAAGCACACAGTTGAGCGCGAGAAGGAAGGCACGCAATTGAGTCTGAAGGGATAGGCATGCCGTTGAGCATGAAAGAGAAGTGCGCATTCAAGCATTAAGGAGAAGTGCGCAGTCGAGCACAAGGAAGAAAGGCATGCAGTTGAGCATGAAGGAGAAGTGTGTAGTCGAGGGCGATGAGTCCCATGCCATCAAGCACGAGTATGTTATAACTACCATCCTTGCTTGTTGTTAGGTTGAAGCCAATTCTTCTAACATTGCTCCCTTGATCGGGCTTATCATGACAAGTTTGTTTTTTGCCTTGGGATTCACAATTGATCCTCTACTCGAGCTCACCTTGCCTTGTTTTGCTTAATCAGGTTTCGAATCATCCTAGGGAGGACGCTTCTTAGAATTTCCCTCCACCTATTTGTAAAGTTGAGCAACAAACCATATTGACATTAGTTCCATCCTAAACAGCCCAAATCACAATGAGAAGTAATTCAAGTGTAGAAGTATAGGATTTTTCGCTTTGTAACCAACTTAAGGAGTGGTTGTGGTCCCTTTGAAAAGAAAGGCTACTATTGTAGACATGATTTGCAATATAAAGGTAAGAGGAGTGAATTTGTTGAATCCTCCAGATTTCAAAGGATACGACAGTGCTATCCCAATTCGAGAAGTGCCCCCTAAGATCTCACATAGACCTTTCTTGGTTTTTGGATCAACTTGCCTTTGACATCTCAGACTATGACTCTGGCATTGTACCAAAAGAGCTCTGCATCACTGTGGCCAAAACAACACTTTTTTCGCTAACTTTTACCTAAATCGTGTAATGCATAGCAACCTAGCGGGGAGATTTATTTTCTTTCTTTTTCTTTTCTTCTTCTTTTTTTTTTTAATTTCCTTTCCCTCAAATTTCTCTCTTTTGCTATGACTATCCTCTGGAGAGTTAGCCGCACCTCTAAGTTCGCTAACTTTTTCCTAGGCCACCCTTTCGGGTTTTCAGCCTAAGGGGACCATCATTTAGCTCTCCTTTTTGCTAGGACTACCCATTTTTGAGTTTTAGTCACACCTCTCTTTCCCTAACTTTTGCCTAGATTGCCCTTCTGAGTTTTCAGCCTAATAGGAATATCATTTTTTTCTCGCAAATTTTATTCGAAAGTCATACATCAATACACACTTCAGGGAACGTACTTCTTTAATGAATTAGCATTGACAATGCTTGGGATTGCTTGACCATCCATGTCAGTAATGATCAAAGCACTGCCTAGCAGGGCTTTCTTAACAATATAAGGACCCTCATATTTTGGTGTGAACTTGCCCCAGGAATCAAGGGTAATATGCAACACTTTGTGCAATACTAGGTCATCAAATTGAAACTCACAGTGCCGAATTTTTTCTTAAAGGCACAGGCCATGCTCTTATGATAGCATTAGCCATGATAAAGTGTCGTGAGCCTTTTCTTTTTTATCAATAAGGTTCAATTGCTTAGAATGTTGTTTTGTCCACTCTGCTTCCTCTATCTTGGATTCAGCGAGGACCCTTAATGAAGGAATTTCCAACTCAACAAGGAGCACTGCTTTAGTGCCATAAACCAAGGAGTACGGTATTGCCCCAGTCGATGTACGAATCAAAGTGCGATATGCTAAAAGTGCCCATGGAAGCATTTTGTGCCAATCCTTGTATGAAACGGTCATCTTTTCAATGATTCTTTTCAGATTTTTATTGGCTACCTCTACCACTCCATTCATTTGGGGTTGATATGGAGATGAATTGCAATGCTTAATCTTGAACTGCTTGCACAAGTCATTGACAAGTTTGTTATTGAAATTTTTTGCATTCTCAGAGATAATTGTTTTAGGTACGTCATATCAGATGATCAAGTTGTGCTTGAGGAAGCGAGTTACTACTTTTGTAGTCACCAATGCATAAGACTCGTCCTCATCCCACTTCGTGAAATAGTCGATAGCCATCAATATAAAGACGTGTCCGTTCGAAGTTTCTGGAGAGATCGGGCCAATCACATCAATGCCCCACATTGCAAAGGGCCAAGGTGCGGACAGCTGGTGTAGCTCATTTGGTGGTGACTTGGTCTAACTTTTATAAATAACACTATCGCACATGTCTCACATAGTCCATTTCCATGGTCTAGAAGTATCCAAGCCACATGACCTTCTTTGCGAGCATGTGTCCGCTCATGTAAGGCCTACAAACCCCTCCATGCTATCATTTTAGGGCGAATTTCTGAGCGTCAATCAGCAGACGATTTTGCACAATAAACGAATCCAAGCCTGGCATATCAACATAGGACCAAGCAAAAATTTCTTGGAACTCCTTTAGAAGATCAATCATCGGGCTTGTTGTGCAGTGTCGAGAGTCATTCCGATCTTAAAAATGCAAGGTTCCTCCTCCACACCTATATCAATGGTGTCTGTCGCCTCATTGGTCATTGGCTTGCTCTCCTCAAACCGTTTAAGGCTTTCCATGATTTCATTGGGGGCATCCTCTTCATTCAACTCCTCCCCATAAAGTATAGGGGTGAAGCAATTGAAATGTATCTCGAAATGGTTCAAACTATTGTATTGCTGTTATCTAAATTTGAGTGGTGCCTAGACAATGAGAGAAATGGTCCATTTTAATGCAAGGCATGAAAAGAATATGGAGAAGAAATGATAAACTGATTTTATTGAGAATAGAAAATTATTCAAAAGCTCATGACCATGACAAGATCCCTCTTTCGTTGTGGGCTCATGGCTATGGCACACACAGGAATATCACACAACTGAAATAGGCCTACTCATCGATGACTAAGGCAGGGAAGAGTGGAACTGCAATCCAATTGGTTGGCTCCTCGCCTTCAATAGTCGGGCGAATGAAAGAACCAGTAGACACCTCCAAGATGGCTCCAACACCAAACGAAGCATAACAAGAATCGGGGTAAATGACAAGTGGTGCCTCCAGAGTGGTGCAAACAACTTCTTCACCATTATCCAGGGGGCAAAATTTTATCATGTTGATCGATGGTGCAGGTGTGTTTAAATGGCAGGGTAAGGGATCGACATTAACATTGGGAGACCTCGCAGTATTGAACACCAAATGGCCTGCATCAATGAGATCTTGCACCCTATGCCTCAAGTGAATGCAATTATCAGTAGAATGCCCCATGGCCCCCCTATGGAATTCACATCTAGCATTTGGGTCGGGATTTTAGGCTAGTAGTCTCGCCTCCCTAGCTCAGGTACAATTTTTCCCTTTCCATCTATTTCTTGAATATCTCCGACAAAGGGATAGATAATGGGGTGAATTGGCGACAATTTCTGTTCAGCAGGGCCCTTCCATTTGGTGCATTCGAGTCATCGAAGGAATCCAAGGTGAGGGTGGCACGACATGAGATGTAGCTTGAGATGCTTAAGCAGGTGGAATTGAGTTCTACATTGTATATTGCAATGGCGAGTAACATCTCTGAGCCGAGTATACAATGCTCGCGGTTGCATCCTTCTTCTTACTGAGAATGACTTTTCTAAACCTTCTGCACCATTCTTCTTGAACGGGCCATCAATCTTTCCCAACCTTATTCCATCTTCCACCCTTCCTCCAACAGTCATTAGGTTAGTAAATGTTGATGAAGTGTGGCTTAGCAGGTGCGAGCAGTACTCATTTTTCAGCGTGCTGATAAATAATGAAACAGCCTCACTATTAGTAAAGGGAGGGCGAACCTGGGCTGCTTTCACTCTCCAATCTTGAGCATACTTTTGGAATGATTGACCTGCTTCCATCTCCTTTCGCTGCAACTCAAGGTGTGTCGGGCCACGTTCGGATATCTTTTACTTTAAGATCTGCAAACTAAATCAAAGCTACATCCTTTAGACTCTCTTGGAACGTTTGAATCATGAATTTCTCATAATCTTTATAAGGGGCCATCTTGAGACAGTAAAAACGAAGGTGGGTCTTGGAATTTCCAGTACCATCGTATTTCTCAAACTCTGGCATTTTGAATTTTTTCGATATGTGCATATCTGGAACAAGCAAAGATTACTATAACCGATGCTCCCATACTAGTCAAGTCCTTGAATAACCTTCATTTTTTCTTCCATTTTCTTCAATTGCCTCTCCTGTTCAGTTTCCTCATTTGAGGAAAACTGGATTGTAAGTGGAGTTATATATGCTCCTTCAGCAGCTGGAGCATGGACAGGGTTGGCCATTTGAGGTGTTGGTGGAGCTAGGTTTGGGAGGTCTTATATGGGGGGTTGGGTTTGGACAAGGATAAGCTCAATAGTGAGAGCAAGAGCGGGCGGATGGGCAAAGCCAACAACTCCAATGACCTATGCTTAGAAAAGCGCCATTAATTGTGCCATCTAAGTGGACATGTTTGCTATAGCATTCTTGAGTTGAGTAATTGTCTGTTCTAAGTCATTAGTTTGCTAAGATTGAGATTGCCCTTTATGTTGTTCTTCCATTCTTGCCCTAGATCATGTGTGCATAGGACTACGGCGGGCCAAAGGTATAATAATAGAACTTGGTTATCAGACAATGGAATAAATGAGCAAATGATAATAATAATGGTAATATGGTCTGTAGCATGAGAAAATTCACTAGTAAATAGTCATTCATATTGATAACGAGAGTCATAAAACATGTTCATTTTCCAGAAAAACCTAATCTACATCTTTTGGCCCATTCTCAAGTTGACTAATCGCTCCCTAAGCTCATTAAGCGATTCCAAGGCTTGCTCCTTGGTATTTACAAAAGCAAATGATATATATTTGGAAAAATTCCTAACTTTCTTGCTCTTCTTTTGAAATTCTCCAAGGAAGTGTTTAATCGAGCTACTTGCTTGTCACAGTTGCGATCATTTTGCAAGCCTAAACTAGTTCTTCATGAGCTTGATCCCTTTCCTTCTTCAAGGTGAGCACATCATTTAACCATGCCCTACTCCGATGCTCCAGCTTGACTGTCATCTCCTCAAAGAAATTGGTGGGCTCCTTTGAGTCATTAGGAGGCTTCGGATGCGAGCTTGCCCTATAGGATGCATGGAACTCCACAAGTGGTTGATAACTTCAGTGGGGTAGGCTATGCAGTCAATTTGTGGGCAAGCAAGTCGGGACTCCATTCCTTACCAAAATGGGAAATTAAGCGACCTTAGAATGTTACATCAATATGAATGTCATACCTACAAGGTTTTGTTTAGGAAAACATGATGCAGATGTAATAATTAATATCAGTTCACTAACAAGATAAAGTACATATACATCAATTCTAACCAATCTGTGAAAAAAAATCAAAATACAAAAGAGAGGCCCACTTAACCTAGAATGAGCTAACCTAAGGGCCCGTTGGATAAAATATATTAAAATAAAAGAAAACCCATCTAACTTCAATAAACTAACCTATGGGCTCCAAAATATATTTGAATCAAAATTACAAAAGATAGGAAACACTATCCTATGGGCTCGTTAATAAAAAAAATACATTACAAAAGAAAAACCCACTTAACCCAAAATAGAACTAACCCCATGGCCTTATTCTAATTACAATCGTAACGGATGATTGGAGGTTTAATGCGATGCATATGGGCCAGGTTCTAAAGATAGGTGCTATCTAAAAGTGCAAGCTCTCAACTCGTAGTTTCCTCCCCTTTAGGATCATCAAACTTGCGAGCCAAGTGAGAGTCTTTCAGGGTCGTAACGGCAATCTCGGACCGCTCCATCCGTACCCCTACTCAGTACCCTCTATCTAACCTAAAAGGTTCCTAAAATCGCCCGGGGTTTGAGTTGGATCCTAATATTCTAATGCAATGCAATATGTAGATTGAACAATATCAATTCATTAAAAAGAATTGCATAAGATATATTAGTAATAAATAAATAAATATATAAATAAATAAAAATAAGGTAACGCAAGCATAGAAACAAATGTAAATGGGCCCGAACCAACTTTTTAAAAATATAGTCTCTAACGGAGTCGCCAATCTGTCGCAACCTCGAAAAAAAACCGGTTCACAATATCATGACTAAAAAAATAGAAAGGAGTCACCACTAATCATTTAAGGAACTAATCCTAAGGTCAATCAGAACCTTATGATTTTACCTAAGGGAGCATGACACTAATCACCTAGTTATCTATTAATCGGTCTCGAACCGAAGTTGGATCCAGGAGTTCTATTACGTTCGAAAGACTCGCGAGCCCATCGACACGTCCTAAATCGGTACCCTAACAATATTTATAAATTTTCCTTATTTTATTTAATCCCATATTTTCTAGCCCTATTTCTCAATTATGCTATTCCTATGATGTTCGTCGCCACAATTTAATCACCCTCACCGCATTAGATTTTAACAAGATGACAAGGGTGAATAGGAACGAAATGCAATGAAGGACAAGAAGCAAAGCTCGACATTAAGACACTGAGGTTAAAATCCATGCACAGAAAGAAATAACATTGCTATCACTTTCACATGTATAATACACCTGAGTCAACGTAACTAATGGCATATCACAAGAGAAACATGCAGGAAAATCAAGGACGCTCATGGTCTGAATTGAAACATAAAAAATTATAAACTCAATTCAATTGTGCATGGTGTATGATATCTATACCGTTATGACCGGAGCTTGAGATGCAAGTACAACATATGACTGTCAAATGATCCAATAAATGTCTTTAACAAAAAGTGAGCCTATTTGGTCAATATCTGCTTTCACGATGTTAAACAAATTAGAAGCCGTGACTGAAATTAAGATGATCCAATTCATAGTTCTAAGTGGAAAAATGGGAATCATAAGGGGAAAGGCAAAGGACACGTGGAAACAGCTATGAGATTCACCAACAACTAGAATTGAGCAACCATGCACAACAGCTAATAACACGGAAAAACATTGAGCAGAGTTGGATGATTAGAGAGGATTTACCCTCCTTACCAGAGCAACTTGCAGTCTTCCAAAGGATGAGCTTTGAACAAGTTGATAGTAGTGGTTCTCAAGCCGGCGGGTGGTGCTCTTGGACATGATACGATAGCAGGACTGGTAGAGAGGTCAGTGACAACCGTGGGAGAGGATAGTAACCGTTCCTTCGTCGGACAGAATCGTGGTAGCAGTCACGTGTTTGATGTGCCTCCCCTTTTTTCCGGTCCCCACAGTCTTTAGCTCCTCCTCCTTTTATACACTTCGTTCAGGAATTAAATTCGGAAAGAAGGAAAATATTGAGACTCAAAATCAGTCATGTATCATCCAATTTCTGAATCAATGGGGCTGCAACAATATTTTCTTTCCACTTTTACTCAATCCTTACAGCTAGAATATTATCAGTCTATATCAGTTCTGGACTTGCTATTTTTTTTCTTCTCTTCAACTCAGCACAAATCTTATCTTTGCTTTTTGAAAATTTCTGATGAATATTCATCATGTTTATGACTCTTGAAAACAAGAAATCAGCAAAAAGACCTCAAGATTTGTGAGAAACGAATTTTTGAATCCAACTGGCCAGTACAGGCCGACCCTGCACACTGAGGCTTGGAGATCAAATTTCTCATGCTGATTCCGACCTTTTGATATTATGTTCTATATTTTCCTTCATCTTTCATGAGTTAGAGTCCAATGCTGCAAGTGTTGATGAAACTCGACCTTCTAATAAATAGATATGATTTTTCGTATGAAACCTGCCACAGCCCGGTGACTATTCACAGATCATGCAATCTTCCTTGAAAAAATTTGTATCTCCCTCTCCAAGATAAATCTCACGTCCAAAACCCACCAAGTCGAACTCAACTCAATGATCTTCATGAGGAATCCAAATTTGCTCAGGTTTAGCTCCATTAAATTCACTTGCCAAGCCTTTGAATCTCCCTTAATTGCTAACACCGATAGTTCTATGCCTTGAATGAGTTTGACCATCTTCCAACTATTTCTTCTTGAGCTAAAATGAGTCCTTACTCAATCCTTACAGCTGGAATATTATCAGTCCATATCAGTTCTGGACTTGCTATCTTTTTTCTTCTCTTCAACTCAGCACAGATCTTATCTTTGCTTTTTGAAAATTTCTGATGAATATTCATCATGTTTATGACTCTTGAAAACAAGAAATCTGTAAAAACACCTCAGGATTTGTGAGAAACGAATTTTTGAATCCAACTGGCCAGTACGGACCGGCCTTGCACACTGAGGCTTGGAGATCAAATTTCTCATGTTGATTCCGACCTTTTGATATTCTGTTCTATTTTTTCCTTCATCTTTCATGAGTTAGAGTCCAATGCTGCAGTGTTGATGAAACTCGACCTTCTAATAAATAGATATGATTTTCGTATGAAACCTGCCACAGCCCGGTTACTGTTCACAAATCGTGCAATCTTCCTTCAAAAAATTTGTATCTCCCTCTCTAAGATAAATCTCAGGTCCAAAACCCACCAAGCCGAACTCAACTCAATGATCTTCATGATGAATCCAAATTTGCTCAGGTTTAGCTCCATTGAATTCACTTGCCAAGCCTTTGAATCTCCCTTAATTGCTAACACCGATAGTTCTATGCCTTGAATGAGTTTGACCATCTTCCAACTATTTCTTCTTGAGCTAAAATGAGTCCTTACTCAATCCTTACAGCTGGAATATTATCAGTCCATATCAGTTCTGGACTTGCTATCTTTTTTCTTCTCTTCAACTCAGCACAGATCTTATCTTTGCTTTTTGAAAATTTCTGATGAATATTCATCATGTTTATGACTCTTGAAAACAAGAAATCTGTAAAAACACCTCAGGATTTGTGAGAAACGAATTTTTGAATCCAACTGGCCAGTACGGACCGGCCTTGCACACTGAGGCTTGGAGATCAAATTTCTCATGTTGATTCCGACCTTTTGATATTCTGTTCTATTTTTTCCTTCATCTTTCATGAGTTAGAGTCCAATGCTGCATGTATTGATGAAACTCGACCTTCTAATAAATAGATATGATTTTCGTATGAAACCTGCCACAGCCCGGTTATTGTTCACAAATCGTGCAATCTTCCTTCAAAAAATTTGTATCTCCCTCTCTAAGATAAATCTCAGGTCCAAAACCCACCAAGCCGAACTCAACTCAATGATCTTCATGATGAATCCAAATTTGCTTAGGTTTAGCTCCCTTAAATTCACTTGCCAAGCCTTTGAATCTCCCTTAATTGCTAACACCGATAGTTCTATGCCTTGAATGAGTTTGACCATCTTCCAACTATTTCTTCTTGAGCTAAAATGAGGTGTCTATACAGAGCATTCCCACAAAAGGAGTTCAATTTACAGAATGTTCCCACCTGCTTTAGGCATTACAGAGCACTCCCACAAAAGTAGTTCGCTTTACAGAATGCTCCCACCCGCTTCGGGACTTTACAAAGCATTAAAGAAAGGAAGATAAAAATGCGCTCAAGGCACCAATAGGGATGCACGCTCTAAGCGTGGAAAGGAGTGCAACACAAGCACGCTTCGTGCATGAAAGGGATAACATGGTTGGAGCAGGGCATGGTACGTAAGAAAAACTACATTACGCTTTGATGTGGAGTAAAAGATGCGCTGAGTGCAAGGTGTATGCCTACCTTTGAGCTTGAATGTTTGAATCTCTAGCTCTACTGTTAAATGGTGATAGCATTTCCTGATTTTGCCCCATTCTTTCGAGCTTGTTTTTCACACCTGTTTGTTCATCTTGAGTTTCCAAATGAACATCTTAAGAATAGCTCGCTCATGCATTGGATTAATCTGGCGAGGCCATTTCCACATGTTTCCCTTCAACTACTTATAAAGCCCTGCAACAAGCAATATTACCGTTAGTTCCACTTTAAATGGTCATAATCACAATGAATAAAGTAGGTCAATCATATATGCACATGTTTTTTCTGGTGACCAATTCAAAGAGTGGTTGCAATTTGTTCTAGGAAAAGAGTCACAAATGTCAACATAATTTGCAGAAATAAAAGGGAAGAAGGAGTTTCCAAATCTTCTATTTTCAAGGTTATGCAATTCAATCCCATTAGGGCATTTGTTTCGCGTAGGCTTCTCCTCAATCAGATCCCTACAAGATTTGAATATGTTCGACCTTAGTCACTCCCATTTTTCTCAAAAATAAATAAGAATACACTTCTTAGAAACAATAAAATGGATGATTTTGCCCCTGGGATTTCTTTGCTCTCTTATGGCTTGAATTCCCTGCAAAACTTGACTCATTTTGATTAGTCTTTCTTTCCAAAAGAAGCAATATCAAAGTTTCAACTTTTATAAATTGTAAACGGAAGAGCATTCCCTGGTCCTTGAAGTATTATTTCCATATCAAACTTGACATCTTGGAATGAAAAATTCCATAATTAGAATCCGAAAATACCTTGAATCATGGTATGTCAAACCTTCAAAGGGGCAAGGATGAAAAGGAGGGGGACCTAGTTAAATTGCCTCAAGAAAGGTCAGTTCAAACACACTTTGGTGCTCATACTAGTTGAGAGAGCTCCGCATCCTGTACAATCCAAATCTTCTATTTTCAAGGTTATGCAATTCAATCCCATTAGGGCATTTGTTTCGCGTAGGCTTCTCCTCAATCAGATCCCTACAAGATTTGAATATGTTCAACCTTAGTCACTCCCATTTTTCTCAAAAATAAATAAGAATACACTTCTTAGAAACAATAAAATGGATGATTTTGCCCCTGGGATTTCTTTGCTCTCTTATGGCTTGAATTCCCTGCAAAACTTGACTCATTTTGATTAGTCTTTCTTTCCAAAAGAAGCAATATCAAAGTTTCAACTTTTATAAATTGTAAACTGAAGAGCATTCCCTGGTCCTTGAAGTATTATTTCCATATCAAACTTGACATCTTGGAATGAAACATTCCATAATTAGAATCCGAAAATACCTTGAATCATGGTATGTCAAACCTTCAAAGGGGCAAGGATGAAAAGGAGGGGGACCTAGTTAAATTGCCTCAAGAAAGGCCAATTCAAACACACTTTGGTGCTCATACTAGTTGAGAGAGCTCCGCATCCTGTACAACCACCCTTGGGTTTCAGCAATTAACACAGCCATTAATTTGATTAAAACACTAAAAAAATTCATCTATTGAATAACCATTCTTTAGAATTCCATCTGAGCTATTTTAGGTAGGAATCTCACTCAATTTGTCATCATCTGTGATCGACAAACTTCAAGCAATCATAGAAGAGTTTCCAATGAAGGGTGACCAATCCCTGTGAGAGAATTGTGTCCATCAATGAGCGAGTCACTTACTTTCTACTCCACTCCATTTTTTTATATTAACAATAGCACGACGCTAAAGGTTTTGTCCTTGTGGCGTTCCATGTAGCTAGAACCAACCATGACTCCCATCCGAGTTGGTCCAAGAAACTAGGTGATGAAGAGACCCTCGGGTCTATCTTCAAACAACCAACAACACTGACAAACGTCATAAGTACATATCGAAACACAGATATTGGACTCAACACCTTGGCAACAATATCTTTTTATTTTATTTTTCACTCCTTTTTTATCACGTGACCCTGAGCGCTCCGTCCTTGTGGTGATCCATGCAACGAGAATCGACCAGTGACTCATGTTTCAGTTGGCCCAAGGCACTAGGTGATGAGGTAGCCACTTTATCTATCTCGGGTCAACCAATGGCACTAACAAATGCCACAAATGCATAACCAAGTACTGGCATTGGTTCTCAATGCCTTAGCAATGATATCTCTTTCATTTGTCTCTCTTCTTTTCTTGAACGTATAACGTTAAGCGTTCTATCCTCATGGTGATCCATGCAGAAAAATTGACCAGTTATTCACATCTCAGTTTATCCAAGGCACTAGGTGATGAGGCACCTCCGGTCTATCTCGGATCAACCAATGGCACTAACAAATGCCACAAGTGAAAAAATGTCTACTCTAGGCCACGTATGGTTTTCTTTAATTTTTAATCTATCTAGAGGCTTGACGCTGAATGGGCCAAAAGTGCCGCTCATATAAGTGAGACTTTAAGAAAACTAGAGAGGAAGTCTCTTTATAATGGATTCCTGCCTTTTGAGTTAAAGCCTAAATGACAAGACGAGCTTATACCTCTCCACATTGTCTTTGGAGTCTTGCTTGGTCTTGAATATTTTATAAACAAAGGGCTTCACACCTTATGGCAATAGAATAAGATTCTAAATGTCATTGTCCTTTATGGATTTCATCTCTTTTGTTTATGACATATGTCCACTTTTAAGAGTTACAGCTCTGTATGGTCTGACAGAATCTAATTAAATCATCTTCCAGTTGTCCAATATCAACTTTATGCTCATGAAGAAATACAACACAATCATCTAAAAATTTTCATTTCTCCACTCTCTAGTGGATCTCCTAATAACACATGTTCTTGAGGTTGTTGAGTTTGACTTTCTAGAATAATTTATGAGATTGTATAGGGAGCCTTATAATATTGTTGTGTTGCTCTGCCAAAGATAAAAATTGTAAGAAGGAAACAAATTCCACTTCATAAACAATATCTTTAACTTATCTCCACCCAAAAACCCAACTTTCTCAAAATTTGTGCATTTCCTCTCTTAATAATTGATCTTACAGTGGGATCAAAGAGTTTGCAAACCTCTGAATCTTTCAGAGTAACCAACAAAATAGTAGTTGCTCCAATTTGCTTTTGCTTAACTTGTAAGGCCTCACCTCAGTTGAACAACCCCAAATACATAATGGTTTATAATGGGCTTTTTGTCAGTCCATATTTCATTAGGGGATTTTAATCACTACTTTTCATTACACTATCACGCAAGTAAACATTTATAAACAAATTATGGATATTGTCTATTTAATCCATCAAATCTGCCATAATATTTGCAACCGCAATCAAATTTAATGGCCTTAAATGTTGTGAACATGTTTAGAACCTAAGGTTTCTAACTAATTAGATACAGGTGTCAATAACAAGAAAAGTCATATGTGTCTTGATATAGCTTTTGTGATCATTCCTAAAAATTGTAAAGAATAGTGTACAAATACCAAAATGAATTGGTTCTAATATGTTTTATTTTCTATTGATTTTTTATTGACACCCGATCACTCGATGTTTGTCTAGTCCCCTTTATATACTTAACACAGACCCTCAAACTTTGTTTGATCAAGAGGATCAAGAATTCCATTAGACAGAAGTCTATTAACTTATTATTTGATCCTAGCGCTTGTACCATAATTTAGTGGAACTCCCACTGGCACTATATATATACTTCATACCATGTGAACAGTTACACAATATTTCATTAAATGAGACGACCATATCAAGCACATGAAGGTTATCATGAAAAGGTAGTACCTACAGTGTTCGAGTCAAGGAGTACACTAAACTAAAAATTCCCAATTGGACAATAATAACTGGATTTGTCCATAATGGAAATGGATACCAATTATCGTCTAAGACAGAACAATATAAGTCTCTCCATATCCAATAGTAACCAATTATCAACAATAGCCTAAATGTGCCTACTACCTCATCTCAACTGGTTTTTGCCGTCACCCCATATAGATTAATCTTTCAGCAACAATTTGCCGAATGACACCCATTTATTTGGATAATGTTATCGAAATCATTCCACTATGTGGGGTACATAAGTCAGATAACCTTATAATAAACTTTAGTGAGAAGTGAACCCTCTTTTACACATTAAATGTAGTATTTCATATAAATATTTACATCCATTGCTCTTAGAAAAGAAATAGATAAAATTCTTAACTTGTTGCTTTTACTTTATCTTTTGTAATGGAACACTCGGCATCTTTCTTACACTTTAGTTTTCTTAATCTTATCTTTGAAGTTTGATACCAAGTTAAAAGCTTTATGTTCTTTCTTACTTCAACCTTTTCTCTCTTGCACATAATGAGAAAGAGTTTATAAAGGCTCTGCTTCTCTTTTTTGTAGCTGCAGCTGATTGAATTTTGCAAGAGAATGTATATCAAAAACTAATTTTATGAGCATGTCTTCAGACAAACTCTTACTTATGTGTCTTAAATTTTGAAGCAAGATCAAGATATATTCTCGAATGTTCCTTGTGCCCTTATACTTTATTGAGACAAGTCTCAATAAATCGCTTCTCTCAACCATTTTGTTTCTCTATAAAAATTCCTCAATGGCACTTAGCAATTACATGGAATCTGTCTCCTTAGAGAAAGTGCTACCTAAGGTTCTTTGAGATTGCACTCTTCATCATCAACAAATTCAGCCGATTAGAACAATCTAACAGCTCAAAGCCCCTCTCAACTTTAATGGAATAATCAACTGTTAGAGCAGGTTTTATTCTGTCCAGAGGGCCAAATCCAGATCTATGCAACTAGTGATGTACACTTTCATACTTTTCAGTATGTGTAGTTATGTACACTTTCATACTTTTCAGTATGTGTAGTTAGCATATGGATGAAATTAATTGTGGTAGGAAATGTAGTAGAATTGTTCATTAAATTAGAGAAAAAATATTGAAATTAACGAGAATTTAATCAGCTCACATGTTGAATTAATGATGAATAAAATAACAGCAGGTCCCATTATGAAATACCCAGTATAACATTGACGTTCATCTTTGGACTAAAATGTCAACTTGTAAGTGGTATTCTTGGTGTAGTAATCAAATACTAACAATAAGTCTTGTCTAATAATGAGCGTTCCATTGGGCCAACTCACATTCACATGGAAACTTTATGATCATCACGCATTTATTATTACAGGCATGTATGAAAATCGGCCAAACAGTGACCTTCCTTTAATCACTACATCTTATATATCCTAAAATAGGCAAACATCTTATATATCCTAAAATAGGTCAATCTACACAAGAGAACTCACTTTGGCTAGATGTTATTTCAATAGACTCATTTCACAATATTAGACTAGGGCTGGAAATTCGTGCCGGGCCGGCCCGGTCCAATAATAGATAGGCCCATTAAGTTACAGCCCGGCTCGACAAGCTCAATTTATTGGGCCCGCCCAATAAGAGCATTAATCAATTAAATTTTCTCTCATACAGGGATGAGATATTAGTGAAATTTCAGTGAAATAAAAAAAGATACTTTTAAAATAGAGGATAAGTCAAGCCCCATAATCACACATTCTACAATATATCAACAAAAAGGTATTTTAAGATTAATGAATGGGATTGAGATAAGGTTAGGATAGAAAAACACATACTTTTTTTTTAAAAAATGGGCTAATGGGTCGGGTCGGCCCTTATTCCATGGCCCAGCCTTGCCTAGTAAGATTTAGGCCCAATAAGCCTTGGCCAGGCATGGTCTTATTGGGTCGGGCTGAAATTGCCAACCCTACATTAGACATACCAAGAGTTGCCATTATTTTATTCAAAGAGTCAAATTAAACTCTAGCAAGTTAAAATTTGGCCTACCATTTAAAGTAACCCAAAAATTTAAATCAAAATGGAATTAAATAGGCCTAAATCGGCCTTGAATCGATAAAATTCTAGGTCTAAATTACATAAGTCAAAGTTTGCTTTGAACTGATTCATTTCAGGCCGATCAAACTAGTAAAAATTTTACCTCAACCAGTCAAATTGACATCAAATAGGATTGAACCGGTCAAATATGTAAATCTTATTTACATTTATTTCAAAGGGCAAATAATCTAATTGGACATGTATTTTACCTGGATTCCCACTTTTAATACAAACTTTTTCGCGTGACCTGGGAATGCATAAACTATGAGACATTTGTCCCATTTAATACAACGTCTATTTTTCCATCAAAACTAATGGAGCTGTCCTATGTGGCATGTTAACTGCACTTTCGTGGTAAACGACAGCTAATCTGGCTTACCACATCAAACACGTTAAGAAAATATCGAATTTACCTTTAATATTCTTCATTAATTTAAAATTATCAAGTACAAAATTTTCATTTTATCTTCTTCCTCCTCCTCACATCTTCTTCCCCTCAGCGTTGCTGCAGCTCGTCACCCCTGCCAGTCACCATGTCAGTCCTTTGCCTTGCCCATTGCAACCTCCTCTTCTCCTCCTATCTTCTAATTTCTTTCAATCTTCTGTCACCAATTTTCAATCTATCAAATTTTCAAGATCTCAAACTAACAATGATTGAGAGCTCTCCACTTGATCGAACTGCTACAGGGCGTAAGCCTTCTGGAGCTCTCTGGGGGCACTACTTGCAGGATGCAACCTTTACGGGAATTTAGAGACAGAGGCTCCTAGAGGTAGAGCAATAAATTACCTCAAAATATTAAGGCTCATAGAGGGAGATCATTTTGAAATTTTTATGTACTTCCTTCCACTTGAAGATCTCATCTGACGTTCTCTTTTCTTTCTCGTTACATTCAGGTTACTTCCTCCATGTTTTATAGTCACTGAATATTATCTGCCGTGGAGCTTTCAGTAGCCGTGCAAGTCAGAATCTCTGCACCACAACAGCAATTTCATGGGTTATAGTGCTCCTTTTAACGAGAACCGAACTGCTCCGACACCATCCAGTTTTCCTATACACTGAGCATCGAAAACTGAACTCGATAAGGCAGCATTGTTACCATGGTGATCAAGGATGATATCGAAATCTGTTGGGAAAAGGCGAATCGAATATCCCAAAAATCACAATCTTTTCCCGAATACATGAATTAATAGGCAACCAAAAAATAAAGTGAAGAGAAAATCAAATGAAGGACACCAATATTTTTAACGTGGAAAACCCCTCAGTGTAAGGGGAAGAACCATGAGACCAACCCAGTAAAACTTCCACTATCAATAAATAGCAAGATACACAGTTTCTTCACCGATCTTATCGGAGGATGTAACACCAATAATCATCAAGGACTACACCCCTGGATAACATAGATTCTTCACCCGAACTAAAGTGATGGATAATAAGAACGATCTCACCAAAAATGTTTAATATTAGATATGTCAACGGGCAGCCAAACGAGCGAATCTCGAAGCAAGAAGCCTGTCAAAATGAAGCTTGTTCCACCAGGAATCATCCTCTGAAATTTCACGGAAAACAGATAACGTCTTGCCTTCCGTCCGGATCCCGAAGCACCTGTCGAATATCCGAAAAACTGCTCCAATTTTCTGCTGAGAGTATGGCTGCTGTGCTGCACCAATTTTTACCCTTTTGTGCTGAAATATAACCCTAAAAAATAATCTTCCTTTTGGTGGGTCCATGGGCCACAAAGCCTATTCAATTTCCTTGTTATTCTTTTAATTTGCCGGGCCAATGAGTAAGGATAACCTAACAAAATCAAGGAAATCTGCAGGGAAGGAGAAGTTCATGAACCGCTCATATGGCTGACAAGGACCGAACCGATGACACCCAGAAAGGGCATCACTGATGGTCTACTTCAGCACATTTGTCGCAGGCTGTGAGATAAATTAAAGGGGTAATAAGCTGATCGCAAACTATCAGCATCAGTTTATGCATTATTAAGGATAAATTAAAGATTCATTCACAATATTGTTAATTGGTGCGCTGATTTTTTGCCTCTTTATCTTCACATGGAGGTCATGGAGTATAGAATAAATTATTTCTGTTTGGCAATTTGATTGCTCACTACGGCAGTTTCCTTCAATTTCCCAGTTGAAGTGTATATGTTGGACAATAGCAAGTAGGTTCAGGGGTTCTCATGCTCCACATCTAGGAACCTCTGTTTCTAATTTCTCGTAAAGGTTGCACAAGTAGTGCCCCCAAAGAGCTCCAGAAGGCCTATGCCCTGTAGCAGTTCGATCAAGACGACAGCTCTATATCACTATCAGTTTGGGATCTCGAAAATTTGATGGATCGAAAATTGATGAGGCAAGATTGAAAGAAAGTAGAAGGTAGAGGGAGAAGAGGATGTTGTGGTGGGCAAGGCAAGGGACTTGGATAGCGGCAATGAGGGGAAGAAGATGTGATGAGGAAAAAGATAAAATGACAAACTTGTCCTTGATAAATTTAAATTAATAAAGAGTGTTAAGGGTAAATTCGATTTTTTTTAGCGTGTTTGACGTGGCAAGTTATATCAACTGTCATTTATTATGAAAGCTCAGTTAACATGATATGTAGAATAGTCCCATTATAAAAACAGATACTGTACTAAATATGACAAATGTTTCATAATTTATATTTTTCTAGATCACGTAAAAAAATTTGTACTAAAGTAGAATATGAGAAAAGCACGGTCGAATTAAATTATAGTAGCTTAACTGCTATCCCTACCCGCCTCAAGGGTAGTGGTGGCCACAGGCCAGTTCGGGCCCAGAATCGACCTTGAACTGGCCCAGAACTGGTCAAGCCCGGAACCATGTCGAAACTAGCCGCGGAACCGTGAAAAGGCCGGTTCCAACCTTCAGAGGAACCAGAACCATCAATTTCAAACCGAAACCTGAACCAGCCCGGAACCAGTGATTTCAAACCATGAATCAAAAAAAATCAAAAATTAAAATTTAATATTAATATCTTACAAGCTTTTTAAGCTCAAATGAGATTAAATTTGTTTAAATTTTAAAAATTAATATTTATAATTTTGGTTGATAAAAAATTGTAAAAGTGTTCCCCATTTTATAAGGAATTTGGGGAACCCTTCTTCCTCTTCCCATTAGTGTGGGACAAAGGACTCTCTAAAGAGTTTTTCTTCTCCTCTTCACTTGTTATCCCACATTGATGGGAAGAGGAGAAGGAACTCCCCAAATTGCTTATAAAATGGAGAAACTCTTATACAATGCTTAATGAGAAAACTATGTACACAAATAAGTCTTGTGTTTGAAGTTTCTCATTCAATTAAAATTTTTTTAGAACCAATCGATTTCAAATTGGTGCTCCCGGACCGGTTGGAACAGTGGTCCGGAACTGGTTGGAACCGTGGTTTGGAACTGGAATCGGACTGTTTCGAACCGTCCTTGAACCCTTCTAGAGGCGGTTTAGGGCCGGTTCCCGTATCCCATGGAACCGGACCGGTCGGTTCATAAACCATGGCGGGGCCTACTCTAGGGCGGTGATTTACACCTCTGCAGCAATTAAAGCCCTTTCTCCCTCTTTTTAAAAAGAGTAAAAAAAATATAATAATAATGCTATTCTTTACAAGTCCACGTTGCATGCGTGGAACTGCTTATGCGGGGCCTGTCAATCCATTTGGGAGGAAGATAAAGGATATACGTAGCATGCCCAAAGACCGGTGAAAGCACCTCTCATCTCTTTATTTTTATTTTTTATTTTATTTTATTTTAAAATTATAATTTAACTGTTCATCGTCTTCCTTGAAACCAAATGACCGAAAGGGAAATCGGTGACCGGGTTGGCACGCCCACGATCTCAATCCACCTTCAATCTTAATCCTCGGATATATGGGAGATTTCTGTGGTTGTGTTTAGCATCTCCGTCGGTTCCTTTATGGTCGGGATAGAAACGATGAGCTCCGACAAAGAAAATCGCACCCATGTCCGTAAAACACAGATGTTTACGGCCTCAGCCCCTGCGACCGAGCCACCACAGAGAAAACCGTGGATTAATCGAGATGCACGACTAACCCCAACATAGAGGCCGCACAACCTTAGGCTCGAGTTTCGACCACAATTGCAGCGAGCACAGCTTAAAACCTGCAACGATATGCGTTCGCAGACCCCGGAAGAGGCTAAATCCCAGAACCTTTCACCCAACCTGTTGAGAGTAAAATCCCACCTCGATTAGATTGAAAAATAAATTTGAGTTTATAAGAGAATTGTGTACCACCACATAATAATTTAAGTTTTTTGGTGGAAGCGGATCAGAATAGGTTATCGTGTTGACTCATACTACGCCAGGCCTGAGTGTAAAACTCTTGGCTCGTGAGCTTAAGACCGGAAGAAAAATTCATAACTTCTGGTTATTGTACCCGAGACCAGAAAAAAAATATCCGACTCGAGGTCAATCGTTAATGGTAAGTGTTTAAGGAAACATGTCAAGTGTAACATGATGCTACGTGAGGTCGAGTGTTGAGAATTGTGTACCACCACTGATGTGCTCTAAGGCATGAACTTGAAGAATATAATTGATGTTCCTCTTGATTCAGTGGCAAGAGCTCGAGTGAGATGATTGAAAGACGTGAACTTGTTTACAAGTTATGATCAACTATTATTGAAGTATAATATCAAAGATATTTCATATTTGTCCCAAAATGAAGAAGATATATTATTTTCAACATATACATTATAAGACCATCAAGACCAAAGTCAAAGTTGCCAAAGGGAAAGAAGGGATTGCAGTTAATCAAGAATGGAAGTTAAGAGATGCCAAAAGGGAAAGAAGATCTTAAAGAGTAGCAAGAAGAGCACAAGACAAGAAGTGATGCAATCTCTAGATATTTAAGTTGTTATATGACTTTTTTTTAGATATTTAAATCAGATAATAGAGTGATATTCCAAGATTTTTTAGAGAGTAGTTAAAATATTTTGTTACCTATTAATTAGAGGGGTAATCTGACAACAGAATCTTTGCGTATCTTGTAATCTTGGGCTATTTAAAGGCTTGGGTAGGGGCTGGACGAGTTAGAGATTTCTTTGATTGATTCAATACATATTTTTTATTCCGTTAAGTGAGGAATTTGCTTTTCTTGACTCCTGAGAAAACTCGTAGAACTTATCAAGATTTCTTATGACCTTTTACAACTAGACTTAACACTCCGATTCTTGGTGTGGCGTCCTCTTCAATCCGTAGTTTTGATTTTTATCTCATTAGGTAACCGGTCAAAGCTCACCTTTACAAAGTAGTTCTTTGCAGATCTTGGGTCTCTAATGTACATATTGTTGTTGGGTTTTATCATGTGCTGGTAAGGTTCACATCAGTTGGTATTACAACTTTGGTTCTAAGACAAATTTCATCTATTCTTTTAAATATTTTTATTCTTCTTTCTTGTTGAATTCTATCATTCCTTTTCTCAATTTGTTCTTAAATTTTCTTGTAAAAATAAAGAAAAAAATCGTGAAAAAAAAAAGCAAAAAAAAAGTATCAACGGCAAAAAAAAAGAAGAGGAAAAGAAAGAGACAAAAAAAAAGTGAAAAAAATCGAGTGCAAAGAACAGTATCATATTGTCGTTGCATCTTTACTCATCGATCATACATCCTAATCATCTATTTTCTTCCCTCTTCACCTAGGATCATCATCTTTGTGATTTGTTCGATTGGATTCATCCTTAAATTGCGGCAAGTTTCTCAGTTGGTTTCTTGAGTTTGATTAAAAACTAAAGAAGGCAATTAGAATGGAAAAAGGCAAGAGCGGTGAGCATATCAGAGGGATAAAGCCAAAAATATATTGAGAGAAACAAGAGTGAATCATCTTTCGAGTGAAACATGTGAGAGAGTGAGGTGAGGTCCATTATTTTTCTATATTCGTACTGACTTTGTTGTAGAATATATACATTGCTCAACATAAAGAAAAAACTCATCTGATAATGTACAATTACAAGCATTAGTACACAAAATAGGGAAGATAGTGGAAGCTGAATTCAAACAAATCCACAAGAAGATAGACTGGTTTGAGGAAGAAGCAATGAGAAAGGAATTCAATTTGAATATAAAGATGGAGATTCTTGGAGGAGAAGATCGAGGTCAGATGACAATTTTGACAATACAAATGTGAAGTTTCCAAATTTCCAACTTTCCAAGGCAAAAAGATCCCAAAACTTATCTTTTGTGGGAGAAAAGAATGTAGATGGTCTTCAATCATCACAATTACTCCGAATGGAAAAAGGTCCAACTTGCTTCTTTTCAATTATTCTACTATGCTATTATTTTGTGGGATCAACTTATTACAAGTAGTAGATAGAATAAAGAGCGACCAGTTGAGACATGGATGGGATGAAGTCAATAATGAGGAGAAGATTCTTTCCAAGCTCTTACCATCGGGAGTTATACAACAAGTTGCAACATTTAGCTCAAGGATCCAAGAGTGTTCTTAATTACTACAAAGAGATGGAGGTTGCAAGGATACGAGTGAATGTAGAGGACATAGAAGCCACCATGGATAGGTTCATACGTGGATTAAATCGTGAGATTGCGGATGAAGTAGTGATGCATTATTATAGAGAGTTCAAAGAGATGTTGCTCCATGCTATGAAAGTTGAATGACGATTGAAACAAAGAAACGTGGATGAATGGAGTACAAGCGTTGCTTCTACAAGTTCATGGAGGTTAGCCACCAAGCAAGACAAAGGACCATCATTAATTCTTATTCTCATCTCTCTGAAGATGTGGAACAAGCTATGAGTATTTCACAAACTCATGAGAATCAAAAGAGTGATCAAGAAAGAAAGTGTGTGAAAAAAGAGAGAGCAAGTAGAAGAAAGGGTTTAATAAAAAAAAATGTGTGTGATGAAAAGAATATGAGAGTTGAGAATGGGAAAAAAGAGACAAATGAGAATTTGAGAGGAAAAGAGAAAGTATGAGGCTCTGGAAAAAGAGAATGAGAAAAGAAAGTGAAAAGAGAGACAATGAGAATGACATTTCATTGGTGAGTGCAAGAGAGGTAAAAGACCATAAGATTGAGAAGTCCTTAATTTACATACATCCCTTATGTTTAAAGAGCCAGTTTTATTTCTAACAACCTTGTCGGATTCTTGCCGAGCAATATTATTTCTTATTTGTAGGAATTCAAGGGCGTGTATCAAGGATTAAGTCCAAACAAAAAAACCAATGGAAGTAAACACAAGGAGATGATGGATCTTCAGGAACAACCCAATGAGTTAGTGATAGAGATACAAGCTAGAGAGTACATGAGCCCTTTATGGATTTCATGATGCTAGAGCATGAATATCAAACATGGAGAAGGTTTGTTGTTTTTTCAAGTCATCAAGAGCACCATGGTAATGTGTCCTAATCCAATTTCTTATATGAATGACACTTAGATATGAATGAAATTTAGATGGATTGAGTGATACATATATGATTTCAAAGATTGATCTTGAAAGTGAATTCCATTCCGTTTGGTTGAAAGAGGGTTATGAGTTCAACAATGCATTCCAAATAAAATTCGATTGGTTTGACTAGTGGGTGATTCCTTTTGAAATTATTAATAGACCTAGTGCTTTCATTAGACTTATGAGCTATAATTTTTATGCTTTTATTTACTTTCATGATAGTCATTATAGTAAAAGTCTAAATGATCATGCTAAATACTCGAGACTTACTTTAGAGGCTTAAGGAAAGAATAATTATTTGTTAAACATGAATCATGCACTCTTTGCGTAGTGTTTTTCTTGGTTTCATTTTGAGTTATATAAAGACTGAGAACCATGTTGAAGGGGGAAAAATAATCCAAGATCGGCAATTATCTACTTTGATAAGTAAGGTAAGTAATTTCCAAGACTTACCTAGTTTCTATTGGAATTTATTCCATGTCATATAATGGATGATGCGACACAAGGTGATTTGTTCTTTAGAGAGATTGTGAGAATACATGGTACATGTATTTTACATAGAGTTGCTAGTTTCTTAAGCTACTTCTGGAAGAACTTGAGACAATTTGTAAATAAGTTACTATTTTTAATTTGTTACGCAAAAATTAATAACAAAGCATTGAAAGAATATTTGTTGCATATTGAGTTTTCTTGCAATATCTTTGATTGTTTAATCACAATATTTTCACCTTTGGAGATCACAAATGGGTTTGATTCATACCTTTATCATTTCACTAACTTATCTTTGTTTGAGTGTGTGAATTTATTATTTGATCAGAAAAACATTGAAGTTATTGAGCATAATGATGATACAAAAGGAGTAAACATTGAGATCAAGAAGAAGTATTATGTGAAGTCTCCTAACAAGTGGCGAAGAAAGAAGAAATTTGTTTTTGATCTAGGAGGTCGTGATTCATGGCGGATGCGCAACAAGAGATTTAAGAATCCAAGATATGCACGCGACTTCCACTTGAAGATAGACAAACTAGGACTCCCAAGCTCATTGATATAATAATTCCAATAAGTCATATCTACAAAGTAAGTATAATGTTAGTGCTACATTCATTGTTGGTGATTTACTTTTTTTTTATGCAGGTCTTGATTTGAGAACAAATTCTTTTCAAGAGGAGAGGAATGATGTGATTTAAGGCATGGACTCGAAAAATGCAATTGATGTTCCTCTTGATTCAGTCATGAGAGATCGAGCGAAATGATTGAAGGATGAGAACTTGCATACAAGTGATGGTCAACTATTATTGAAGTATAATATCAAATATATTTCAGACTTGTCCCAAAATGAAGAAGATATATTATTCTCAGCATATATATTACAAGACCATCAAGAACGAAAGTCAAAAATGCCAAAGGGAAAGAAGAGATTACAATTAATCGAGAATGAAAGTTAAGAGATGTCAAAAGGGAAAGAAGATCTTAAAGAGTAGCAAGAAGAGCACAAGATAAGAAGTGATGGAATCTCTAGATATTTAAGTTGTTAATTTACTTTTCTTTAGATATTTAAGTCAGATAATAGAGTGATATTTCAAGATTTTTTGGAGAGTAGTTAAAATATTTTATTACCTATATTTTAGGGGGCACAGTCTGGCAACAGAATCTTTGCGCATATCTTGTAATCTTGGCCTATTTAACGGGTTAGGTAGGGGTTGGATTAATTAGAGATTTATTTGATTGATTTAATACATATTCTTCATTCCTTTGAGTGAAGAATTTGCTCTTTTTGGTTCTTGAGAAGACTCATAGAACTTATCAAGATTTCTTGTGACATTCTACAACCGGACTTATCACTCAGATCCTCGAATATGGCATCATCTTCAATCCGTAGCTTTGGTTCTTATCTCAGTAGGTAACGAGTCAAAGTTTATCTTTCGAAACTAGTTCTTTACAGATCTTGGAGGTTCTAATTCTTATATTGTTATTGGGTTTCATCACGTGTTGGTGAGGTTCACATCAACTATCTAATAGTTTAGGATTTTAGGTGGAAACGGACCTGGGACTCTTGCAAGCCCAGGTGGATTATTTAACACAACCAGCGTTAACCACGAACCAAGTGCATGGAAAATCATGCAGCAGATACGTTGCTTTAGTTTACCCATTAATGCACTCATTGATTAAAGAAAGAACTAAAGTTTTGTGTCTTTTATGAAGTAAAAGGCATGAACGTGCTAATGCAAGATTGATATAGAATAATCGTGCCATTTGAACAACATGGAACCAAATTCCCGTCCTTAAATTTTCAACAATTCAACACATTTGCTCAAATTCAACATGTTTGCTCCATCGAAATTACTTTTGGATATCTGCACATTAGTCCCCACACTTTATGAGTTGTCATTGAAGCCCATTATCAATCTTGATTAGATCACTTAATTAGGTCAAATAATTTGGATAGCGATAGATACTTAGTCAAATAACATATTGTTGGACCATATTTATCTGATTAAATCCAAAATACCGATTAGTTGGTAATATTATACGAATGATAATACGAAATATTCCCAGTATGAAATGCCCCAAAGCGATGAATGGATCACTGATTAATTGGTAATGTTATATGATTGCCTAGAAGAGTCCACTAGTCAATTAGTAATGTGCATACATTTACGGTTTTATTAGGTTATTGGATAACCATAGGTACTCAATACTGCATTCATTCATGGGTCAATGTGACTATTTGATGTTGTTCCATGAAGTGATAATGATATATGCTGATGTAATTCAGGTAAGTTGTTGAATAATTTTTTATGTGAATGAAAAAGCAAGTTGAATATGTCTTCATCTAATTAGTAAATTACCTGTGACAAGTTAAGAAGTATAAAAATGCATTTATACAGGTTTTAAAGTTACAATGCTATCAGAGGTACATTTTATATTTGAATTTAATACTTACTAAGACAAAACTCACACCTTTCAGCATATTATTTTTTAGATAATCTTGAGGTCAATTTGGTAATGCAACAAGCAGAGGTAGTATTTGATAGTAAGGATCGAATGAAAGTCTTGATAGATAGATATCATATCTAATAGTGACTCTATTTGGATTGTTATGCTGGTCTCTAATATCCACTGCCAACCGAACAATCTTCTGTAGAGTTTTACATTGGTGATTTTTTATTATTTTATTTTCAAACTTTACAAGTCATATATAATAGGCTATTTAATTCATATGAAATAATTAATAGGGATATTTTATGATATGGAATATACTAATTAGATAGAAAATTTAGGTAGTGACACTTTCGATTGAAATTCTCATTATACGTTATTAGACGTCAATTTTAACTTGTTGGTCCATCTTATTAATAGTTAATTGACTGATCTTATTAAATAATTTTAATGAGATTAATTAATTAGAATGGTTCTAATTAATTGATTATAAATTATTGGGCCCAGTACTGACTTAATGTGGAGTCCAATGAGTCACACATAGAAAGGTAATTTCTCATAACAAAATTTAAATAGTTTAAATTTTGAATTGGTCCTTTAAATTTTCCCTGGCACGAAATAAGTCCATAATAATCACACGTCTACTAGATAAGGATATTTCAAAATACATTTGAAGATTTTTTGGAACCTTAAAATCAAAATGTATTAATGAAATCCAATAATTTATTGAAATCATATTAGAATATTCTTAGTTAGTTAAACTTGTTTTGATTAATATAAGTATATATAGATATACATATATGTATTTGTCGAATAGAATGTTTACATTCTAACAATTAGGAAATGGACAATAAATAAATATTATTTATTTATTTCTTTTATATGTATGTATTTACATATAGAATTAAAAATATAATGTAGATGATTTTATTAAAAAGAGAAATATTGTAAAGGCTTCTTCTTCTTGACTCTGAAAATGGAGTTATTGTGGAGTTAGATTGATCGATAGAGTTCAGTTAGAAACCAGCTTGATACTTTATATGTGTGATATTCAAGAAAAGAGTTTTCTTAATCATTATTAGGAAACTAGGTGTGGATATAGTGGAGGACATGTATGTGTGCGTCTATTCGAGAATCAACCGTACAAAATTCATGATCGGAATTTTTAGATAGCATCAACACCAAAGGATACTCTATTCAAAGGATTCAATCAAGGAGGTTCATGAAGTATGTCTCAGATTCATGAAGGCATTCTAGGACACCACCGAGTCATAGAATTTCAACATAAAAACCAATTTATAGTCTTTCTAGGTAATTTCTAAACTCCTGCTATGCAAATTATAAGGAATAATCGTCACTTTCTTTCATGCTATGAAAAAAGCTGGTCTAGAGGAAAGAATAGAGATTGATAAACTAGTTGAAGTCTGATCCGAGCTGATGTAAGTTGAACAAGGATGGCGAATGAAAGGCAATCCTGGTCCAGCTAGTGAAGAACTTCAATATGATAGAGGCAGAGGGGTTTGGGGTGCTTTATGCTTAATATCAACAATACAACATCAGTACTATCAAAATTGCAAGTAAGTCTTATCTTGAGCTCACTTGGAGGAGAGGAATTCAAAACTGGATGATTGCCATCTTCCACGGGCTCCAAGACAGGAATCATTGAGCTGCTTGCCAACCTACTGTTTGTTCGAGTATTACAAGATTAAAGGTTGTCCTTATAAACACGACTTGTTGCTTTTTGGGGATAATGTAGCGAATATCTTATCTCAGCTATATTATATGGAGCTTAGTTTTAAATTTGGGCTCTAACCCCCTTTGTCACCAATGAAAATGAAAAGATTGATGCTTGCAGAGCAAGCTTTTTTGTATGAGGTCAAAAAGGCTGTCTTTTTTAGCAGTCGTGACTATGAAAAAAAGTTCATATTTCAACTGCAATGTAATTGAAAAACAAAACAACAAAAGTTATCCCCTAGAAAACATCATTCTTTAGACTATATTTGATATAATAGTTAAAAAACTAATGGAACGGTATGCGTGCCTACTGCCTACAGTAGTAGAAATAGTTGAATGATAGGAAATTGATAGTCCTCAAGCTGGACGTGAAGCGAGCTTGGCCAAGGAGCCAATGGCCATGGAGTTGATATACGTGCACGGCTCAGTCATAGATGAAGTCCAGCGCTTGTCTGTAAATTGGTCATATCGGTCTGGCCCACCAAGGATAGCCCCGGTGAGCTCGTTCGGATTTGGCGAGTTCTTGGTAAACCAGTTGACGAAGCTCATTGGGCAGCTAACCACCTCGTTGGGGCCCAACACAGGCACAGAGGCTCCTCTATGGTGTGCTTGACTTGGGGAGTTCGTCCCGAACCCAACCATGTATGACCTTCTCTCAGGATTGCTCCCCAATAAGTAGTCCATCTACAGTAAAACAGTAGCATTGTACAGTAGCTTTATAATAGATTAAAAGAAGTCTATAATTGGAACTCGTTTTCCTTATGCATATTTGATACAATTCTCAAGAACCTGTTGCTTCGCAAACGCCTGGAGACGGGTTGAATCAAATTGTTTGCCTCCGCATACCACTTTTTCATTGTTCCGTGCTAATAAATCTCCATAGATATCAAATAACATAGCTGTTCCCGTCACATATTGTGTGTTTGCCCCATCTCTCAAATGAATCAGCCCTCCTGAAACTCTCAAAAATTAGGTATTAGCTAATTAGAAGATTGAAAAATATTGGTTTTCCGGATTGAGAAACAAAATGACATTCCGGATACACGAGGATGCTGAAAGAGCACCACATTTTTATCTATTTTTTGAGAAATATTTCAAGTGAATATGGTGAGAGATTGAAAGAGGAAACCTGCAGAGAGAAAAATTTGGTGATAGGGGCTGTCCGGGAGCACAGAGCAGACAAAGCTGTCAGCATGCGTTTTAAACGTCTCTAAGCTCTTATCCCCCTTAAAGAAGAACTACAATCACAAAATTAACAAAAGTGTATTAAAGATGGCGACAATGGCTAGTATGACCTTTGGGTCTGCTGACTTTTCAATGTATCCCTCCATGAGTTAATTAGAAAGCCCAACAAGCTTACAAGTGGCAAAGGGTGAAAGAAAGATGAGAAGCTTGGCTGTAACAAGGTAAGAGTCTTGTGTATAATGGTGTCACTACACGATAATGCCAACGTGACGACATTAACCAATGAAATCAAACTAATTCTTTAGGAATTTTTTTCTAAATCCTAAAAGGAATAATCCTAAAAATAACTTGATTTTATTTGTTCTGTCACCACGTAGGCATTGCCATGTAGTAATACTGTTACATACAAAACTTTCTCGTAGCGAATGTATCGCATTAATGTGGCTAAGTGGTATTACAAGCTAATAAGATCTTGACACATTAGCAATAGTAGAGAATTTAGGGGCAAAACATATATTCTAACCCCATTTTTTAATAATAAAATCTTAAAAACACTAAAATCCAAAATAAAAAAATCCTAGAAAACTCTAAAAACTTTAAGAAATTCCAACATCAATTAGCAAGAAAATAAGAAGGATGTAGAGCATTGTCAAATATCGATTTTTCAATAATTCTTGGATTTTTATTTTTAATTTGAAAAAAGTGTCTAAACATATGTTTTGGAGTATGAATTCGATATCATGAAACTATTGATGTAACCAACTCTTATTGTCTTGTGACATCATCTAGTAATACTAATGTGGTATCTCCATTACATATAAGACTTCATCAAATGGAACATGATGTATTATAAGAGACACCAGTCCCATAAATACCACTCTTAAACAATTTTTTTAAAAAATATGTGCGTCATTTATTGCAGCTACCCTTATTCCAGTCAGTGTGATGAACCTATCTATATAGAGTTCTAAACAAAAGACTTGATGCTGACTGTAATGGACTTGTAATTTGCTTGGAAGACTTAATATTATTAGTTACATTAATCATTGATCAAGTTCATCTATAGGAAAAGCTAATAAGGTGAGAGACCTTCACTTTACCTCTGCTAGGAGGATTTGAGCCCCAGCATATTTGAGGTCCCAGCTGAACTCTGTCACTGCAGCACTAATAGCCTCTTCTCGAATGTACGTCAAGTACGAACTTTTCTTTGTGGCCTTATATAGCCACGCAGCTGCCCACAAAAGCTCGTCCTGCCAAATTTCACATGCAACTTTACCAATCTTACAGATAAATTCGAAGTGGAATAATCGAATAGGTGAAATAGATATGGGGAAAATAGTGTAAATATGCATGTTATCTTTTATAAATGGGTAAATATGCATGTTATGGAAAAAGACTACGCTTACAAATACCACAATTGCCTGAAACAACTAATAATCAGAGCGCGCAGATATAGTAAATCCCTTGACGTTGAGTTCTTCTCTTAGATTTGTCTATTTGATATGCAGCTTTACTTTCTTTTAAGGGAAGGAATCAGGGTGACCTTGCTTCTCCTACTCCATCTTTGTGCTAGGCAAAACATCTTTAGCGTCAGACAACACCTTTGGGTGCCTTTGTAGGTATGCGTATGGGGCCAAAGAAAAAAAAAAAAAACAGAGTATATCTATGTTCAAACAAAATCTCTTAACTGATTGCTTTCGATGACCTTCAAGAATTTTAAGTTTTATCTTATTATATGTCATGGAGCTTCTTCCTTTGTCTGGGACTTCTGCTTTGTCATTGTTCAGATGGAAGTATCAACCCATCTATCTGATCATAGATAGGGAGAGAGAGATTACATTGTACCCAGAGAAAGAGCAGTAAAAGGGGCACTCCCCATCGTAAGTTCCCTTATGGGTCCTCGCAAACTGGAATAACTGCAAGAAATAAAGTGTAGCTAACTCCTTTTCCAGGTTAAGAAGGTTAGGTTCTTCAGCAAAATACGCAGTGTGAGTCGGCATAAATATAAAGAAAGAAAATAAATAACAATTACCAGCTTTGCTTTATTGAGAAGACGCCTGGCGTAGGTGTGATTCATGTTCCGAAAGACGATGGAAGAAGAGGCCATAGCAGCAGCAGTCTCAGCCGCAATCTCAGAACCTGGATCGCTTTCATCAATCTTTAGCACGGTCCTCGTTGTCTTCATATTCTCTGGCCTTACCCAACACGAGTGATCCTGTACTGGGTCTCCCACCTTCATCGCATCAGCAATAGTGTCAACCTTATGCTTCCATATGTAACGATTGCATTTGATTCTTTCTTTTAGATTCTCGTTCACTTTTCAGTTAATTTATGATCATAATTGCTCGCATTGACCATTATCCTCAAAATCTTCATAAACTATATTTTGGTCGTATCACGAAACGTTATTTTGGCGATACATATACGATGTTCAATTATGGGAAAAGATTAAGCTTGTTATAGAAAATGCAATGATGACATCTTCCAGTAACTGTGTCCAGGCTGGGAATAATGTGTAACTGTGCTAGTTAATATGCTATGATCGAATTACATACATTTTGATTGCTTGTCAATAGCAATGCATGCTGGACATGTAATAAAATGACATGCTACCTCTTTATTTTCTTGCACTAAGTGCTGTGCTCCTTTTCTGAGGAAACGCATAAATTTTCTTTTAGCATTTTAGATTTTTCAAAATTCTTCAGCTCTTAAAAACTACAAGTACTTTATTAACCGCCTGGATCTGAGCATATTTTTCCTAAAGAACATAGAGAGGAAAATTGTTAATTACCTGAACGTACAAACGGTTTTTCTTGGAGCTAGCCTTGAGGAAGTAATCCGTGCCCCATTTGATTGCAGACTGCACATTTTCAATCTCACCGGTTTCTGTAAGCTCCTGGTGATAGAAAATAGCAGCCCAAGATAGTGTAGTCACGGTGAATGCCATTGGAAGTCCGTACTTCACATTGTCCCCTGCATCATAATATCCTCCAACAAGGTCCACCTAAACATGGATCACATGAAACGTAACCAATGACATAAACTTGAGGAAAATAAAAACAATGAGCAAAACATATAAAGATAATATTTACGCTAATCGAATGCATATAGTTATATTCTTTTCCATGGTTTAGTATCGCACTGGAAAATGAGCCAGGAAAACCTTGGCACTTCATACTAGAAACAGAATGTGAATTTGGACAACTGGTGTTTATATCTCTTTCATAACTTCTAACATTGTTGCATTCCTCATGTAGCTTATAATTTTCTTTCGAGATAAATGAAAGGAAGAACTAAAACCTGCCAATAAATGCTATGTTAGTTGAGTTTGAAAAAGATAAAACATGGTAAAATTTTGATCTCAAAGTGCTTCAAAAATTGATAGAACAAACAGTCCCTACTGTTGTAGAAAGTGATATATTTACATTTGCAAGTTTCCCATCATCGAGGGCAGAGTCTCCCCTCCAAGGCAGCCTATGGTTGGGAGGGAGCTTTCCTGATCTTTGTGCCTCCAGGAAAATAATGGACTTGGTTAGCGCATCCTTGTAATTGAAACTAGCACACTCGACCATGAAAAATAAACCTTCGAAAATAGCTAACAACGCCAAGGAAATGGTGGCGACTCCTCGTAGGAATATCCCCATTCTAAAGTAGAATGGAAAAAGAACCCAATGCCGGGCGCTTGAGAGACGAATGAAGATAGTTTGTGTTATCACAGGAGGAAATTAAGGTGTATGTCCAATAGAGGAAAGGCTGAAGGATGGAGAAGGATATAGGCAGAGTTTGTTGAAACTGTGTTTTATATTTTGAGGTGTAACTTTTTTTCGGAGTAACTACTTTTGGTTAATGTTTGTTGATTACAAATGTTCCCAACGGCAGGAAAATTGAAAGAAGTTGGTTACTTTTTTCACTTAATTAAGGGCAGATACACACACACACATATATATATATCCATTTAACGAATGATAGATGGAGAAAAATTTGTGGGACTTCTAAGTGGCTAACGTCAAGGGATTAGGTGGGCTACCTATATTCACTCTTTACCTATCGTAAATTACTTTGTAGATAAACTAGCAACCTAAACTTTGTTAAGAAACAATAGTGAAAGAAAGAAACAGATCCTATTTCCATCCGTATTTTAGTTTTGAAGTGGTCTTGATTTTCAATTTTGAACATCTATATTTTTAATATATTAAAATAGAATTACAATCCTCTTAAGCCACCATGTGACGGTTACAACTTCTAAAATTTTATTTTATTTTTAAAACTTTTCCCTATGCGATGGCGCTAGACAATCCTCCAAGCCGTCGTCCTTAGCTTATGCTCCCTATGAAATTTTCTTTTTTCATTTTTAAAATTTTCTGTACTGTGGGGCTCACATAACTCTCAACCCCATCATTCTTTACTTTTTATCTGTCTTTCTCTTTCTTTTTTTTTTCGTTTTCTTTTTATTTTTTGCACAAGAATATCCGATAAGATCTTTTACTTTCTGCAAAAATTTAAAAAGTAATTTACCTTCTCATACTATAAGATTTATGCTAGAAATATATATGCTCTTCATATTATCGTATATTCTCTTCACCATGATTTTATTTTAACAAATCATAAATATTTATATTTTTAATAATTTATATTCTCATTACGAAGTGCAAATTTTACACTAGTATATTGCATTATAAAGTATTTCATTTCTGAAAGCTTAATTGAGACGTGCGATTGGTCTACAGGTAAGAAGATTTAGCACTATTAAAATTACCAACTGAATCAAATAATGATAGAATAATCAAGTTAAAATACAGTAAATAATTATTTGGAATTGTATATTATTAGCTCCTTTAATTTAGAACTGACTTTCAATGTAAAATAAAATAACAATGAGATCCGGCTTCAGTGGCAATGTGTTGTGGTCATTGACACTGTCTCCAATGCAACTATATCCGCTATCCTAAAGAAAGCAGCATGGACCTGGCCAAGAAACAGCGGTCCTTAATCTCAAGAAGTCCCCATTTTTATCAATTAACAGTAATCTAATTGCCATCACACTAATTTTTTATGGAAAATTTTTGTAAGCAAATGCAAATTTCTGTGACATAATTGAAAAACTGTCGGCAAAACTTGCTTCGTAGGTAAGATCGGCATTATAGTGCGATATGTTAATGACAATAATTCCTTCTACAGCTATAGATTTTACAGTGAAAAGCTTTCCATCAATAAAAATCATTTTTACTGACGGACAAAAATTCATCAACAATAGTACGGCACAAGAAAGAACCAATTAATCAAGGGTAAATAACACTTTAGTTCTTAGCATTTCGACTTTTTACCATTTTGGTCATACCGTAACTTTTTCCATCCAAAAATTAATTTTTAATAAAATATTTATGAAAATTAAAAATACCAAAAAATCAATCGAAAAATAAGGAGTATTGCAGGGTCGCTCCTGATTAATGAAGTGTTAGTTTCTAGCAAATACCCCCTCAAATTTAGGACACATTTTTTCTCATTAATGGATAGAATCACACATAGATAGGACAATATTAAGACATTCTATATACTGTACAGAGAATATATTGTTGCCATATATGTAAAGGTATATTTGAGTATTAATAGACATACACCGTGATCACATTGGACACAGGAAATTCCACAAACATACTTCTTTCATGGTATCAGAACTATAGAGAAAACTCTCGCTTAGATGATACCCTTCAGCCATCTCTATTTTTGACCCATCCCTGTCTCCATCTCTATCCCAAATTTTCGTCGCTGACCTGTTCCAAATCTTTCCCAACCAACTCTGTTTTCTGTCCAAACCTTTTCCAGCTTCCTTCTCGACAACCATGTCATCTCTCACACCCATTTCTCAATCCACCCTCCCCACCAATCTCCCAACTATACCAGTCAAACTCAATGGTACCAATTTTTACCTGTGGAAGAGCATCATGGAATCGCTTCTGCCGTCGTATAACCTGCTTGAGTGTGCAAAAGGGACGAAGCTGGCACCTCCCACAACCATAGCTACAAAACAAGGCATCGAAACAGTGGACGAACCAAACCTAGATTTTCAGCGATGGACACAAATTGATAAGTTCTGTCTTACCTGTCTTTACGTTGCCATAACTCCTGATATCGAACTCCATCTCGTCGGCCTCAAGACTGCTGCTGAAGCTTGGGCAAAGCTTCAACACCTCTATGACTCGTAGACTTATGGAGGTATGTCACAAAGGGCGATCGTCCAATGGTCGATTACCTGAAAGAAGTTACTGACCTTGCCAATCACTTTGCTCAGGTCGGGCAATCGAAACAACCCTCTAAGATCAATGACCGTATCCTAGCTGGGTTGCTCTCACTCTCTCCCACGATTGGAACCATGACAACAAACGACCTCTTAGCCCTCCTGTTCAATCAAGATGCTCGTCGAGCCTACATGCTCTCACATATAGGGCCACCTCTGTCCGGCCTTGGTGGTGTGTTGTCGACAGTCAATGCTGCTTATGGAGGAAGGACTCCATATCATTATAGCAGAGGCCGAGGAGCTGCTCGGAGAGGACGAGGGCATTATTCCTCTTCAAACAGCAATTTGTTTTCCTTAAATAACCCTAATTTCCTATAGGATTTCAGAGGAAGAAGACAGGGACATGGGTCGAGTCACTCGGCATTCTCCAGTTCAGGTTATCAAGGCCCTCACAGTTTATGTCCTGCTGATGGGCTTTCTTTTAGGCCCAGTCCAGCTCCAGGTGTCCCTCAGCCCAAACACCTTCCACTGCCCAAGCCCACAACTGTTTCTGGGTAAAGATCCACCACTTGGGCTTCTGGGCCAACTGTCCTTGTCTCCTGCCAACTTTGTACTAAAAATGGGCCACGTGGCAGCCTTCTGCCCATTTCTTCCACATAATTTCTAGATTCCACGGGCCCACATTCTTTATGATCGAGATCCCAATTCCCGAAATGTGGAATGGTATGTTGATTCGGGAGCCACTCATCATGTCACTGTTGATATGTCGAATCTCACTTGTCACGAGACTCATCTGCATCCGGATCAACTGATGATTGGTGATGGTTTAAGTTTACCCATTATTTCATCTGGTTCCTCTATTCTCCACACTCACTCCCGCAACTTTAAACTACACAATAGTCTCTGTGCTCCCCATTTTTCTATGAACTTCCTCTTTGTTCCTCAATTTACAAGGCACAATAATTGTTTCTTTGAATTTCATCCCTCTTTCTTTGTTGTGAAGGACCTGCACACTCGCAAGGAGCTGACTCGAGGAATTCTTAAAGATGGCCTCTATCATTTATGGTCAAATAGCAACTGCTCCTCTCCATCACATGATCTTCTCACTATAGCCGCCTCAACTACATTATGGCATCAACGTCTTGGTCATCCCGCTTTCCCTACTGTTCGCAGAGTCGTGTCACTGTCATCTCTTCCAATAAAGAGTGATCATGTGTCCCAAGATTGTTCTTCTTATCAACTTGGTGAAATTTCTCAATTTCCCTTTCCTTCTACCATGAATAAAAAGTCCATCTCCTTTGGAATTAATTCATATTGATATTTGGGGTCTCGCTCCTGTTTTCTCTTATACTAGCTATTCATATTATATTCACTTCCTTGATGATGTCAGTAAATTCTCTTGCTACTTTGTCATGAAAACCAGTGCCAATGCACTTAAAATATTCCATGCTTTTCGCTTGCAAGTTGAGAATTTTTTTGATAGGAAAATCAAGGCTCTTCAATCTGATGGTGCAAAGGAGTTTCTCTCCTACGATTTTCAGCATGAACTACAAAATCATGGCATTGTTCATCATATCTCCTGTCCACATACGCCACAACAGAATGGCTCTGCCGAACGGAAACATCAACATATCATAGATATAGGACTCACTCTTTTAGCCCATGCGCATCTTCCCCATAAATTCTGGGATTTTGCATTCGAAACTGCGGTTTATCTCATAAATCGTTTACCTACTCGGTCCCTAGATTTTCTGTCTCCTTATCAAGTCTTATATGGTTCTCCTCTTGACTATCATTTTCTTCATGTGTTTGGTTGTCGTTGTTTTCCGTATCTCCGTCAATATAACAGTCACAACCTTCAATTTTTTTCTCGTTCTTGTCTTTTTCTTGGCTATCCTCCTAACTTCCTCAGCTATAGATGTCTTGACATTACAACAGGACACTTATTCATTGCTCGCACTGTAGTCTTTGATGAACATCATTTTCCATATCAATTTGTGACAGCTGATTTGACTGCATCTAGCGGCTCTCTTGAAGTGTCCTCGGCAGCTTCTCCGGTAGGTTCCTCCCCCTCTCCACCCTGTATTCATCTTCCTCTACCTTTACTTGTTTCCTCACCATCATCAGAATGATCTTCGTCTCTAACTAATACAGCAGTTGATGTGGGTCCATGCTGATCACACTACCATCCCTCCACAGCAAACTCATCAGATGGTTACTAGGGCACAGGATGGTTCTCTACCACCACGCCAGTTTACTATTAGTTGGCATCCCACTACCTTTGTTGTTTCTTCTGATCCTCAGGAACCTCGCTCCTTCTCCACAGCGTCCAAGGATTCCCACTGGCTAGCAGCCATGAGCGATGAGTACTCGACTTTTTTTCGTAACAGTACCTAGGATCTTGTTCCACCGCCACCAGGACGAAAAATTATTGGGTGCAAGTGGATTTAGAAAATCAAACATAAGCCGGATGGTTCCGTAGATCACTTTAAATCTTGCCTCGTCGCTCAAGGGTATACTCAACAAGAAGGTATCGACTATGATGCAACCTTCAGTCCCGTTATAAAGCCAGTTACAATCTGTGTTGTTCTCTCCATTGCCATTTCTCTCCAATGGCCTATTCGTCACTAGACATCAACAATGCCTTTCTTCATGGTCACTTACATGAGGAAGTTTACATGCGCCAACCACCTGGCTTCGTGGATCATCTGCGCCTTGATCATGTTTGCCAACTTCGTAGATCTTTGTATGGATTGAAGCAGGCTCCCCGAGCATGGTTTTTTGGCCTGAGTTCGTACCTTCTCTCACTTGGTTTTGCAGGCTCTATCGTTGATACATCACTTTTTATCCTGCGCATGTTGGACTATGTGGTGTTCTTACTAGTTTATGTGGATGACACTCTTCTCACGGGCTCTCCTACTGCTCCATTTGATGCCTTACTCACATCCCTTCCTGGTGAGTTCTCTATGAAGGACTTGGGCCCTCCTCATTTCTTACTTGGAATTGAGGTGCATACTACTACAAAAGCCTCTTTCTATCTCAATCATAGTATATCCACTCGATTCCTCATCGCCATGCCATGTTGGATTGCAAGCCATCCTCCACTTCGGTCACTATTGGATCTTGCCTCTCTGTTCTCACCGGTGATCCATTACCTAATCCTACAGCTTACTGATAAGTCATTGGCTCCCTTCAGTACCTCATGCTAACTAGGCCAGATATCACTTATGCTGTTCAACAAGCTTGCCAGGTTATGCGCCAACCCACGACTACTCATTGGACAGTTGTGAAGCGCATTATTCGGTACTTGAAGGGTACCATCTCTCATGGCCTTCATCTTTGGAAGGATCCTAACTTCCTCCTTCATGGATTTTCTGATGCAGACTGGGCTAGTAATCCTAACGATCGCCGCTCGATCAATGCATTTGCGCTATATCTTAGGTCTAACCTCCTCTCTTGGAGCTCTAAGAAACAGCGTACCGTTGACCGCTCTAGTACTGAATCTGAGTACAAGAGTTTGGCAAATGCTATTGCCAAATTGATCTGGCTTCAGTCTCTACTGACTGAACTTGGTATTTCTACGCGGTGCCCACCGCTCTTATGGTGTGACAACTTGTCTGCAATCTATCTGACAGAGAATCCCATTTTTCATGCACGGACCAAACATATCGAGATTTGATAGTCATTTTGTTCGTGAACGTGTCTCTCGTCAGCAACTTCTTGTTTGTTTCATTGGCATCGATGCTCAAACTGCAGATATCCTCACCAAAGGTTTATCAACTTCTCAATTCCAATATCTTTGATCCAAGCTCAATGTTCGTGACCTCCCAATGCGCTTGTGGGGAAGTAATGGATAGAATCACATATAGATAGGACAATATTAAGACGTTCTATATACTGTACAGAGAATATATTGTTACCATATGTAAAGGTATATTGTTTGCTATCAGCCCACAAGAGGATGGATCGCAAGTAGTAAACCCGGTGAGCGGGTATCGTTCCCACGAGGATCAAAGCCTATTGAGCATGAATTTAGATCACCAAGTACCAAGCCAAATCGCACAACAGTTGAGAGAATGTAGAAACAGCTAGAAACGGAAGTAAAATCAGACAACCTACAGAAAACAGAGATAGCTTTATATGATTTCGACAAGAAAATAATTCTGGGGATTCAACTTCACATAGGTCTATTTCAATCCTTTCAAACTTAATTAACCGGATCAAGTCAAGCGTTCTTTTCTCCCATCCATGGGTTCGAAAGTCACCTAATCCAACTCTCGTCGTAACTAGGATGTATCCCTAGGATGATACTAACCCACTCTATCTCTAGGTAGTTAGAATTAAGGGACCAAGTGTCATGTTCGTAACCGTATCGGGATGCCTAGGGTGATGGCTACCTCTCGGGCTTTCTCACACGTCTCTTCTATCACTTAGAATGAGTAACCTACCTCTCGGTACAGTTATTCCTAAGCTATGTTTACTTAGGCAACGGGATTCTCACTCTCGTGTTTCCTCACCGTCCCTTAGATCGATTTATCGAGTTGGCTAGACATCAACAAATGTATGAAGTACAGTAAACAAAAGGGAAATAAAACACCTTCGTAGATCCAGGAAATAGAAGTTCAATACATGGATGAAATAAACACTAAATTCCACTTACTACCCTGGAGAATAAGAAACTAGCCGGACATGGTTATACCACAATACATGTTCATCGAAATTAAAAATTACGAAACCAAAACGAAGAGAGAGGAACTAAGAATAGAAGAAGTCTCAAACACTTTATTCCTCAGCTTCTTCTACTCCGTCCCATGTTCTGACGCCCTGGGCTCGTAACTTAATCCGCCACGAATATTGTCCAGGAATGCTTAGTTATGAAATGCTATCTCAATTCCTCCTTTTCTTTTGTGGATGTACACCTCTATTTATAAGGTATTTCTACCCTTTCCAAAGTTGGCATGGTCAATGTAGGATAAAAAATCCCGGGTCCCACCATTTTGTCTCAGCCCACCGCAGTGCAGCACTGTTCACACCGAGGTGCACCGTGTCTGTTCTGTGCAGTTTTCTTCAGTTGGCCATAACTTCCTCATTTTAGCTCCAAATCATGCACGGTTTGATGTGTTGGATTCTTGACTCAACGAGCTTTCCATTGACATCTTATTTGGCATGTTTTCTATTAAGAAAGTCCTGCAAACACACAGACAAACTTAGAGGATGGGTGAGGAGTACAGAAATTCACATTTCAGCAAAAACAACACAAATAACAAGTGGGATGCATGTTTTCAACTCAATTTTAAGGTTTGATAGTGTACTTCAAATATAACTTCTAAGGTATTATCATATATTTGAGTTTTAATAGACATACACTGTGATCATATTGGACGTGGGAACTTCCACAAACCTACTTCCTTCACTCATAATGGATCAAGATTTTATAATGATAATAGGCACAAATTAATTCACAATCAGGAACCTATCTCAATTTTGGAGGGGACATGGCCATTGGTCAACTCTACCGATAATTTTCATTTTCATGTGCTTTTTTACTTATTTATTTATTTTTTAAAAAATTTTGCTGAAAATTTTATTTTGGGGTGGAATATTATTTTTTGGATGAAATATTTTTTTAGAAAAAAATATTGGTAGGATCAAAGTGGTAAAAAGAAGAAAGGTTAAAGACATAAATTATAAAAATAAAGGTTTAGCATGCAAGTAATAAAAAGTGCGAAAAGTTAAGGATCAAAAGTGATGTTTTCCCATTAATCAAAGCTGACTAGAAAGGGATACCATAACGGTATGATAATGAAAAAGGGATAAACACCAAACTTGAAGGATACAAAAATGCCACCTTAGAAATTGAAAGTGAAACACACACTCTCAGTGACGTAGATATCACTAATATAAGAACATGTAGTCAACATCACTATCTTAGAAAGCCATGCAAAGGATACAGAAATATTCATCGCCCTTAGAAAACTTGAAAGATATGAAACCAAAGAAAGGAAACATAAAACAATCAGGACTTATATTCAATAAAACTCATGTGTCTTGCTTTTGTGAACTCTTGGTAAATTGGCTGACTCCTGAAGCTAATAAATAATGAAAGTAAATTTGTGATGATATAACCTAAATATAAAATGAAAATATTCTTTTGAAGATGTCAATAAATTTCCAAAAAACACAAAATATTCTCACTACACAAGACAATCTAACAAAATCTAAATAAATCTAACTTTCCACTTAGTTTCATATTAGTAAAAAGGTATAACTCCAACATTATAGAAGCATATTTTGGGTCTCGTTTTCTTCCTTGGGTTGGTCATTTGCTCTCAAATCAAGCTCCCCTTCTTGAATAAGACATGTCCTCATATCATCATGATTTTCATTTGGATAATAAGCTAAGGGATTTGAAATATTGAAAGTGTATGGAACTTCATATTCATTCGCAAGCCCAATCTTATATGTATTCTCCCCAATACATTTAAGTATATTGAATGGTCCATTTGCTCGAAGCTTCAATTTTGTATATAGTCCACCAGGAAATCTTTCCTTACGGAGATGCACTCAAACCAAATCAACTTTCTTGAACTCATTATACTTCTGATTCTTATTTGCTTGATTTTAGTACTGCTCGTTTCACTTGAATATATTCTATCGTAATTACATCCTGTAGTTTGATTTTGGATTAATTATAAGCAAACTCAACTTGTACCACTGCAAGATCCCAATTTAGAATATGCTTTCCAAAAAGGCTTTGTAGAAGATTTCCCAAGCTTCTATTGATAATCTCAATCTGCCCATCAATTTGAGTATGAAAAGTAGTATTAAACTAAAGGTGAGTTCCAAACTTCCTACGACGTGCACACCAAAAGTGAGTCATGAATTTGGTATCTCAATTTGAGGTAATTATTTGGGAATTTAATGAAGTCGAACAATCCCCCATAAGTAAAGACCAATAATAAAAATAACACTGAATGACTTGTTGCATGGAACAAAATGAGCCATCTTGGGAAATGATCCACAACAACCATAATATAATCTTTATTCCATCATGTCTTATGAAGTCCATGATCAAAATCCGTTCTTACACCTCCAAGGAGATTTAGAAACTGATAGTGACGTATAGAGTCTATAATTTTGACCAAGATTTTGTAATGTGGCATGTTTTACATCATCGAATGTATTGGCAAACATCTCTATCCAACTTTGCATTCGGAATAGTGCCCTAAATCCAATCACATATGATGTAATTGAAGTCAACTCTATTCATGAAACATAAATGACACATTTATTGTTCGTCATATGTTGCTTATTTTACATTAATTATGACTAAACCCATAAATTGAGGTTGATTTTAGTTATGATGAAATCATACTAGTAAAACCTAAAATATGAAAAAACATTAGTTTTGAAACTTTCCTAGTCAGAGGATCACTGAGTAAAAGATCAATGACCTGGTAAGACTAGTATACTCATTACATACTATAAAGTAGAGAGTAATTGATCTCACAATTACTTGTGAAGAGTCACTGATATGAAAGCATAAGTGTTCATTATGGAATGAGTTTATCGAACTGACTTGTTAGGAAAAAGTTTAATGGATTCTTAAATAAATGTCAATAGGCTAATCCTCGAGTGATAATATACGTAAGTAATCCTTAAACCTGAGGATACCATAGCGTTTTATAATTGTTAAGTTATGGTTTTGGTCTTAGCTTGACTTTCTGAGACATATATAGGGTATTCTGAACCCAATGAGATTTTTATGGAGGTGGTGAGCCATCAATAAGAGATCGATTACTCCAAACGATAGGAGAGAATGTCCTATGTATTCTACTCAATATTGACTCAAGAAATCTCATGCTAGAATAGTATGAAAATTGGAAAGGAATTTCTGATATTTCATAATTGAGCAAAATACTTGAGAATTAGAAATATATGAACGAAAGATTTAATAATATGGTAACTAATCGTTGAAGGGTATTCGATCTTTTATATTGAAATCCTCATTATCCGAGTTATGACGCGCTGCTTGAAGTCAACCTTGACTTGAGGGCCTGTCCGATTAAGAGTTAAATCGAACTCTCTTATTAAAAAGTTTAAGGAGATTAACTAGAACATAGTTATTGGACCACTGTTGGTTTAGTGTGGAACTCAATGGGTCATGCAGAATATAGGCTTTTCATGTAACCAAAATTTAATATGTTTAAATTTTGGATTGAGTAGTTAAAATTTTCTCTAGCAACAATAAGCTCATGACAGTCACACACCTTATTGAATAAGGTTAACACATAATTGAATATTTGATTGAATTTATAGAAATTCGATAAATAAATTTCTCGGTTACACACTTGCTTATGTTAGATTTGGTTAAATGAAAGAATTTCGGCTACTTCATCTTAGTTAAGAGTTAACTAGAACATAATTTTGAAAGAATAATGGAATAATAAATTGTACCGGTTATGAAAATCCTACATGTATCCGTTTACATTCATGCAGTTATAAATGACATATTAATACAATTAAATAATAATAAATGCATGGTGGACAAATGTATTAAGATATGGGAAAAGAGTTGGTTTTGGTCCTCAACCATTTGAATCGTGTTCATATTTGACCTAAATCTTTTTTTAGGTTGATTTTAGTCCTCAACCATTAAAATATTGTTTAGTTTTAGTTCTTAATATTATTTTTAATATTAAGAAAAGGTGATTAGACTTTTTAATATTAAAAACATATTTTAATTGCAAATTAAAAAATAAATGGAAATTTCATCGAAAAAGAGAACAAAATCCAACCAATTACTGTTCTTGTAAAGTCAGTAGTAATATCACAGATTGTTGGTAACTTTCTTGAGATTAGTTTACAGTCGAGTCCCCACTAACCCATTTTTTTCTAACATCGAAAGTTTCTCCATTTTCTGTAATTGTAAAAATAATTTTTAGTTAAAAATAATTTTAAATTATTAAAAAAAGCAAGATTACCTTTCTTAATATTAAAAATAATACAAAGGACTAAGCCTAACAATATTTGAAAGGTTGAGGACAGAAATCAATTTAAAAAAGGTATAGGTTAAACATGAACATGGTTCAAAAAGTTGAGGACCAAAATCAACTTTTCCCCATGTTGGACCTGGAAATCGCTCCGACTTGAGATTAGCCCCAGAGGCTATAGGCGCACATGAGGCCTAACTTGGGACTTTGATTTTGTTCGAGTTTCTGGAGTCGCCACTAATCATTTAAGGAATAATCCTAAGGTCGATCAGAAACCTATTATTTACCTAAGGGAGTATGATACTACCATTTAGGTTCTTATTTGTCGATCTTGAACCAAAGTTTGGATTCGGAGGTCTTATTACGTTCGAAAGGCTCGCAAGCTATTCGACACGCCCCATATCGGTACCCATCCCTAAATCTAGTTGTTTGTTGCATATTTTAATTCACCCAATTGTTACCTTAATTGAAGTTCAGATTGATGGTCAAAATGCAGGATCAATATTCGAAGTATATGCCCTAAACATGATACTATCCGACCTAATCTAAGTGCGGAAAGTAAACTTCCACTATTTGATTACAGTCATTCATCATCTCTCTTTCTCACTCTACCCACCCCGTTACAATTGTTCGCTCAAGTACAGGATGATTCCCAAACCCCGCCTAATCCTAAAGCATGTAAATCAACTTGCCTGAAGATTAATATGAAAAACTCCAAGGGGAGGGGTAAATGCACAGAATATCCTAAGTAATGTACTAGGATGTAATATTCCCGAAATGCGGGACTGATATACAATAATTTCTAAAATGAGGGCTTAATATGCATGGGGGCTAAAATGGAGGAAATAGTATGCCAAATATCCTAAGGGAAAGTTTAAGTGCAAAGCATCTAAAATGCAGGACTAATATGCAACAATCTAAGTGGAGGAGTAAAATAAAAAATGCATATAAGGGCTAACAACTTAGTGAAATGTCAAGACAAATAGACATGTATGCAGAGAGACATCGTACTAAATGGAGGTCCTAAAACTCAAAAAATGAGGATGTCAAGACAAATACCAAAAAATGCAATAACATATGACAACCTTAAATCCAATGCACAAAACTAAGAGACAAAAACGCAACACATATCAAACAACCATGAAGATGCAGCAGTGAATGACAACCTTAAACTTGGGATTAAGAACCTCGAAATGGCATGAAACAAAGATCAACACTCACCAAATTGTAGTAACTTTTGGAAACCATATAATCCCACATTTTAGAGACTAAAACACATTAAAAACTAGCATCAAAACACCACAATGTAGCAGCAAATGACAAGCTCGAGTTAGGGTTCTAATCTCCAAGGAAATACTATGGAAAATGGGAGAGATCATTAAGTAAAAAGGTTGCTACAACTATGGACACTGGACAACCATTTTCCTACCGAAACTGTCTTGAAATCAATGGGGAATACTAAGGAAGGAAATGCGGCAACAATTGATAATGGATGGCTCTGTTCCCTTCAATAATGCATTGTAAAATGGGAAATCATTGATCAAAAGCAGCTGTAGGAACTAAGCAGCCCAACTATACACCAAAAGAGTTATTGGAAAGGAGGAAAAACACAAGGCAAGGAGTTGCTGCCCCGATTGGTAATAAATAGCCCTATTCCCCTCGAAAATGCATCGAAAACATGGGAATCATCGGGTAAAGAACCAGTAGCAACACTAGACAGTTGTCAGCCCTGTTCTCTATCCAAAAGGCACTAAAAGCAAAGGGCCAACAGAGAGCAACTGCAATAGTGGGCAATAAACGACTCTATTCTCGTAAGAATACGGAATCGAGTCCACAAGAAATCATCAAGTAAAGGCTAGCATCAACTGTATGCTCTAAACAGCCATATTTCCAATCAGAAAACCAACGTTAGTCGGAGAAAAGACAAGGTAGAAAGCAGCTCACATTCTCTTTGAAAATGCTATGTAATCAATAGGAAATGATCAAGTGAAAGGCTTCAAACAGAACCCAACAATAGCCAGTATTGAACAGTGGAGCTTTGGCCTATCGCAAACATAATAAATCTCACCATTTCATCTGTTAACATATCTATCAGTCATATATAATCATCACTAACTCAAAAACCAAGGACAACACAACTTCAACAGATTCTCAGTCATTAGAAAAGCAACATCACAGTAGACTTGCAGCAATCAAGCATTCAAGACAAACAAATGCATTTGAAAACAAGCAGCCGTTCTAACTCAGTATTCACCACAAGATAATCGTCCAACACAGTCATTAGACAGAACAAGCACACCACTCTGAATCCCGATCGGTCACAAATAGCAGCAAACATATCGATGTGCTAGTCACAGGCAATCAACAATACAAGCAACAGAAAGCAACAAAGAGATTGATTTTGCAGTTGTCGGTAAGCAGGAAAGAAGCGGAAACCAGCAATGAATAGCAAAACCAATAATGCATTGTTCATTAGCAAATAAATGGACGAATCTTACTTACTTACCAATGGCCGGAGAAGACGAGGGCTAAAGAGCACCAACAGGAACTTGAACAGAGGTGAGATGGCAAAGGTGAGCTCTGCGTCAGGAGGCAAAAAGTCATCGGAGGTCCAGTGGATCAAGGGAGTTTGGGGTCCTCTACTATGGACAAGATGGAGAGGCTCAATTGAGCAATGGCTTCCTGACGGCAGGGGATGAAAACGCCTGGGAAGAGAGGCTTGAGCTCTAAAGGGCGAAGATGGTGAGGAAGCCGGATCTGTGCTAGAAGTGAATGCCAAGGGAGGCAGAATGATCAATGATCAGAATCGAGGTTTTGAGGGATGTGGTCGACGTGCTTGGTGGCCTCATGCTCTCCCCGGGCGGGGCAGCTTCTGAGCTATTGGTCGCCCTTCCTCACCGTTTTCTCTTGAGAGTTTCCTCCTCTTTGTTCTTTCTTTTCCTCCTCCTTTGTTATGAAACCCAAAATTACTTATATATGATATGATATTTATTTTATTTCTATTTTCTATTTTCGCATTAAAATCAACTTAGTTAAGATTTATTTGAAGAAGAAATTTAGGAAAAATCCCTCAAATATATCTCACATAATATTTCAAACCCCTTTCAATTTTTACCAAACTTTACAACTCCTTGGGGCGTAAAAATTATTCTTTTCATAACTTGTTCTTAACTTATTGACACTATGTTCTATTTTTTCTTTAATCTTTCATGAGCTAAGATCCAAATGACACTAATACTGTTTAATTTAGGCCTCATAATAATTAGATAAATTTTACAAATAAAACTAGCCAAAATAAATGAACAAGACAGATTCAGTTAATTTCACTTAAAAAATCATAACTTCTTCTATGGATCAAATCTCAGGGTCTATGACATGTCAAATCGAAGGTAATTCAATGTGATTTGCGATGACTCCCCGATCCATATATTTTCCAGGACAAAATCAGGTGTCAACAGCTGCCTCTCTTTGAAGCGACTCTCGATGAGAAGTCGAGGGATTCAATGAGAGGGTCACTTCAAAGACTGGTAAAAAGACCTAATTTTGGTTAGGAAAGGGTCGAGAAACTTGATCTCTCAAGGGTGCAAAGGCATGCTCTGGGCGTGAAAGGATAAAAACACGCTCTAGGCACAAAGGTACGCTCTAGGCGTAAAAGATAAGGCACGCTTTGGGCATAAAAGGGTAAAAACGAGCTCTAGGCGTAAAAGATAAGACACGCTCCAGGCGCAAAGGCACGCTCTAGGTGTGAAAGGATAAAAAGGCGCTCTGGGCGCAAAGGTACGCTCTCGGCATAAAAGATAAGACGCGCTCCTGGTGCAAAGGCACGCTCTAGGCGTGAAAGGATACAAACGCGCTTGGGCGCAAAGGTACACTCTAGTCGTAAAAGATAAGACACGCTCTGGGCGCAAAGGCACGCTCTAGGCATGAAATGATAAAAATGCGCTCTGGGTGCAAAGGTACACTCCAAGTGTAAATGAAAAGATGTGCTCCAGGCGCAAAAGCACGCTCTGGGTGTGAAAGGATAAAAACCCGTTGTGGGCACAAAAGTGCGCTCTGGGCGTAAAAGATAAGACGCGCTCTGGGCACAAAGGCACGCTATGGGCGTGAAAGGATAAAAACACGCTTTGGGCGCAAAAGATAAGATGCACTCCGGGGGCAAAGGTATGCTCTGGGAGTGAAAGAAAAGGCACACTCTGAGCGAAAAAGGTATGCTCTAGGAGTAAAGCAAAAGACGCGCTCCGGGCGCGAAGGCACGCTCTGGGCATGAAAGGATAAAACCGCGCTCTGGGCGTAAAGGCACGCTCTGGGCGTGACAGGATAAAAATGTGCTCTGGGTACCAAGGTACACTCTGGGTGTAAAAGATAGGACGTGCTCTGGGCACAAAGGCATACGTGGTATGGGAATGAGCGAAGCCGCATTATTCTTCAATCATGGAGTAAGAGACATGGTTGAGTGTAAAGTAAGCTTCTTTGGGAGGCTTCTGATCACTTAGCTTCCATCTATCTTTTACAAAGGACTTGTCATCGTGCAAAATTCTTGCCCCAAATTGCTCTTCAGAACTTCCATTGAGTCCGCATAGTGGTGAATCAATTTTCCCTTCTCCTTAAAGCGTAAAGGCAGCCTGTTTTCTAGCCTTTTCCTTAGGGATCATGCAGGAGTGCATCGTTGCCCTAGCAAATGGTTTTCTTTATTATGCATTGGAAGATTACCTTTTATCCTTTCTTTTTTAGTTCTTTTCTTTTGATGGCACCTTGCCCCTTCTTTGGTCATCAAGCTGTTGACCTTGGGTCTCTAAGCAAGTGTTTTGTACTTGAACTCCTCTTATTGTGAGATATCTAAAATAAGTGTAAAACTCACATTAGCAACTAGTGCTTATGTATTAAAATGAGCAATCAATAGAAAAGATGATGTGCATGGAATAAGTAAGGCATGGATCCTAGGCCATGAGGGGCTTTGTTTTCTATGTGGTAGAGACTACATCTCCACTAAATTATTATTCATTCAGTCAAGAACTCATTCTCCCTTGTTTAGGATGAATCATGGATTCACTGCAAGATGCTTCTTTAACGATATCAGAGCGTTCACACTTTGGGATTGAAGTTTGCTCTAATGTTTGATGGGACACCTCTTATTGGGAAGCACTTGCAAGAATTCAAATTGTTAGCCTCAACACTTCAACTAGATAAGCAATCGGAAGATAAATGAGAAATATGTATGAGGCAAATGAAAGATGACTTTTTCTTCTTTTTTTTCCTTTTTGTGCAAAGAGAAAAAACTTGTTTCTAACATCGTTTCTTTGACGAAAAACCCTTTCTCCCATGATCAAGATAAATGCATACATCCCTTTGCATGGTCAAGTCTCTATTCAAGAACGTGTGTGTGGTAGAGTCTGCTTGTCGAAGGCATGAGCTGCACACTCATAGTAATATCGTCAATGGAAGGGGGCTTTCTCCCCAATAGAAAGCAAATATCAATTGCCACACATGTTATCCTGATCGATATCAAGATGCAATACACTTGGAATGCCAATAGAAGCATCCTATGCCAATCTTCGCTAGTGACAATCATTTTTGTTTGTAGAGAGTAAATCTCCACTGAATCATTATTCATTGAGTTAAGAACTCATTCTTCTTTGTTTAGGATGAATCATGAATTAGCCGCTAGGCTTCTTTAATGGCTTTAGAGCATTCACATTTTGGAGTAGACTTTGCCCTAATGTTTGAAGTCGATGCGGCACCTCTTGCTGAGACGTACCTGCAGCAAAATGCAATAATTCAAATAGTTAGCCTTGTCAATTTAATGAAGGGAAATCGAGGAGTACGCATGAAACAAAGTGAAATATGATTATTTTTTTTTGCATCGAGGAAAAGCTTGTGTCCCATCCATGGATGTCATTTGTTGATGGAATTGTTGTCCACCGAATTGGGATGTACATTCTCCACAATCAAGGTTGCTGTGCATCGCCCTTTCCATGGCTATATCTCTACACAGGAACTTGCATGATTGAATCAGCTTGTTGAGGGCACAATCCTTGGGAAGAGGCCTTCTCTCCTGACTGGGAGCATATGTCAACTGTCGCATGCACATGATCAAGATATTGCCCCACCTGATATATGAATCAAGATGAACATTATACTAGGAGTGCTAATGGAAGTATCCTACAACACCCTTCATGTGTGACAATCATCTTTTTGGTCGGTCTCTTCAAGTTTTTCCTCTTCTCTCTTTTTTCCACTCTTGATTCCCTTCTTCTTGTTTTTTTTTCCACTTTTTCCATGTCTTTACTTTTTTATTCTTCTCTTTCCTTTTTTCTTTTTCTTTTTTTTTTCTTTTTTTACCATTTTCCCCCCTCCTTTTTTCATTTTTTGATGGCCCACACCACTATTACTATGGAGAAAAATTGTGATGTAAAATCTCAAGCCACCTTCATCGATCATTGACAAGTCTATTACTTGGACTCCTCTTCCTCGCTAGTGAAGATCCCTTGAGACATGTTGCAAAGGCAACTTATTTTGCCTACGCACTACTCGAGAGAGACTAGGCCCTCACCGCAATGCTTCACCATTCAAAATGTGACAATGTTGATACCTGGTGCCATTCATTTAACACCAAGTCAATACAATTGGTATAATCCCATGGTCAGTGACAATGGCTTGCTGCCTTGCACCATTCCTCTATGTGATCAGTCAGTCCAACTTATTGGAATTGTGTGGTCCTCTTGGTGAGTGTATGCCCCATCATGTGAGGTCCACAGGTCCCTTAATGGATTTCCTCAGCCTGAGTTTCACATCTCTGTTGTTCATGCATCTCAAGAGCATGGTGTCAGAAAAATTCATGCACTGAACCCCCTTTGTGGGACTCCAAACATTAACAAACTCTCTCGTTTAGTTCATGTGTTTTGGATATTCACTTGCTTGGAGATGACACTTGATACTTGCATGCCTCGCTATGCCTTCCCAACTCTATATGAGGCTACTGCAGGTTAGATTTCTACCGGTCTCTTCCTTGACAGATTCAATTGAATTTTTCCACGGAATTATGCTACTCATAAACCTGGCGTGCCAGCAATTGTTACAAGTGCATCTATAAATCTGCTCTCCCTGTGAGGAGGGTGTGATCACCTAGAGACCTCTGATATGCTCATGATAGGGTGCTAATCCATGATCTCATTTCATTCCTACTTGTGGTTTGAATCATGCTGAGCATAAAGCACCACATACTTTCAGTCTTTGGATCTTGAGGCCAATCCTCGCCCCGTAATCATAGTGCTTACGTGGAGGGACCACCATTACTACTTTAATCATTAGGTCTCACCTGCTTGAAGAAATCAAAACCTGTGCTTTGGAAAAATTGGACTGAAGTGAACTTCTCGATCTAAGTTGGCGAGGGTGTCAAGTCAGCAACATTCGTAGTCTATGCTTCAGATAGCCATCAAGTTTACATAACATGCTCGAAATGAGCAATCCTTCATCTCAGTTTGTTTCTGTCACTTTAGGCTTTTCAATCTTTTTCTGAAATCATGTGTAGGTAATACTCTCACAAGTCAAGGGTTGACAACGATACCTGCAAAGAAAAGGGAAAAGAACAAAATGAGCACTGTGATTATTCATAATGATGATGCATGAGAAATCCTCTAGTGAGTTGCCATTCATCTCAATGTTAAATTTCTTGATTACTTATCATGAGACATGCCGACATGTCAAGATAGTTTATCAAGATCTTTTCATATGTTCTTAAGCCGCTTAACTCATGCTCTAAGCTCATTGAATGCTTCCAAGGCTTGTTCTTTAATTTTGTAAAGGGCTAATGGCAAAACATTTGGAAAAGAAAAAAAATTGTTGATTTTCAATTCTTTTCTATTTTGAAATCCTCCGAGGAAGCGCTCAATTGAGCCCTTTGCATTGTCATGCTTTGCGAACTCTCTGCCAAATTGGTCGTGTCCCTTGCAAGCTCGATCATTCTCTTCTTCGTGGTTGGCACTGTGCCCGATCATACTTTGCCTTGATGCACTAATGTGGATATCGATGGGCACTTTTATAGCATCAAAAGATTGGTGCCAAATATTTATCAAATCACCCTTAAATTGATAAAAATACTCCTGGGAAATCTCGTCCTCATCTTTGTCCATGGAATCAATAGGTACCTCCACAAGGTGCTTCACGCAAGTCACCCCTAGCTCATGGGGTTGATCATTGGCCATTTGACTTGTGGTGATGAATATCGCCAGTGAGGAATATCGCCAAGATACATGAGCTATTACGAGGGAAAGACTTTCCAGTTTGTCCATATTCCTAAGTAGTTGCCTGACCTTCTCCAGACTCTCAAAAGACAGTTAAATGTTTGACATCACTTCAATAGCGAGTGCCAATAATTCGAACATCTTGAGAGTGCAGTGTGTCTTGGTGCTCTACGGTTCATCCTATGAAACCTCAAGTTTTCAAATCAATGAAAATTCATTTCACTCAACAATCGTGGGCTCCATGTGATAGAGTCCTCTAAAGTCCTTGCAATTGAGGTCTCTTTTAACCAATCACAAATCCACGGAATAAAATTCACTAGGACCAAAGCATAACCTAGGAGCTGAATTGGCAATATACTGGATACTCGCTTATTATTTCTCATCCACCTTCTTTTTGAATTTTGACACCATTGATCCTTTTGCCAAAAGGTAAGGACAAAGATCTAATCTCCTGTTGTTGTTTGAAGCTGACGTGCCCTGAGGCCACATTTGCTAGAGTTGGAGATGTAAGAAACATGAATGTTTCAAATATCGAAAGCAGGACATCATGTGCCTGGTTGTTTCAACAATGACCATTCCCAAGGATTTTTTTTTTTATTTTCAAGTCCGTCAATTCACTTAAAAACATTTTTTTCCATTTAATTGCTAGCCTATAATCAATCTCCAACTTTCAATCTTTAGAGAATTGTGGAAAAGAGATGGTATTGCTCGTGACTGGATGCGACTTAGCTACATCTTCCACTCCAATCGTTCTCACCATGAAAGTTTCAATGTTACCTGAATGGATTGCCTTGAACTAATCCCTTAGATGGTCTATCTCTTATCGCCAATGTCGATTGAGACCTTAAGTAAGTTCCAATCCATTCGGTAACTAGTCCAGTGCCTGATGCCTTCAATCTGTTAGAAGTAGACATGCATTGTCGTGATAATATGCTACTGTGTATGGAGAACATCAATTTGATGCGTGACTATCGATATGGGGACAACCAAATCTGGGCTGCATCCCCGTTTAGATAGAAGAGTAATCAGCTTAAGGTGAATGGTATACCCACTAGGTTTTGAAAACATGATGCAAGTGCGACAAAATGAAATCAATCCACTAGCATGATTATAGTTACATGTACAACAAATCAAGATTTCAATATAAAATAAATAGGCTTATCTAACCTAAAAACTAGCAAACCTAGGAGCCCATAACAAAATACAAGAGGCGGGCCCTTCTACCTATATGTAAACTACATTTTGGGCCTTACTTATTGCAAAAAAACATTAAAATCTCAGTACAAAAGAAAGGCCACTTACCCTAGAATGAGCTAACCTATGGACCTTGGAAAATTACAATCGATAGGGATGCTTTGGAAGTTTAATGCTATGCATGAGGTTTGGATCTAACGGTAGATGCTAAAGGTCCTTGATCCTTAGTGTCCTCTGCCCCCCTTTCAAGGCACTTCGGGCTTCCGAACCAAGCAAAGGTGTTTCAAAGCCATTTCCAATGGGAGTTCCCACAATAGGCGTACTACTACTAGCCCCCTCCCAGGGAAATCCTACGATCCAGGTTCGATCATGATTCAGGGTATGTAGTGCTAAAGTAAAATGTGCAAGCTAGTAAATAAACAAACAACCAGAGATTCTGGGCCGAGACCCTCTTCGATCCCCAGCGAAGTAGCCAAGCTGTCGGACCTGGAAATTGCTCCGAGTTGAGATTAGCCCCAGAGGCTATAGACGGGCACGAGGCCTAACTTGGGACTTTGATCATGTTTGGGTTTTTGGAGTCGCCACTAATCGTTTAAGGAATAATCCTAAGGTCGATTAGAAACCTATTATTTACCTAAAGGAGTATGATACTACCACCTAGGTTCTTATTTGTTGGTCTTGAACCAAAGTTTGGATTTGGAGGTTTTATTACGTTCAAAAGGCTCGCAAGCCAATCGACAAGCCCGATATTGGTACCCATCCCCAAATCTAATTGTTTGTTTATTTGCACATTTTAATTAACCCAATTGTTACCTTAATCGAAGTTCAGATCGATGGTCCAAATGTCGTATCAATAATCGAAGTACGTGCCCTAAACATGATACTATCCGACTTAATCTAAGTGCGGAAAGTAAAGTTCCACTATATTTGATTACAGTCATTCATCATCTCTCTTTCTCACTCTACCCGCCCCGTTACAATTGTTCACTCAAGTACAAGAAAATTCCCAAACCCCGCCTAATCCTAAAGCATGTAAATCAACTCGCCTGAAGATTAATATGCAGGACTCCAAGGGGAGGGGCAAATGCACAGAATATCCTAAGTAATGTACTAGGATGTAACATTCCTTAAATGCGGGACTGGCAATAATTTCTAAAATGAGGGCTTAATGTGCATGGGGGCTAAAATGGAGGAAATAATATGCTAAATATCCTAAGGGAAAGTCTAAAGTGCAAAGCATCTAAAATGCAGGACTAATATGCAACAATCTAAGTGAAAGAGTAAAATACAAAATGCATATAAAGGCTGACAACTAAGTGAATGTCAAGACAAATAGACATGTATGCAGAGAGACATCATACTAAATGAAGGTCCTAAAACTCAAAAAATGAGGATGTCAAGACAAATACCGAAAAATGCAATAACATATGGCAGCCTTAAACCCAATGCACAAAGCTAAGAGACGAAATGCAACACATATCAAACAACCATGAAGAGACAGCAGTGAATGACAACCTTAAACTTGGGATTAAGAACCTAGAAATGGCATGAAACAAAGACCAACAATCACCAAATTGTAGTGGCTCTTGGAAACCATATGATCCCACAGTTTAGAGACTAAAACACATTAAAAACTAGCATCAAAACACCACAATGCAGTAGCAAATGACAAGCTTAAGTTAGGGTTCTAATCTCCAAGGAAATACTATGGAAAATGGGAGAGATCAGTAAGTAAAAGGGTTGTAACTATGGACACTAGACAGCCTTTTTCCTACTGAAACTATCTTGAAATCAATGGGGAATATTGAGGAAGGAAATGCAGCAACAATTGATAATGGATTGCTCTGTTCCCTTCAATAATGCATTGTAAACACGGAAATCATCGATCAAAGAAATAGCAGCAGCTGTAGGAACTAAGCAGCCCAACTATACCCCGAAAGAGTTATTGGAAAGGAGGAAAAAAACAGGACAAGGAGCTGCTGCCCTGGTCGGTAAAAATAGCCCTATTCCCCTTGAAAATGCATCGAAAACATGGGAAATCATCGGGTAAAGAACTAGTAGCAACACTAGACAGTTGACAGCCCTATTCTCTATCCAAAAGGCACTAAAAGCAAAGGGGAAACACCTAGCAGAGAGCAGCTACAATAGTGGGCAATAAACGACTCTATTCTCGTAAGAATACGGAATCGAGTCCACAAGAAATCATGAAGTAAAGGCTAGCATCAACTGTAGGCTCTAAACAGCCATGTTTCCAATCACAAAACCAATGTTAGTTGGAGAAAGGACAAGACAGAAAGCAACGCACATTCTCTTTGAAAATGCTATGTAATCAATAGGAAATCATCAAGTGAAAGGCTTTAAACAGAACCCAACAACAACCAGTATTAAACAGAGGAGCTTTGGCCTATCGCAAACACAATAGATCTCACCATTACATCCCTTAACATATCTATCAGCCATATATAACTATCATTAACTCAAAAACCAGGGACAACACAATTACAACAGATTCTCAGTCATTAGAAAAGCAACATCACAGTAGACTTGTAGCAATCAAGCATTCAAGACAAACAAATGCATTTGAAAACAAGCAGCCGTTCTAACTCAGTATTCACCACAAGATAATTGTCCAACACAGTCATTAGACAGAACAAGCACACCACTCTGATTCCTAATGGGTCACAAATAGCAGCAAACATATCGATGTGCTAGTCGCAGGCAATTAGCAATACAAGAAATAGATAGCAACAAAGAGATTGATTTCGCAGTTGTTGGTAAGCAAGAAACAAGCAGAAACCAGCAATGAATAGCAAAACCAATAATGCATTGTTCATTAGCAAATAAATGGATGAATCTTACCTACTTACCAATGGCTGGACGAAGACGAGGGCTGAAGAGCACCAACAGGAACTTGAACAGAGGTGAGATGGCGGAGCTGAACTCCACGTTAGGAGGCAAAAAGTCATCGGAGGTCTAGTGGATCAAGGGAGTTTGTGGTCCTCTATTATGGACTAGATGGAGAGGCTCGATTGACCCGTGGCTTCCTGATGGCAGGGGATGAAAACGTCTGGGAAGAGAGATGGAGGGCTGAAGAAGAAATTTAGGAAAAGTCCCTCAAATATGTCTCACATAATATTTCAAACCCCTTTTAATTTTTACCAACCTTTACAACTCCTTGGGGCATAAAAATCATTTTTTTCATAACTTGTTTTTAACTTCTTGATACTATGTTCTATTTTTTCTTTAATCTTTCTTGAGTTAAGATCCAAATGACACTAATACTGTTTAATTTAGGCCTCTTAATAATTAGATACAATTTTTCAAATAAAACTGGCCAAAATAAATGAATAAGACGGATTCAGCCAATTTCACTTAGAAAATCATAATTTCTTCTGTGGATCAAATCTTAGGGTCTATGACATGTCAAATCGAAGGTAATTCAATGTGATTCGCGATGACTCCCCGATCCAGATATTTTCCAAGCCAAAATCAAGTGTCAACACCCATTTATGTCAATAATGGATATGGTGGAAGTGTGCATGGTGACAGAGTTATTCTACCTGACTATGGACCACCCGATTTGAATCGAGGGTTACCAACAATTATATTATCGGTCACATGCCCGAGTTAAGTCAAGTAGTTAATTTATTCTCTATTTTTCATATAAGGTTACAAGACACCAGAACCAACCGCGTTATATCACAAGTATGGGATTTGCTAGTGAAATCGATATTCCTTGACCTCTTCCATTCTTCACCTTTTATATATATCTCTCCCCTCTATCTTAAAGGAGAAAACATATATACACACTATAACAATATACATCTGATCTCCTCTCCTTGACTTTACTCACATTTCCCTCTCTACCTTGTGCGTCGAAGAGCCGATCCAGGCTCCACGCTTGAGCTCAACTTTCTTGCAGGTTGCTCGGCTCGAATACGGACATGAAACAAACCGGACCCAGATTCAATATGAACTTTCACATCATTTGGTGCTCTCACTGAGAGGCTGAAGCCACTAAGCTACAAAGGGTTCAAACCCACTCGATGCACCCTAGATTTGGAGCCATTGCTCCAACCATTTCTGCAAGGTTTGCCTTCACCAGATCCCCTGCCATGGCCTCCAACAGTCTATCAGTGTTTCGATGTTTTTGCCATTGATTAGCCTTCAACTTTTTCCTGACAAAGAAGCTTGCTTGCCATCCTTGGTTGTCTCCCTCCGTTAAGCCACAAGCATCTGCTTCTTCTCCGGACAAGACTCCGACAGCCCATGTATGTGCTCATGCCAACACCGTCATATCCCCTTTGCCTCCTCTTCCCATGGCGAAGAACCTGGTCACTCTGCGCTCAGGAAGAACAACGCGACCACAGACGGATTTGGGCTCGCCAGATTAGTCCCTTTAGAGTTGCTGTTGAATGATTTGTTGTCCATGATTCCTGTCGTTTTTCCCAAGGAATGGACTATTATACCTTCGGTTAAACCCAAGATGGAAAAACAAAGAAGCAGACAGGGAGAAGTTGCTCCAATCTTTGGCGGCACGCCAATGTAAGGGCAGACCCCAACTGCATGTCGTGGCTGTGGGGCACCATCAACTGCAATGGTTGTATCCCCAGGAGCCCATCTTCCCTTGGGCTAAGCACTCCGCGGCCGAAATCGCCTTCCATTCCACGTCTGTCAAACATTTTCATGAGCTCCACTGCCACCAGCCTCCGGATAGACATTGGTAGATGCCCGTTCTTTCTGGTGGAGGACAGCCATGGAAAGAAGACCTCAAGGTTAGCACCCCCATCGCAGGATCCTCTCGTAGCCTTTGCCGCAACTTTGTACTTGTCCCACTCTTGACTTCATGAAGCCGAGTATCCTCAGCTCAAACTCCAATGGTCGCATGGAACTTCACTGTCTCGAGCTTCTCGATTCACGGTTGCAATCCAGGCAAGTTTTTTGGTTCCCCTATCTGTCACATGAACTCACTTACAGGTCAACGAGGGCCAGAAACATCTTTGAACAATGATTTTTCTAGTCCAACCTCTATATATCATCTCAAATTCTTGGGTGCATCCACTGAAATTTCTCCAACAGGTTGCCAAGGTTGCACTTTCTGAGTTATGATAATAATTAATCTCATATTATTTGTGGAGTTTTTAAAGGGAGACAGTCGTAAGAAATTGCAATTTCCCCTGAATGATTCTGCTTTACAACTGGAAACAATCCTTGAAACAAATTGTTTGCTTTACCACTCATGGCACAACTAGTCATATATCGTGTCATTGATTCATCACCTCTATCTTGTAGATATTCATCATCAGATAGCAGGAATTTCTTTGACACTCTATTTTCATATGGATCACTCTACCTCTGTACCCTGTTATCTAGGACGACTTTTCGTTAATCTTTTAACCCAAGAAGACTCTCATGACAATGATGATTTGGTTTATTACCTAAGATTGGTTGAGGGAGTTCACGATCGGAATGGACTGCACAAGGATTGATTCTTTCCTTGCTCAACTTCCAATCTCTAGTAGTGTTATATTGAATTTGATATGTTCGTGGGCATGCCTTAACAAATGGCCCTCTATTTTAGACAATAGACTCATTTTGCCTAGTTTCTAATGGTCATCAAGTATTCCTTGAGTCGAGTTAGTTCTCGTAAGTATTCTTTCCATGCTCATGCCCTTCAAATTGGTCCTTCTCAAAATCGTAATAGGCTACCCACAACATACTCTCCTTAACGGCATTAGTTCACTCTTATCGAGATTGAACTCAACGGTGCTTTACATGTTTTACTGACAATAAAGCTTGTATCTTCTTCCACCGCTTCCACTGATGGTGAACATTTTTCCTTCTGCCTCTTGTTGCTAAGTTTGTCGCCTACAGAGTCTCTCTGTCCTTTCTGTGTAATGATGGTGCTATTGCTCAAATCAGCTTTTTCCTTGCTTGAGTATGAGGGCAATTTCTACATTTGAACAATTACTTAAAGGGGTTTTCCAAAGCCCTAATCAGGCATTTCAAAGATAATAAACAAGAAAGAGCTCTCACCCTTGTAGCTTAATAAGCTTATTTTCATGTTGCATAAAGATTCTCACATCTGTTAGGTTTTTAATGCTTTCCGGTAATAGATTTTACCCTATCTTTACATCTCTGTATTATGAAGAGATAAAAAACCCATTATAATGATTTACGAAGTCCACTTGATAAAATGTTGGACTTCCTTTCATGCTAGGTGAGAATCATGAATGTTTGATTCTCCATGGCAAACATGTTGGTTTGATATATAACCAATCAACCACCTTTAAGATCCTCATTCACATATACTATATTACTTTATAAGAGAAAATGTAATAATGGAGCCAAGTTACTCGTGATTATTTGATTTGGTCAGTAATCATCTTAGGTAACTTTTTATATCTAATTGTCATAAATGGGGGTGTTGCTAAAATTATGCGAGATAATTTGATATTGCGTTGACCATCCTTGTTGCCTTCAATCTGCTTGTGCATGAAAATATGATTCTCTATACTCGGAAGGTAGTACATGTCTTCCTTAATTAAGTGACTTTATTGTCTTAACACTATATTTGAGTTCGTCCAGACTAAGTCTATTGAATGGGGCTTGGTAATGATCACATCATTTGAACTCATATTATTGGCTTATCGCTTTGCATCATCTAGATAAATATAGCCATCGACATGGTCGCAATATGCTTAAGAGTGTACCTACATGCTCAGTTCCCCTTTAACATACTTTTATTGGAATATCATGCCTGAATATGGAGTATACAGCTTGTGTCAGTCTTTGCTTGAATATCTCTGTAAGTTAATATCTCCTTTGCAATCATGTTTCGTTCACGTCTTCTCTGCTTTGTTGTCTGATGTATGTACCCCCGAGCATGAACGAGATGAAGATTGAGGATGATTATGGAGGACGTACCATGAGGAATGAGTCCAAACGAGGAGCTAGCAAAACATTAGTTGTTCACCGCCAGATTCTTAGCCCTTTCGTTCAAGCATTGCACAGGCTCGGTCACCATAACAATCTTGACTCAAAGACGAGTCAATTATGTTGGAAAAATGGCATTGAATTGAATGAGAAATTGTTCTCATGGATTGAAAATTACATTTGGGCCTATATCCAATTGAATTAGAAATTGAAGGAATTGAAATGGGTTTAAGTCCATGGACTTATTGGTTATGGGTTGGGTTTATAAAAAAAACCCATGAAGAGGCCCAGGCCTATAAGGGCCCATAGGGCCCAAGGAGCCCACACAGGGAAATGCAGAAACTCAATCCCACATCGGTTAGGGATGAGAATTTCAAAGGGTTTATAAGCTAAGAGTAGTCTTACAATAAGTAACTACTTCAGCTACAATAAACGGCTTTCTCGCGGCTCCCGCCTATGGCAGGAGGTGCCGGCCTAATTTTGCCATTTCTAATTTTTTTTTTCCTTCAATAAATTTGCCTTGGATTCCCGACCCTTCGGATTCCGGGCGGTTTAGGGTCATAAAGGCCGTATTAAGGGTCCGACCTTAATAGGGGCACTGAATGACCGGTTCACTCGGATTAATGGCCGGTTCGGTGCAATTAAGGGCTCTTAACGTCCGGTTTAGCCCTTTTAATGTCCGGTTCAATGCATTTACGGCCGGTTCGGGCATTCAATTGCCCGGTTCTCTGCCATTTAAGCCACCAGCCTATAAATAGAGGCCCCCTCCATAGGTTTTAGACACCTTCACAGCTCTCGAGCTCTCACTCTTCTCCCTCTCTGCATCTGCATAGTTTTCGGTGGTTTCCAGCTTTGAGTTCCGGTTCGCCTCCAGTTGCGGGTCTCGTGCAACCTCCAGCTCAGAGTCGTTGTATCCTGGGAGATTGAAGTCCACGCTACCTCGGCACGACCAGAGGGGACGAATCAGTCTTAAGGATACTGTGATCGCCACAGGCCTCGACTCAATCAGTAAGCCACCAGCCTATAAATAGAGGCCCCCTCCATAGGTTTTAGACACCTTCACAGCTCTCGAGCTCTCACTCTTCTCCCTCTCTGCATCTGCATAGTTTTCGGTGGTTTCCAGCTTTGAGTTCCGGTTCGCCTCCAGTTGCGGGTCTCGTGCAACCTCCAGCTCAGAGTCGTTGTATCCTGGGAGATTGAAGTCCACGCTACCTCGGCACGACCAGAGGGGACGAATCAGTCTTAAGGATACTGTGATCGCCACAGGCCTCGACTCAATCAGTAAAAGTTTTTCATTTTAAGTTTGTTATTTCGTTTTGTGTTATTCGATTATTTATATTTCATATATTTAGTCGAATTATCTTCTTCTACTCCATTTCCCGGTAAGTCTTTCTTGCACTATTTTGTGCCTATAGAAAGAATTCGTGAAATATCATAATTTTTATAATATTATTTCTTCAATTGTAGCCATTGAGATTATTGGAATTTTTATATATATTCCGGATTACAAACTTAAGACTGACTCGGTTTGTTTCTGATCTCAGATGGCTACTGAAAACAACCCGGCTGTTGTTCCCGCCGCTGATGCTGCCACTGTGACTAGGGGCTCTGGTGCCCCAGTCACACCGGGCTCAGGATCTATCCCAGCCATGCCTCTTGGAGGCACAGGCTCCGTGCCTACTGGCTCGGTGCCTACTGTGGTTCCTGTCAACCACAGTGAAAAACCTGAGAAGTTCAATGGGTTGAACTTCAAAAGGTGGCAGCAGAAGATGCTCTTCTACTTGACCACACTGAACCTTGCTCGGTTCTTGACTGAGGAGGCCCCCAAGCTTCCTGAAGGACAATCGGATGTCCAGGCAGCTCAAGCTGTTGATGCCTGGCACCACTCTGATTTCCTGTGCAGAAATTACGTTCTGAACGGGCTGCACGATTCGCTGTACAACGTGTATTGTACACTGAAGACGGCGAAAACACTGTGGGATTCCCTGGACCGCAAATATAGGACAGAGGATGCCGGCACAAAGAAGTTTGTCGTCGGACGGTTCCTCGACTATAAAATGGTGGATTCCAAGACAGTGATCAGTCAAGTGCAAGAGATTCAGGTAATCTTGCATGAAATTCATGCTGAAGGGATGGTTCTGAGTGAAACCTTTCAGGTGGCTGCAATAATTGAAAAGCTACCACCGGCATGGAAGGACTTCAAGAACTATCTGAAGCACAAGCGAAAGGAAATGTCACTTGAAGACCTCATTGTTAGACTTCGAATTGAAGAAGACAACAGGGGGTCCGAGAAGAACATTCCTGTTGCAGGTGCTGCGAAGGCCAACGTGGTCGAGCATGGGCAAAAGCCCAAAAAGAACAAGGCCAAGACTGGGCCCAAAGTGGCTGGGCCCAAAGGTGGAGTTTCCAAGCAGAAATTCCAAGGAAAATGCTTCAACTGTGGCAAGAAGGGCCACAGGTCTACTGATTGTCGGCTTCCAAAGAAGAAGAAGCCCGAGGCCAATGTGGTTGATGCAATATCCCAAGATGTTTCCGACATCAACCTTTCTGCTGTGGTCTCTGAAGTGAACCTGGTGGGGTCAAATCCGAAGGAATGGTGGATTGACACTGGAGCCACCCGGCACATCTGCTCCAACAGAGATCTCTTCACAAGCTTTGAGCCGGTTAGTGGAGAGAAACTTTACATGGGGAACTCTGCCTCGTCAGAAGTTGAAGGCAAAGGCAAAGTGGTGCTGAAAATGACCTCCGGGAAGATGCTGACTCTCAACAACGTGCTATACGTGCCAGAGATCCGGAAGAATCTGGTTTCCGGTTCCTTGCTGAGTAAACATGGGTTTCGTATAGTATTTGAGTCAGATAAAGTTATAATAACGAAATCCGGTATGTATGTTGGAAAGGGGTACGAATGTAATGGGCTTTTTAAGCTCAATGTACTGACGATTATCAATAAAGATAAAGCCTCTTCCTCTTATTTGATTGAGTCTTCCAGTTTATGGCATGGTAGACTAGGACATGTTAATTATGATTCAATTCGGAAACTAAGTAACATGGAACACATACCGACATTCCAGATCGATTCTAAACACAAATGCAAAATTTGTGTAGAAGCGAAATTAACGAGGTCATCCTTTCAAACCGTTGAAAGAAATACCGAACCACTTGACCTAATTCATAGTGATGTTTGTGACTTAAAGTCTGTACAAACAAGAGGCGGTAATAAGTATTTTATTACTTTTATCGATGATAGCACAAAGTACTGCTATGTGTATTTGCTTAAGAGCAAAGATGAAGCCTTAGAAAAATTTATTCTCTATAAGAATGAAATTGAGAATCAACTCAATAAGAGAATAAAAAGACTAAGAAGTGATAGAGGCGGTGAATATGAAGCACCATTCGGTGACTTTTGTGCACAACATGGAATAGTCCATGAAGTAACTGCGCCCTACTCACCTCAGTCAAACGGTGTTGCTGAACGAAAAAATCGCACATTGAAAGAAATGATGAACGCGATACTTCTGAGTTCAGGGTTACCCCAGAACATGTGGGGGGAAGCTATTTTGACAAGCAATTACCTTTTAAATAAGGTACCTCGAAAGAAAGAGGAAAAGACGCCATATGAACTATGGCATGGTAGGAGACCATCCTACAAACACTTACGAGTGTGGGGGTGTCTTGCAAAAGTAGCAATACCAACACCGAAAAAGGTAAAAATAGGTCCTAAAACAGTGGACTGTGTTTTCATAGGCTATGCACATAACAGTAATGCATATCGATTCCTTGTGTATGAATCAAAAATTCATGATATACACAAGAATACGATAATGGAATCGAGAAATGCATCATTTTTTGAAGATGTATTTCCGTATAGATCCAGCGAAGGATCTAGTTCGTCGAAACGAACCGCCGAAGCTATGAATTATAAAAGTCATGAATCAGATCAAGGTTCTGATCATGAATTTGAGCCTAGACGTAGTAAAAGGGCGAGAGTGGAAAAATCATTTGGAGATGATTTTATAACATATCTGTTGGAAAAAGAACCACAGACATATAAAGAAGCCGTGACTTCTTCAGAGGGACCCCTTTGGAAAGAGGCGATCAACAGTGAAATTGATTCTATTTTACAGAATCATACGTGGGAGTTAGTCGATCTTCCTCCCGGTTGTAAACCTTTAGGATCTAAGTGGATCTTTAAAAGGAAAATGAGAGCAGACGGCTCCATAGATAAATACAAGGCTAGACTTGTTATCAAGGGATACAAGCAAAAGGAAGGCCTTGATTATTTTGACACTTATTCTCCTGTGACGAGAATAAATTCCATTAGGATGATACTTGCAATTGCGGCATTACGTAATTTAGAGGTACATCAAATGGATGTGAAAACGGCATTCCTAAATGGAGATTTAGATGAAGAAATCTACATGGAACAACCCGAGGGGTTTGTGTCTCCAGGAAAGGAAAAGAGAGTATGCAAATTGGTTAAATCATTGTACGGCTTGAAGCAAGCGCCAAAACAGTGGCATGAAAAATTTGATAATACAATGATTACCAATGGCTACAAAATCAATGAGTGTGATAAATGTATTTACATAAAAGAGACGGAAAATAGCTACGTCATTTTATGTTTATATGTGGATGACATACTCATTGTTGGTAGTGATGAGAAAATTATTAAATCTACCAAGAACATGTTGAATGCAAGATTTGACATGAAAGATATGGGCCTTGCTGATGTGATTTTAGGAATTAAGATCACGAGAACATCAGAAGGACTTATCTTAAGTCAGTCACACTATGTGGACAAAATTCTTGAGAAATTTAACAAGAATGATTCTGGTGTCGCTAGAACACCATTAGATACAAGTCTCCATCTATCGAAGAATAGAGGAGAGAGTATTTCACAGGTGGAATACTCAAGAGTTATTGGTAGCTTGATGTATCTAATGAGTTGTACTAGACCAGATATAGCCTACACGGTTAGTAGGCTAAGTAGATATACGAGTAACCCGAGTGCCGACCATTGGAAGGCAATTGTGAGAGTATTACGGTACCTAAGATATACTCGGGATTATGGGCTGCACTATACCAGATATCCAGCCGTACTTGAAGGGTACAGTGATGCAAACTGGATATCTGATATAAAAGACTCGAAATCTACAAGCGGATATGTATTCACATTAGCGGGAGCAGCCGTGTCATGGAAATCCTCAAAACAAACAGTGATAGCCCGATCCACAATGGAATCTGAGTTTATAGCCTTAGATAAGTGTGGAGAAGAGGCTGAATGGCTACGCCATTTTCTTGAGGATATCCCAGAATGGGAAAAACCGGTGCCACCAATATGTATACATTGTGACAGTCAGTCTGCCATTGGAAGGGCACAAAGTCAAATGTATAATGGTAAGTCTAGACATATACGTCGTAGACACAATACCATTAAACAGTTACTCTCAACTGGAATTATCACAATTGACTATGTGAAGTCAAAAGATAATTTAGCGGATCCGCTAACCAAAGGGTTAAACAGAGAACTAGTTGAGAAAATGTCGAAAGGAATGGGACTGAAGCCCATGAAAGAAAAGGTTTTATGAAGGAAAACCCTACCTTGTTGACTGGAGATCCCAAGATCTAGGTTCAAAGGGACAACCTACTCATAAGACCTGAAGAGGTCACTGTGGGGGGATTATTCCTCAACCCGTTCCTTTATAAGAAACAGTGATATTATCATGATGAGGATAGCATTTAGATGCTTTAATGATTTATAAAAGAGTAGACAGAATACTCTTGAGATTATAAATCACCTATGTGAGAGAGAAGTGGGGCCGCTTCAAAGGAGAATAAAGGGCTTAATTCTTTAGAAACTCTCACAGAACCAGGACGGTGTTCATGGCCAAACGAACACAACCGTGAGAACGGAACAGAAGTGTTGTGAACTCCTGTGTGAGGTATATGATCCTTTACACAAGAAAGCGGGACAGTTCAAGGACATCATGTCTACTGGACAGCTAGTAAAGTAAGTGTACCTTTACAAGGGAAGGTTCAAAGGGTTACCCTACCTATCCTAAGCAGGATTCACTTGTTGGAAACCACCACAGAGTCAAAATAAAACAATTTTCATTCATGTGGGGGATTGTTGGAAAAATGGCATTGAATTGAATGAGAAATTGTTCTCATGGATTGAAAATTACATTTGGGCCTAAATCCAATTGAATTAGAAATTGAAGGAATTGAAATGGGTTTAAGTCCATGGACTTATTGGTTATGGGTTGGGTTTATAAAAAAAACCCATGAAGAGGCCCAGGCCTATAAGGGCCCATAGGGCCCAAGGAGCCCACACAGGGAAATGCAGAAACTCAATCCCACATCGGTTAGGGATGAGAATTTCAAAGGGTTTATAAGCTAAGAGTAGTCTTACGATAAGTAACTACTTCAGCTACAATAAACGGCTTTCTCGCGACTCCCGCCTATGGCAGGAGGTGCCGGCCTAATTTTGCCATTTCTAATTTTTTTTTTCCTTCAATAAATTTGCCTTGGATTCCCGACTCTTCGGATTCCGGGCGGTTTAGGGTCATAAAGGCCGTATTAAGGGACGGCATTAAGGGTCCGACCTTAATAGGGGCACTGAATGACCGGTTCACTCGGATTAATGGCCGGTTCGGTGCAATTAAGGGCTCTTAACTTCCGGTTTAGCCCTTTTAATGTCCGGTTCAATGCATTTACGGCCGGTTCGAGCATTCAATTGCCCGGTTCTCTGCCATTTAAGCCACCAGCCCTCCACCAGCCTATAAATAGAGGCCCCCTCCATAGGTTTTAGACACCTTCACAGCTCTCGAGCTCTCACTCTTCTCCCTCTCTGCATCTGCATAGTTTTCGGTGGTTTCCAGCTTCGAGTTCCGGTTCACCTCCAGTTGCGGGTCTCGTGCAACCTCCAGCTCAGAGTCGTTGTATCCTGGGAGATTGAAGTCCACGCTACCTCGGCACGACCAGAGGGGACGAATCAGTCTTAAGGATACTGTGATCGCCACAGGCCTCGACTCAATCAGTAAAAGTTTTTCATTTTAAGTTTGTTATTTCGTTTTGTGTTATTCGATTATTTATATTTCATATATTTAGTCGAATTATCTTCTTCTACTCCATTTCCCGGTAAGTCTTTCTTGCACTATTTTGTGCCTATAGAAAGAATTCGTGAAATATCATAATTTTTATAATATTATTTCTTCAATTGTAGCCATTGAGATTATTGGAATTTTTATATATATTCCGGATTACAAATTATACTCAAGGGACTTGCTTGTTTCCTTAGGCTTGAGAAAAATCCTCACCTAAGGTCTCCATCGGCAAAGGACTGTATGCACCTTCCACTCGCCTAAGATGCAAGCTAAGTCTCTAGGCATAATCACCTAATATCTTTATCGGCACTAAATTTGAGACTTCCTCACCTAATATCTCTTGCAACAACAGGCTAGGTACATCCCTACTTAATATTCCTAACAATGACAAACTTGAGCATTTGCTCCTTATTCTTGCTCAAGAAATACTCAACTTAAGGTCTCTATCAACCTTAGGCTCATGAGATCGTTGCTTATTCTCCCCATCATAATGACAGGCCCAAGACATTCTCGTCTAATATATTCATCATTATCAAGCTCAAGACATCCTCGCTCAGCGTCTCTATCAATAACAGGCACGAGACGTCCTCGTCTAACATTTTTATTGGCATCAGGCTTGAGACTTCCTCACATGATATCTCTTTCAGCAACAAGCTCGAGATATTCTTGCCAAAAATTCTTATCAGTGACATACTCGAGCATCTGCCTAATATCTCTATCAATGTCTGAACCGCACGGCCATGGACTACCCGCATCCGTGCCTCATCAAAGCCCGACATCCCATGTCGGCTATGAACGACCTGCATCCATGCGTCATCAAAGCCCGGCGCACTGTGTTGACCACGGGTGACCCGCATCCCTGCCTCATCAAAGCCTAGCACACCGTGTCAATTATGGACGACCCGCATCCGTGCCTCCTCAAAGTCCAGCGCATCATGTCGGCCACGAACAACCTGTATCCATGCCTCGTCAAATCCCAACTTCACACGTCGGCCACGGTAGGTAGATGCCCCTTATCAACCACGAACTACTTGCAACTATGCCCATCAAAGTCCGGCACATCGCGTCGGCCATGGACAACCCGTATCTATGCCACATCTAAGTCCAACATCTCGCATCTATGTAAGATAAAAGTCTAGTGCCATGCATTGGCCATAGCCTCCCAGATTTATGTGCATAGCCTTCATTCCTTAGGCTTGAAAAATTCACACCTAGAGTATTCATCAATAGAAGGCTTGAGAAAATCCCGGCCTATCTCTATCAACAAAATTCTCCAAAAATGCTCAGATATCTAGAGTTCACTCTTCTGGATTGAGAATTCCTCGCCTAAGGTACCCATTGATAAAAAAAACTTGAGAAATCCTACATAGTATCCTCCTTAGCAAGGAGCTCGGTTATGAATTGCAATTTTGACATAAACTGAACTCTACCAATGCTGTTCGCGACAATCTTAGGCTCTATATAAATTCAGCTTCCCTGGAGCCCGTGAGCATCACGAACTTAACTACCCAGTGCAAAACTCTCACCATGAGCTGCCATAAGAACTCGAGGGCACAAAACCAACTACTACTTGCAAGCACTCAGGCACAAGCCAACTACCTGACCCTGGGAATAGTCACCTACCAACTCGAGGGGACAAAACCAACTACCACTTGCAAGCACTCAGGCACCAGCCAACTACCCCACCCTGGGAATAGTCACCTACCAACTCGAGGGGACAACAAACTCAATACTACTTTCTGACACTAAAAGTACCAAGAAGTCAGGGGATAAATGATATAGACAGAGTTATTTGACCTAGCTACGGACCACTCAACTTGAACTGAGTGATACCAACAACATATTATGGGTCACATGCTTGAGTTAAATCAGATAATTAATTTATTGTCTATTTATCATATAAGGTATGTCGAACGTCAAAAGTTCCTACTGGAGAAAAAGAATCAGATGATGAGGCAAGCACGAAACCTAGCTTGGGACTTTGAATTGGGGTTGGATTGGAGTCGCCACTAAACCGTTTATTAAGGTTGTTTCGACGCCTAAGTCACAGAGTGATCATGATACTAACCATCTAGGTTTTTTTTTGTCAATCATGGAACCGAGATTTGAGTCTGGATGTCCTGTTATATATTTTGAAGCTCGAGAGCCAAAATAACCCAAACTTGGTACCCGTCCCTAAGTCTAGGTCATTTATTTGCTTGCACATTTTATTTGTCCAATTGTTTCCCTGATTAAAGTTCGAATCAATGTTCTAGAGAGAAATTCAATAATTCGTGCCACGACCCTAGCATGCCACTAATTGTCCTAATCTAAGTGCAGAAAGTAAAGGGTTCCACTACTATCAAGATTACATACATCCATCATCATCTCTCACTACCTACCCAATTATATTGGTACCTTTAAATACATGCATTTTCCCCAATCCCATATACAATTGAACAGTATACATCAATCATCACCACTCAACACCATTGATCAAATTAATTGCAATCAATTGGGTAAAAATTTGAAATCAGAGAGTTAAATAGCAAAATTTAGGGAACGATATGGAAATTGAATTAAATCACTTAGGGACTCAAGTAAAGATTCCAAAAAAGAGTTTGCCTAGTTTTGGCAGACTCAAAAATATCCCGCGGACTGATTTGAAGCATTTCAGGAAGTTCTTTGCCCTATAAAAATTTCTGGACTGATTTGAAACTGCAGGGAATATTTACCAAAAAAAGAAATTTTCGGGACTGATCTGTAAAATCACAAAAGTTCTGGACTGAACTGAAAAGTTCGGTAAAAATGGGGCCGATTTGTAAATATTCAAAAAGTTCAAGGATCATTCCCTAGACCCTAGAAACACTTAGGACTATTCTAAATCAAACAAAATTCTCAGGGGCTGATCTGTAATTTCACAAAAGTTCTGGACTGAACTGAAAAGTTTGGCAAAAACATTTGGGGCTGATTTGTAAAGCTCTGAAAAGTTCAAGGATCGTTCCCTACAAACAGTTAGGATACTCTAAATCAAACAAAATTCTTGGGGACTGATCTACAATTTAGCAAAATGGAGGCTGGACTGAACTGAAACAGTGCAAAAAGTTCGTAAAATCAAATTTCAACAACCCGTTTCATCATTGCGATTTTGCACAACTCATTTTCTAGTCATTCCCCAATTTTATTATCAAAAAATATTTTGTGTTATTTTTTATTTTCAAATTTGTTTCATTTCCATTTTATCATATATATATATATATATATATATCTAAGAAAGATGAACAACATGAATTTACACCTAAAAATCCTAACTAACAAGTTCCATTTTTTTAGCATCCTATTCCATTTTTTTCTTCATGAAAACATGAATCCAATTTTTGATTTTCTCTTTTTTTTGTATTTTCTATTTTTTTCACAAAACATTTCGTCATCGTGGGAAATTTTTCTCTCAATTTACATTCAAGCGACTTGAGGGCGATCACTGAGCCATAGCAATCGCAATGGAGCCATTTCCATCAAAAGTTATGATGGATCGTCTATGGTTCGGAATAAGGGCAACTCAATCATTGTGGGAATTTTGCTCTCAATTTATATTTCAGACGACTTGAGGGCAATTATTGAGCTACAGTGATCGCAATGGAGCCATTTCCAGCTAAAGTTATGATGAATCATCCATGGTGCCCTACAAGGGCACCTCCGTCATCGTGGGAAATTTTTCTCTATTTACATTTTAGACTACTTGAGGACGATCATTGAACCATGGTGATCACAATGGAGCCATTTCTAGCAAAAGTTACGGCGTATCACCGCTGCTTCGGAATAAGGGCACCTCCGTCATCGAGCGAAATTTTGGTCACAATTTATTTTTCGGACGACGTGAGGTCGATCATTGAGCCATAGTGACCGCAATGGAGCCATTTCCAGCCAAAATTACAACGGATCGTCCGTGTTGCCTTTGAAGGGCACCTCTGCCATCGCGGGAAATTTTCCTCTCAATTTACATTTCGGACGACTTGAGGGCCACCATTGAGCCATGGTGATCACAATGGAGCCATTTCTATCAAAAGTTACAACGTATCATCGCTGCTTCGGAATAAGCGCACCTCAGTCATCGCGAAAAATTTCATTCTCAATTTACGTTTCGGACTACTTGAGGGTGATCATTAAGGCACGGTGATCGCAATGGAGCCATTTCCAGTAAATTTGGGGTTCTAGACAAGGGCAACTCTATCATCGCAGAAAATTTCTCTCTCAATTTACATTTTGGACGACTTCAGGGTGATCATTGAGCCCAGGGTGATCATTGAGCCATGATGATTGCAGTGGAGCCATTTCCAGCAAAAGATAGGCGAATCATCCCGAGTTCGGAGTAACGGCACCTCTATTATCGACGGAAATTTCAGTCTCAATTTACATTTCGAACTACTTGAGAGCGATCATTCGGGTATGGTGATCGCAATGGAGCCACTTCCAGTAAAAGTTACGATGGATCGTCCGTGGTTTTGGACAAGGGCAACTCCGTCATCGATGGAAATTTTTCTCTCAATTTACATTTGGACGACTTGAGGGTGATCATTGAGCCATGGTGAATGCAATGGAACCATTTCTAGGAAAAGTTATGACGGATTATCGCTGGCTCGAAATAAAGGCACCTCCGTAATTGCTGGAAATTTTGGTCACAATTTATATTTCGGACGATTTGAGGGCACCATTGAGCCATAGTGACCGCTATGGAGCCATTTCCAACCGAAGTTACAACGGACCATTAGTGGTACCTTACAAAGGCACCTCCTTCATTGCAGGAAATTTTCCTCTCAATTTACATTTCGAATGACTTGAGAGCAATCATTGAGCCATGGTGATCGCAATGGAGCCATTTCCAGGAAAAGTTACAATGGATTGTCGTTGATTCTAAATAAGGGCACCTCCATCATCATGGGAAATTTCGTTATCAATTTACATGTCGGACTACTGGAGGACGATCATTAAGGCACAGTGATCGCAATGGAACCATTTCCGGCAAAAATTACGAGGGATTGTCTATGGTTCTGTACAAGGGCAACTTTGTCATCGCGAAAAGTTTCTCTCTCAATTTACATTTTAGATGACTTGAGAGTGATTTTAAGCTATGACGATCACTGGAGCCATTTCCAGGAAAAGATACAACGGATTGTCACTTGTTCGAAATAAGAGCAGCTCCATTATCGAGGGAAATTCCGAACTCAATTTACATTTCGGACTACTTGAGGACGATCATTCAGGTATGGTGATCGCAATGTAGCCATTTCCAGCAAAAGTTATGCCAAATCGTCCGTGGTTTTGGATAAGGGCAACTCCATCATCGCTGGTATGGTGATCGCAAATAGCCATTTCCAGCAAAAGTTATGCCAAATCGTCCGTGGTTTTGGACAAGGGCAACTCCATCATCGCAGGATATTTTGCTCTCAATTTACATTTTGGACTACTTGAGGGCGATCGTTGAGCCATGGTGATCAAAATGGAACCATTTCCAGCAAAAGTTACGACGGATCTTCGTTGGTTCATAATAAGGGCACCTCCATCATCGCTGAAAATTTTGCTCTCAATTTACATTCCAGACGATTTAAGAGTGACCATCGAGGCATGGTGATCGCAATGGAGCCATTTCTAGCAAAAGTTACGATGGATCATCACTGGTTTGGAATAAGGACACATCTGCCATCGCAGGAAATTTCGATCTCAATTTACATTTCAAACGACTTGATGGATCGCAAAGCCCCCGAGGTTTTGCTCAACGCTTGAGCTAGCCACAGCACCAACTCGACGGGCCGAAACCACTCCTGAAAACGCCCAAGTAAATTATAAAAGATATATATTTATAAACTAGATAGACTAATGTTTTGCTACCTTGAGTGACATAAAGAGATACTTATAGGAAAGATCAAAATTTTTGAAAATTATTTGAAAATTTTCAAATTTATTGCAAAGTTGATGGACTAGGATTTTATATTTTATTATTTTTTGAAACTTTTTAAAATTTTTAAAATTCTTTAAAAATTCTTTTATTTTCTGGTATCTATTGATTTTTTTTAATCTTTTAGATTTTTTCTTATTTTTAAAATTTATTTCGTGGATTTTTATTTCAAATTCTTTGAATTTTCAGAAATATTTTCATATTTTTTTGAATTTTTATAATTTTAAAAATATGTTTTCAAAAACTTTTATTTTTATTTTTAAATAAATCTCTAATTTTTTTACATTTTTAAATATGTTAAAATTTTTCAATTTTTTAGAATTTATTTGAAATTTCTTAAATTTTTTTTCTATTTTTAAAATTTTTTCTAATTCATTTATATTTTAATAATTGTTTTGCGAATTTTCAAGAATTTTCTTTATTTTTTTTCTTAATTTTTTGAAATTTCTTTCTATTTTATGAAATTTTGAAATTCTTTTTATATTTATAAATTTTTATTTAAAAAAGTATATGGAAGCACCACATGAGCACCCATACACATGTGGTAAAAAATTGCTTAAGGATTTAAATGATGCAAAACTCATCTCTAAGAAATGAACTTAATTTATTCAACAAAATATCAATTCCCATTAAAATTAATAAAAAAGTTAACAAAGGATCACTTAGCAACTTAATTGATACTATGAGAGACATTGTTGATACCATCAGGGATCTAATTGATACTATTATGGGTTTACCCACTAATATAAAATATATCTCTTAGAAGTTAAACGAGACAAAAAATTATTTAGAGACCAAACTGATGATAAGTCTATCTCGAGGACAAAATGGTTAATTTACTCATTTATTATATTTATGTATGTTATGCATGTGTCAGGTTGACCCATTATAAATTTATTATACATGTGTATGTTATGCATGTCTCAGGTTGGCCCATGATAAATTTATTTTGTGGAGTGGATTTGATCTACCGTGTGAAAGTTTATCACTTTTTATAATCACGAGACTTTATCTATGAGATAGATACAAAAAGGAAAAGTAGTTTCTTTTATAATATTCCTACGCAATAACTGTGGACGATTTTTATTAGGATATTCATAAATTCTAATTTTATAACTTAATTAATGAAGTCATTGATTAATTTAATTTTTAGTATTAATAATTAATCGTGAATTTTAACTTTAATTATAGATAGTGGAACGAATTAGATTTAGAGTTTTTGAATCTCTATTTTTCTTATCATTAAATTAATTAATATTGTCTGATCAATGGTTGATCATAATTCAAAACCCCGACTATATATGAGATATATATACACACTGAAAAATAGTTTTTGGGTGAATTGGAAGTTTAAAATAGCAGCATTATTTGGACTATATTACAATTTTTATAATACCATATTTAATTTTTTCGATGCTATGTATGACATGCATGGAAGGATGATTATGGAGAAGTAGATTCATGTGATGAATGTATGGATATATTTTTTGGAAAAATAGGGACTATGTACCCCTGCTTTATCTCTATTTTTACTCCATAATTGTATTTCTCTTCTCTCTCGCGATGTACCTCCCTATTGCTGATTGGGATTTTTTCATAATTGTTATGTAAATATAGAATAGTTCTATATCAAAGGTCAGAAATAGGAGAATAAAAAAATGTCAAGGAGATCCAGGTACCTGGAGTTGCAAGATCAAGTTTATGGAAATGGTTTCTTGAAGGCACTACAGGCTTTTCATGGCGGACTCAAGTTGATGGGCTATATAGATTAGGATGATTTTTTGGAACATATCTTATGGCTTGGGTGTATCACTCATAAGAATATAGGTACACATTATGAAATGAGTTCATTGAACTAACTTGTTAGAGGAAAACCTAATGGATTCTTAAATAAATTTTAATAGGCTACTCATATGATAGTACGTGTAAATAATCCTTAGACCTGATATTACCATAGCACATTGTAATTGTTAAATTGTGATTTGGGTCTATTCCTTAGCATGACTCTCTTAGACGTGTATAAGCTATCTGGACCCAATAAGATTTTTATAGAGGTGGTGAGCAATCAATAAGAGATTAATTACTCCAACTGATAGGAGAGGATGTCCTATGTATTCTACTTCATATTGACTCGAGAAATCTCTGGCCTTAATAGTATGAAAATTGGAAATGAGTTTCTAATATGTCATAATTGAGTTAAATACATGAGAATTGGAAACATATGAACAAGTATTAGGGTTTGACATTTTATCTATACTATAACTTATTTGGGAGATTATATAATCGAAAGATTTAATTACATAGTGACTAATCGTTGAAAGGTATCCGATCCTTTAGATTGAAATCCTCAATATCCGGTAGTCATGACACATTGCTAAATGTCAATCTTGACTTATGGGTTTATTGATTAAGAGTTAATCGAATTATCTTATTAATGAGTCTAATAAGATTAATTAGAATATAATTATTGGACTCGTTGCCGGCTTACTGTGGAACCCAATGGGTTTACACATAAGATAAGTTTTTCTCGAAATCAAAATTTAATAAATTTTAAAATTTTAGATTGGGCAGTTTTTCTCAATAACCTTAGTTGCAGCCGATTAACCCCCTTGCCCGTTGTCCTAAAATATCTATTTATATGGGTCTTCAATTTACCTTTTTCATTTTTATATTTTTTTTGAATTTTCATTCTGAAATTTTATTTAATTAGAAGTCTATCAGAGAAAGAGGACGAAAATAGTTCGAGAAACCGGATCCTTGCTTATCGATATGATTTTCAAACTCAGTTAGTCATTGTCAATCTGTTTAACATGTTAAGGTCAGCAATTCAATTTTTCTGTGCAGATTCTCAGTATTTAGATGTTGTGCTCTATTTTCTTTCTGATCCTCGATTAATTAAAAATCTAACAAAGTAAGTCTTGCTTGATTTGGACATATTGATAAATAGTTATGAATTTTTAAATGAAATTGGTCAGGATTTTATCAATTTCATAAATTTGGCTGATTTCACTTAAAAAATTTCATTTCTTTTCTGGATCAAATCTTTGGGTCCATGATGCCTCAAATTGAAGCTAATTCAATGTTGTTTATGATGACTCTAAATTTGTGCTATGATGAATGTAATTGGATTGTCAAATTTAATCTCAAACATTGTAGTGGGCCGAGTATTGGTACATGCTCGCTCAATTTTTTTTGCGATCTAAGTTCAAGTACTTTCTGAGCCAAAATGAAGTGTCTATAGTAGTGTTGTAATTAATTGCATATAGAGATTAGGTTCAGATTTAGAAGTAGGATTGAGGAAATTTGTGAGACCTAGGTCCATTGATATTGATTGATTTCTTCTAATTGTTTTTAATTTACTGTTATTGCTTTACTTAAATTGCACATCTTATTTCAATTTGCCTAACTTAGTTTGGTTGCTTAGTTTATTCTTTAGTTTTAATTGAACAAGATCCTCATGGAAACGATTTCTTACTCTTTCACTATATTACTTGTTCCATCATATACTTGCGTGTCTTTTGGTTGTCAATTTTATCGTAACACTTCTCTTTCTCTAGTAGCATGTCTTGACATCAATTCTTAATATTCTTGTCTGCTACATGCAGAACATATACTCCTAAAACTTCTCTCTTGAGATCTTGTCATGTGATCAAGACAAATATTAACTATATTCTTTGAAATTCATGCCTTGATTCACATAAAAAAGAGACCGCAAATTGAAATCAAGTGGGTGGATAGGGTGGTAAGCTTAGAAATAGGGAGCAGGTGATGAACGTTTACCACATACAAACGGTCAAACTATCAAAAAATAGTGAATACTATTATTGAGGAAAAGAACGGGAAACCTTAAGAAAAGAAGGGGAAGCCAGCCGCTTGCTCTCTTACTTGGCACGTAACTTGCGGAGGAAATGATTTGAGCTTGAAATGCGTGTATTTTGATAGCCATGGATACATTATTTGGTGATCCGGCATCGATTTGTATTACTTAAATTACAGAAAAATGAATTAAAAATGCTAATTAACTGAATAATCTAACATAGTTTTTTATTAATTGGTGGTCTTCTGCTCTGCCTTTCTATTTTTACAATGGCCATCTTGCTTTTCTTTCGGCAAATTTATTCTCTCTTTCCACATTTTCCGTGTTTGCCTTATGCCTCTCTTTTTCTTCTACCGTGATGGCTTTGAGTTCGCAAGAAAAACTGCAAAAAGTAAGAGAAAAGTGTTATTCCATCACTCTTTATGTCTCCCTCTCTTCCCTTGGCCTCTCCTTCCACGTTCAGGAAATTCACGTCCATCAGTTCTTCTATCTTGTTTTAGCTTTGATAGATTTTATACCTACATTGTTTGGTAGCATTTGCCTAGATCCCAAAGCTTGCTATCCATATCTCCTGCTTCTCCCAATTCTCTCTCTCTCTCTCTCTCTCTATATATATATATATATATCTATGTCTGTTATATGGAGATGCAAGAAGCTGAAAGGCTTTGGTGGCCTGAGCTGTCGACAGATCACTCAACTCTCACGGCGCAAGCAGTGTGGTCAGCAACACCAGCAACTTCGCCAGTACATGCAAGTCTTTGCCATCTCGACCCACCTGAATTACCCCAACATGGCATCCTCTCGTTGTCGAGGATCTCTCATTGGAATCCAGGAGCGTTACAAATGGAACCAGGGTGGCTCCGATGATATTCACCACCACCGAAAGATTAGGGTTGTGGCCAACTGCCCTCGTTGCTCCAAATCCATGGATCTCATTTTCTCCCATCGCCACTTCCCTCCTCATCTTGATCACACCACCACCGACATCAACCTGCCCAAGGACGCCATATCCAAAGGCTACCATGCTATCAATCTCTGCCCCAATTGCAAAACTGCCTTTTATTTTCACCCATACCAGACTTCACCTCTTCAGGGCAGCTTTATCGAGATTGGGAGGGCTATTAGGCCCAAGGAAGAAAAGAAGGCTAAGATCAATAGCACTAGCATCAGCAAGAATTTTCCAAAAAACAATAGCTCTTCTATTACTGCTATTAGAGAAAGTGATGGCAATAGTTACTATAGTGACTACGACAATAGTAAGTTCAGAGCGTCCTTCTGGGAGACTCTACAATCCAACGGCAGGGACCCACCTGAGAACTGGTCGCCTCTGGTTGTCCCCCCTACTAGAAACGGGCTGGCCATACACACTCCACCGAGCCCACCATTTGCTGGTGTTGGAGGCTCGAGTAGTAGCAATGGAGTTACTAGTGGTAATGATGGGAAGAGGATCAAATGGGGTGGGTCCAACCTGGGAATAGATTTGCCAACTCCAAAAGAGATTTGTAAGGGCCTTGACAAGTTCGTGATCGGCCAACAAAGAGCTAAAAAGGTGTCCTTTTTTGTCTATACCTTTGTTGATTCATACTGTACTACTACATTTGATTGGCAGCCTTGTTTCCCGATTTGAGATGATTGATGATTAAATTTGCATTGGCATCTGTAATTCTCTTCTATGATTTATCATGCTCTTATTTCCATAATTATATACATACACTCTTGAGAGCCAACTAGGGACAAGTTTATCTTGTTATAGGCCAATTAGCTTCTCTCTATTAACCTCATCAGCTGAATATCCGATTTTCTAGTTGTAGTTTAGGTTCGTTTCATTTGTTGTTTCTGCTGCGAAAATTCCAAATAAGCATATCATGCTGGTTATGCAAGGTGTACAATAAAGAGTTATGACAAATATATTTTACCATCTATCAATTTTCTATCAAAAAACAATCACAATGTGAGGTAGTTTATCTTCAATCTGGTCTAATCATAGTTTGTTTGTTTCTATTTTTTGAGCACTTTCTTAGTCACTTGTCCTCTTAAACTCAGCATCAGATGTCTCCTTTGCAGGTACTTTCGGTGGCTGTTTATAACCATTATAAACGAATATATAATACAACCTTGCAAAAGGGGTTAGCTCTCAATGACCTCCTTTTTCCATTGAAGAAAATTTGCGATCATGACTATGTTACACAATCATTTTTCATTAGAATGATTTCTAAGCATATACTGGCAATAAGGTGATGTATCATGACAAATTCTAAACAAGTGGGCAGGACTTTGTCACTATAATTTTTGTGATTATTGAAATTAATTTGGCAACATTCAGTTCCCCTCATCATGCATAAAATCACTCTAATCCTAGGCTCCTGAAGAATACATGGCTAATGATGTCCCTTCTATCAAATCTTTGGTCTCCAATGATAGGCAACATCTTTGTTTTGATAAGTGATGACTGAAAATGCCAAAAATGGAAATTAGTTGCCTTTACATTTTTCCAAAAGGATGAAAAGAGATAGAAAAAGAGTAAATGGCATATATCATCGATAATTTACGTTTCTTATTTTAGTTGTTCTGATAAAGAGTGGAACATTCGTTTTGAAGCATTGGATATTGTCAGCTACATTTTATGTTCTTTTTATGTCAGCATTGTCTTTTGAATACTTCAACTGAACTCAGTGATTCTTAATATTAGGTCAGTAGCAGAATCAGAAGCAACAGGGGCAAAAGATGATGATGTCGAACTAGAGAAAAGCAATGTTCTTCTCATGGGACCCACAGGCTCAGGTGTGGTCACTTTGTACTCTTAAAATCCTACATTGCACAAAATTAGGTTGCAAGCTTTCTTTGTTGTGCAATTCAAATGTTGTTTTTATCTTAGATATCTCATGTGCATTGCCCATCTAACGGATATACTCATATATAGGAAAGACATTATTGGCAAAAACACTTGCTCGCTTTGTCAATGTGCCTTTTATGATTGCTGATGCAACAACTTTGACTCAGGTCAGTTCATCTCTTGTCGATATGTTGATGTTTTTTATTTTTTCAATTAGTGGGTCCAAAACGTGTTCTTACTTTAGTTGTTTAACTAAGAGATTCAAATCATTACATGCTTGCAGGCTGGTTATGTCGGGGAAGATGTAGAATCAATATTATACAAGCTTCTCGCAGTAAGTTTCATGTCTTTACTCTTGAATTATGCGCCTCAGATTGCTCTGTTGAACAAAACTCTTCAAAAATTATCTTCATTGTTTTTTTGCAAATATCTTATTGGCTAAAATGGGATAGTCCACTTGTCAAATTAGGTTATATAAACACAAAGAACGAATTGAAGTTGACAAATAGTCTTCATAACTAAAATATTATGACTAGGTATGACCATGATTTAGACAAAAATAACTTGCAGTGCAGTTTGGTCCTTGTTAAGCACTTGTTCTATGAAGGCAAATACCATTTCAACTATAGTTTCTGATGCTATCTGCAAAATTCATGTTTACAATTTTAATTTTAATTTTTTGTCTAGCTTTTATTCGTCTTGTTATCTTAGGTTCTCTGGTTCCTAGTTACCAATAAAATCATATAATTTTTGCCCACAGGTAGCTGAATTCAATGTGCAAGCAGCTCAACAGGGGATAGTGTACATTGATGAAGTTGATAAAATTACAAAGGTCTTGTATATGAAATTGCCAGTCCATAAATTTGGACAATACATGGTCATTAAGACTCTTCCTACTCTCAAAATCAAAATAGCAATTTTTTTACAGGACGAGGGTTTAAATATTAGCAAAGATGTATCCGGTGAAGGGGTTCAACAGGCTTTACTTAAAATGCTGGAAGGAACTGTAAGTCATGTGCCTCTACAATTCTTACAAGTCTTACAAAATGTCCCATGGAAACGTGCTTGGACGTTGATAGAGCATTATGGTACTGAGAAATCCATTTAGCTGCCTACTTTTGTAAGCAAAATATAATGCTTTATCCTTATGTTTAAATTTTTTGAAACCCATGAATGTAAATTACTAAAGGTATAGATAATGCTCTTCATGAAACATAAGTTTGTCCTTGTAAATATCCGAGTTAGTTGCAAATTGTTTCAACTTCTAGGTATTTGCCATAAAACTTTTTATTCTATCACAATTTTATGCGAACAATTTTGCACCCATCCATCTACTTCTATTCTGGTTTCTCTCTATCTTTGAAAGACCTGTCACTTTCTATTTTTATTCTAGTTTTGCTCTCTTTCATACGCCCTCATTATCCTTCTAATTTATTGGCTAATAGATATCTTGTTTCATAATTCAAATAGGGTCATGTTTATTTGCATGTGCATTTCTTCCTCACAGATAGTAAATGTTCCTGAGAAAGGAGCAAGAAAGCATCCTCGAGGTGATAACATACAGGTATACTTGTGTAAACACGACCTTTATTTTTGTAACTCACTCAAACATTATTCTCTCAATCAAAGATGTGAAGTGTGAGAAGGCAATATTGGAAATCAATAGTTTAGTTGAACGAGGAAAACCTAGAGGTAGAAATATATTGTTGCTTCTATTAATATCATTTATCATAGTCACAACTTATTATTATCTTACATATTGTTGGTCTGTTTGCATTGTTTAAATTTCTTAGGAAAGCTTACAGATAATACCATGGAATTCTTCTTGTCTCTGATTTTGTTGGCCCTGTCACATGTTTGAGGGAAAAATTACAGATAGATACAAAAGATATTCTTTTTATATGTGGTGGAGCATTTGTTGGCCTGGAAAAGACCATCTCAAAGAGGTAATGCTTTCTCAAAGTTCTTCTATCTTGGAAATTTTCTTTCATCATTCTCTTGGCAAGGGGATCTATCTTGGTTGAGCCTTTTTATGACATGTTTTAGGCGACAAGATTCTTCAATTGGTTTTGGAGCACCTGTTCGTGCTAGTATGAGAGCTGGTGGAACAACTAATACGGCAATCACCTCATCATTACTTGTATCGGTGAGGGCTGAATTGGTTGCTTTAATTAAGAACATTTTGCTTTTTCGAGTTCTTTGACTGCCAAATCTAGAATGTGAGAGTTCTCTATGCATCTTCAGGCAGAAAGTTCTGATCTTATAGCATATGGTCTCATACCAGAGTTTGTTGGACGCTTTCCAATTCTTGCCAGTTTATCAGCTTTAACAGAGGATCAACTTGTTCAGGTTATTCTTATCTCATGTGACTAGATATGGATTAAAAGTTTCTCTGAGGTTGATGCTATGGTAAAGGGCGTTAAGTGCCATGTCCTTCGTTTAACCCTTTAGTGAAGCAATCGTTCTCACTTTTTTACACGGGTCTTAAAAGATCCTAAAGATGCTCCTAGGAAACAATAAAAGATGTGATTTAGCATTTGCCCTTCGGTGAAGCAAGTTGTGATTTTTATTTTCTATATAGGTCCTCACAAAGCCTAAAAATGCTATGGGGAAGCAATACAAGAAGTTGTTTAGCATGAATAATGTAAGTTTTTCTGAAATACTTTGCATTGATCTACACAAATAAAGTTATATTTTTATTCACAGTCACATAGTATTATCATGCAGTTTGCCTGATAGCTAGGTATACTTTTTTTTAAATGTGCAGCTTGTTTGCTCTAGCCTATACTTGAATCAATTTTTTTTTTTATTAAATCGGAGTCGCGAGAAGTTTTTATAAGATAAAGAAGATTTGTTGAGCGACTTGTCAGTATGTCCGAATAATAATCATTACACTACTGAATTGCTTAATAAAGTAAATGGGAATAGAATAGAGAGAAACTAGTATAAATCTTAACCCACTTAAGGTTGACTTAGTGGTTCCCTCGTTAGATCTCTAAATGGGTGATTTTATAATTGATTTTCAAGTTGGTAGGGTCAACGGGATTTTTTCGAGAGATCACTGTCCAATCGCAGATTAGTCTCAAGGTGCGTTTTGGTTTACCCGAGGATATTGCGTATTGCAGGAAAAAAAAAAAAAAAAACTAGTATAAACCTCTCGAAGGTTGATTAATTACTTGATTGTTGGATGGTTTCCTTAAATGTTGTCCAAAAAGAGGAGGCCTTGAAGATTATTCATTTCCTAGAACTAGAACTTACAAATTTGTACATGTAGATATGAGGAAAAGATCTTTTGGCAGAATAGATTGAACTAAGTCATTTCTTAGGAACAATAGCTATGTCCCTTATGTTATCATTCTATCTAGAATCCCACTCACATAATCTTGTGCTCTAAATAAGGATTGTATTATAATACTCATTGTTTCAGGTTAAGCTAAATTATACAGAGAAAGCACTTCAACTAATCGCAAAGAAAGCAATGGTGAAGAACACTGGAGCAAGGGGTCTGAGAGCCTTATTGGAAAGCATTCTTATGGAAGCCATGTTTGAGGTACGACACTAAATGTAAAAGTGCCTCTGGACATGGAAAATCCAGTACTAAAAATATTGCAGATATCCCACATGCCATAATACTTTTCCTCCGGGAACACTATTTAGGTACCAGACATAAAGACCGGAAATGAAAGGGTGGATGCTGTTGTTGTGGATGAGGAATCTGTGGGCTCCATAGGAGATCATGGTTGTGGAGCCAAGATTCTTCGTGGTGATGGTGCTTTCAATCGTTACCTTGCTGATTCCAAATTGGAAAACTCAATGGTATTGCACTTGCAATCAATCAAAAGAATTGATTGGCGTTGTTCTTTACCTTACTGTGTATTGACACTTATTGTCCGATTGCTATCAAGTTCTTTAATCAGTCTTTAATCGCATTTTCACTTAATTGATGTGTGTAGGTAGCAGCAAGTGCCAATACGAGTGAAGGGCTGCTGCAGGAGACTGACCAAGGCAGTGTGTAGAGGGCCATAAACGTATAACAATACTTGATTGTCACAGTTGGTATAAGCATCTCAGGGGTTTATACATGCACATGTATATTTGAGTCAAATTTGTATTTTGGTGTAACCGTTTTCGTATAAAAATAAAATAATATAGATTTTAGTTGCTTAAAAATAAGTCTAACAGAGGATAGGAATGCGATGGAAGCCAAATGTAAGATAGTACTAGCATTTTCTAATTGGATAACTCTCTTAGCGTAAAACATCGATTCTAGATTTTCAAGGGGATTAGTTTGACAAAGTGCATGCTACTGCTTCTCCTTATGGTTACCTTTTACATTAAATGGGCAGAAAAATTCTCCTTTGAAATTAGATCAAGTTGAGGTAAAGCAACAGCATAAGATTATAAGGTTCCTACATACGAGAATGGGCCTCTGTTCGTAACTAAGGAAGACATTAAAATGTAGTAACAAATCCAAATTTGACAATGCCGCTACTATTATATATGAGCTTAAAAACAATGTAACCATAATGCTGAAGCATGTACATGAAAGAGTAGATACAGTGATGATGCCATGCAAATTGAGAATAAGGGAAGGTAAAGTAGCTCGAGTAGAGGAGCAAACATCACTCTCCAAGTGATGCTGCTCTCACCGATTCAATTACATCTTGTACAATTCTTATTACTTGAACAATATCATCGGATCCCCTATTCCATCCCAAGGGTTCCTCATCCACGTTGTCTTCAGGCTTCATGTCAACCTTCAACTTCTCTTCCATCGGATACATGGCTCTGATATTAAATGTCCATGGAAATTTGGTCCAAAAATCAACCAACCATAATTGATGTCATTTCAATTAGAAAATTGTAAACTACCCACCTAAACTTAAAAGAATCTTATTTCTGATTACCTAAAACCCTAAACTACTATGTGGCATCAACCTACCATAACTGATGTGCCTTCAATTAAAAAAAAAAAGTAAAATATCCACCTAAACTTATAAGAATCTTGGGTCTAATTTCACCTAAAAATCTACTATCAGGTGTTGGCACCTAATTCTCTTATAAATCTGATGTGAATCGAGGCACGAGTTCGAAAAATGCAATTGATGTTTGTCTTAATCCGATAAGAAGATCTCAAGAGAGAAGTTTAAGAGCATATGTGCTACATATAGAAGACAAGGATATCAAGAACGAAGTCAAGATATTCTATAAGAGAAAGGGAAAGTCAAAAAGGTGCAAGAAGATCAATCAGATATGAAGCTATATTTTCTTATATATGAGTTGAATGCATATATATTATTATTTGAATAGATTAGGATATTTTATTCTAGCTACCTTTAGGAAATATTGTGATTTCTTATGAATATTCTTAAGACATTTTTTAGATATGTACACAATCTATTAAGCATATTTTTATGATATATTTGCCACTTTTATATTGTCACTAGGAGCCTATAAATATCCAAGTGTTATATTATATTTTTATTCTATCAGATAACGAATCAATAAGTGTGAACTTATTCTCTTTGATTTTTTTTTAGAACATTTGAATTAATCGGAGTCATTCGTGGCGTTCATCCCCGACTTATCAATCGACCGCTGATTGTGACATCTTCAACAGACCAATATTCTTACCTCCATATAGGTAACGGGTCGCAGTTCCACCATTCATGCTTGATAAAGACACGTTCCTAGAGCCTTAGTTGCATGCGGGTTTCGTGTTGCTGAGATTCTTATCATACTTGTATTGGGTCTGATCACGTCGTTGGTGAGGTTCGTATCACTCAGTATCAAAGCTAACGCTCTAACTCACGTTCTATTTATCCTTTAGTTAATTTTTTTTATTTCTTTTATTTTCCTATTCTCTCTTTCTCATTCTTGTTGTATGTTATCTACTTGGCAAAGACAAAAGAAGAAAAAGGCAAAAAAGTAAAAAAAAAAAAAAGGAATTCGTGTGAAAAAAGACAAGAAAAAGAGTCCGAAAAAGGAGAGAGAAATGCAAAAGGTAAAAAGGCTGTAAAGTAAAAAAAAAAAAAAAAAAAAAAAAAAAAGAGAGAGAGAGAGAGAGAGAAATATTTGAGCCATGTGAAAGAGCAGGTTTCTGAAACGTTCAAGACGACTCCTAGATCAATTGAAGCTCTCAAGCATTTGGATTAGAGAATAAATTCTTTTCAAGAGGATGGAAACGATGTGAATCAAGGCATGAGTTCAAAAAATACAATTGATATTTATCTTGACTGATGACAAGATCTCAGGAGAGAAGTTTCAAAAGTATATATATTGCATATAGAAGACAAAAATATTAAGAATGAAGTCAAAATTTGCTACAAGAGAGAGAGAGAGATTCAAAAAGGTGCAAGAAGATCTACAAGATAGGAAGCTATATTTTCTTATATGAGTTGAATGCATATATATTATGATTTGAATAAATTAGGATATTATATTCTAGTTAGCTTAGGAAGTATTGTGATTTTCTATGTATATTCTTAATGCATCTTTTAAATACATACACAGTACATTTACTATATTTTTGGGATATTTCTTATGATTACATTGTATTTTCATTTATTTAAATAATGGATCAATAAGTGTGAGTTTATCCTCTCTGCCTCTTTTAGAACTTTAAATTTATTAGAATCATCGGTAACGTTCATCCTGGCTTATCAATTAATCATTTCATAGTTAGTTATGACGTATTAACTATACCAAGATTCTTATCTCTATATAGATAATTAATCGTGATTTCACCATTCAAAATACGATTTTCACCTGGTATTAATGGAAATATTTTATCTTCAACGCCTTTTTACAGACTAGTTTTTTGAAGCGACATTGTAACCCCAAACTCGTACATTCCTCAAACACTAACAAAGTCAGCAAGTAACATACAACACACTTAAAAAGGCAATACATTTTGGCCTTTATCCAAAAGAACGAGATTTTCTTTAAAATTCTAATATTTTCTTCTTTACAGCTTATTTGAATGGGAGAATTTAAAAAAATTTGAAGGATAGTACAATATCTTATTTGGTAGGGATTTTTCAACTTAGAGGAGGAAGGTGAAATTACAATATTTAAGACAAATTAATTTTTTTTTCCATTGAAAAGAAAAATGAACAAGAAGTATTTGGAGCAAATCCCTCACCACTCCACTCCTCTCCTCCAAATCCCTCAATCCAAACAAGCAAAAACTCCAACGTCATTTTATCAAATGCATGCTTGTGTTGTGGTTCAAGTCAACCTTTGATTTCCGAAATAATATAATACAGTCTAAAAGGATGTCGTGATGAGAGTATGGATCTATTATTTTCTGGTGTACATTAATGGCCAATGAAATTATACAGGTTGGTCCAGGCTCGTCATAATCACCTTGGAAAGATGACCACCGTGCAAAAGGGGCAAAATGATGGATTCTATTACTCAAGCAGCGGAGAGCTTCCTTGAGTACACAACATACATAGGGTCAGACCGCCCAGGATTTGGAGAGATATCCACAGCCTGCAGACCAAGATTGCTCGAAGATAATGGAATTTCTCAGAAATGTTAGCTAAAATTCTTGAGCAACCAAACAAGGACAAAATTTTGCATAACTTATCTACTTATTTCTTGTAAATAAACTGATGAAAGGACTGTAAATAAGGCTTGAGTCATCCTGATGGCAATGATGAAATTATGGTCGGCTCTTTTTTGGTTTATGCTGGCAGCTCTAGACTATCATTTGAAGGAGAAAAGTTAATACTTGAGATATGGTAATTTATTATCACCTGAGGTGGTTCAAATCCTCCAGCATAATGGAAGTATGCACCAACGATCATGACATGATCTGTGTCACCCGTTGAAGTCCATATAGATATTGCTTTTGTCCAGAAGCACCGATTTGAGAAACTGCATTAGCTGAAACCAAAAAATTGAAGAGGGGAAACTAGAATCGAGAAATTACGATCAAATCTTATACATATTGGTCCTTTTATAATATAGTCTGAAGTCATGTCACACATCTCCACAAAAAATTACAACATTCAAGATCATAAATTGAAAGAAAAAGTAAAGGAAACCAGAGAGATTGAGGAAAACATTGATTCAGTACCTCAATTTGAATATCATAGTTCAAATGTAACATGAGATTAGATGTTTGTTATGTTGATTCATGAAGATAGTGGAAGAAGGCAGACAATGGAAGCTCCAAATCCATGAGCACAATACATTATCTACCCGTGCAGACAAATAGGAATTAACGGGGAAAAGAAAATCACCAACACATCACTAACTTAATTTACAACCAACAGATCCATCACCTGATTATTGCTTGGCCACTCGGCTTAAGAATCCGACTCATCTCCTTAAAGACATCAAGAGGCTTCGTCAAATAATCCACACTTACCTGGACAATATTGAGAAAGAATTTCTATTAAGAACATGTGCATGTTATATCACCAAGACCACCAAGAAGAATATTCAAGAGCCTCTTCTGCTTCCTTTCCTATTCACCAATTTACTTAAAGTCATTTGTTGGATATGAACAAAATAGAAACCTGACAAGAATCTTGGAAATTAGAAAGCAAATTCCTGACCACATTAGTAATAACATCAAATGAATTATCTTCGAATGGAAGGCTTGGGTTCACGTTCAAGTCTTGCACAAAATACTCCGTCAGGACCTAAAAATGACAGGCTTGAAAATATCAATCTCTGCATGAATATCTATCTCAAATATACGCAAAACTAGCAGATGAGACAATGATAATATTACAGGATTTCTCTTGAGCTCATCCTCATTCATACCCATTCCCACTATCCTCTCTTGCTTGTATCCAGTTGGGTAGTGGCTCACCTAGGCATGTACTCATATTAGAAGAAGACTAAGATTATGAATGGTATGCCTTAGTTACAGTAGACTATATTTTAAAAGTCTCACCCAACTGCTGCACATATCTAGAATGCTAACTGCAGGAGTGTTACTAGGAGGTAGAACATTTGAATAATACTTAGTCAGGGCACGAACTGCTGGATCATCAATATGTGTTACAAAACGAGGAGCCTCATAGAATAAAGAATCTGGTGACCTGCATAGAAGTTGTATTCACATATCTTACAAACTGGTCTCTATTAAGCGTGCTTGACAATAAATACGGCAACAATTGGGAATCAGGGAATTTGTTGAAAAGACTTTCAAGACCAACCATAACTCAAGACAATTCCAATGATAGTACTGAAGATGCAAATAGAGGTTTTGATAGGACGTCAAATTTGGATATTTCAAGAAACTTGTACCAATGATACTCAATTTTGGGATGTTACTCACTCATCAAAACGGTGGAAGTCTTCATCCTTGAAGGGAAATTGTTCTGGCCATTCAACATTCTTCAGAATCTGCAGTTTCATAAAGTTCAAAAGTCATACGCCAAGTTATTTTGTAATAAGCACAAGATGCACTTAACAGCACATGACCGTGAAAGACAATAAGTCCTTTAAGCAAATCGCATCTTCTGATTCACCTTATTAGAGCCATTATCATTCCCCGGTAATATTTACCTCCTTAGTTGACTTACAACAACATTATCACATGAAATCATATTTCCATTGCATTATGTTGCACAGTTCTTGAAGAAATATGAGTTAACATTCACTTTGGTCCCTCAATTTGTACCCGGCCAGCACTTTAGTCCCTAAACTTTTTTTGCCAACAATTAGACTCAAACATCCATGTTTTTGCCAACAAATCAGTCCGACCGTTAGTTTGTCGTTCGATTTGTCACTTACGAAATTAGATTTATACTTTTTTATTAGCAAAACATAAAAACAATGTCATTTTACTGAATAGAAAAATGTAATAACTGTTTTATCATTAACTATTGATCATATTTCTGATGAATTACCATTGGTTTAAAAATAAACTCATTAGAAATATGATCAATAGTTAATGATAAAATAGTCGTTGCATTTTTCTATTTAGCAAAATGACGTTATTTTAATATTTTGCTAATAAAAAAGTATAAATCTAACCCCGTAAGTGACACATCAAACGGCAAATTAACGGTCGAACCGATTTGTTGGCAAAAACATAAATGTTTGAGTCTAAGTGTTGGTAAAAAAAATTTAGGGACTAAAGTGCTGGCGGGGTACAAATTGAGGGACCAAAGTGACTGTTTTCTCCTTTTATCAACCTATTCCTACGAATATGATTTATATATACGTTGGATTTATAATTGACAAAGACAATTTATAATCTCATGGTAACTCTTTGGACTGAAGCTGAACAGAAGTTTTAAGCCGTCTCAACAAAGAATCTCAATAGAAAATGCGGTCTTGAACAATTCTTTCTCCAAGCAGCAGCCCTGTTCACCTAATTCTAGCCTTATTTTGCGATCCGCAGATTCTCATCAAAGGACACGTCCCATGGACAAAGGGCGAAAGAGAGAGCGAAAGAACAGCTTTTCCTTCGAAATGCTAAGTTTTCCAAAAGAATGAAAGAAATTCAAAGAATCCATGACTCAGACAGAAAGCGAAAAATCTCAACAAGAACCTCAAAATTGCATTGAACCCGTCATCCATCAAAGGTCAAATACCCACCTGGTCAATGGAAGAAGAAGGTCTTGCAGAAGCGAGGAACGATTTCCAGCCAAATGGAGCGGACATGTTCAGGGACTGGGCCCAGAAAGAAGCTCCAAATCCTAGTACCAGTCGACGAGGAGGTCTGCTAATGGTCTTCCACTTCTGGGTCATGCGAGCAGCTGAGCTGAGAGCAGGGGAAGAGAACGAATTTGCAGAATTGGCAGTTGAAGAAGGGCAGAGACCCGCCAAATGAACGGGGAACCTTGGAGTCGGTCTCCATTGAAGATAAGTATTCATTTTTCAACTGGAAAAGAAATGATATCTTCTTTCTACTCTAAAGGAGAGTTGAAGTGGGGCTCCCCCGCGTCCACGTCGGCAGAGTTCTAGGGATTGCTCCCCTGCGGCCACGTCATTCTTCCCTTTACTGTCTCTTTCTTTATTTTCGTTTGATGGATAAAAGATGGGTTAAGTGTTCCTTTTCCTCCACTAAAGGAGAGTTCTAGGGGTTGCTCCCCTGCGGCAACGTCATTCTTCCCTTCACTGTCTCTCTCTTTATTTTGTTTGATGGATGAAAGAGGGGTTAGGTGCTCTTTTTCCTCGGCAGCGAGCGAGCCGCAAGCTGCTTCTCTCTTGGACGCTTCCATCTCCCCGCGGCAGGCCTCGGTTCATCTCAAGCGGACTCCGCTGCACCTCCGATTCTCTTTCTGTGGCCAGTGAGGAGAGAATGTCAGGCCATCTAGGTGAGAGTCTAGTGGATGCCAACCGTTGGATATAAGAAATTCCCACTTGAGTAGCTATAAGAGTTATAAGCACACACGAGACCTAGTTTGGGAGTCCTTAATTGTATTTGAACTTAAAGTCGTCACTAATCGTTTAAGTACTAATTCAAAGATTAACTAGAAGCCTATTATTCATCTAATGGAGTGTGAAATTAATAGCCTAAATTCTTTATTTGTCGATCTTGATATAGAATTATGATTCAGGGATCTTATTATGTTTAAAAGACTCGTAAGTTAATCGACACGTCCGAATTATCACCCTATTCAATATTCAAATTGATGGTCCAATACCAAAATCAATAATCAAGGTAGGTACCCTATATGGTCCTACGTCCTAGTCTAAGTGCGAAAAATAATTGTTTCCACTATTAATGTAATTATATGTAGTCATCATCATCTATCTCACTACCTACCCTCTTACATTGCTATACTCAAGCACATTGATTTTCCAATCTCGCCTTGATCATATAAGATACAATTTAAATCATCATTCGTCAAGGGGTTAAGTAATTCAGATAATCAACTTCACCAACATAAAATTAATTCCTAAAATAGTCTAGTTTGCGAAAAAGATTTCAGAAGTTAAAGAACTACGCCAAAAAAGAAAAGGTCGAAAATCCTCGTCATTCAATCGGGTGTCCTCTCCAGGCTAAAAAAAGTATGACCCCTTTCTTCGTCTTTTCCGTACACTATTTGTAATATTCAAATATTACGTTGAAGTAAAAAAATGAAATCTTGTTACTACCGGTCAAACAATATAATCCCTAAAACCTTTCAAACAGTCGTCAAGCATCAACCACACCAATTATGATTGTGTAATCCTCCTGACAACACAAACGGGATTTAAACTTTTCATGAAAATTGATGAGAGAAAGATCTGACATATGAATGCCTGAAAACTGAAATTTCATTTTATTGAAAGCTCTTAAAAAAAACATGGGTGGTGCATGCAATGAGCTTACCATTTAAGCTCAACGTAGAACAAGCTCGTGCACTTGAGAATCGACAAAACAAGTAACGCAACTTGACAGAATTAATGGACGAGCATTGCAACAAATCATCAATGGGTTCCAACAACGAGATGCATCACCATGCAGCCTTGAACAACCTCGAACTAGAACTAAATGTATGAGGAGCTGTTGAACTCAAGTGGACAAGGCTCGGTTCAGTCGTACAACAAAGAATGATATAAAAGATGAAATCAATATGGCTATGTCTAAGAAATAAATAAGAATACCAACAGGAAACAGAGATGCCCAGGGGAACCTTCAAATCACATTTTCGAAATTACAAAACCCAGCAAGAAATTCAGAGTGTGACGAAAGTATGCGGCCAAATAAGATCAACATCCACGGCAGTAGCCAGCATATCAAACAACAAAGTGTAGGTTGGATGTCATTGAAGCTCTAAGCCGAACTGTCCATAAGACGGGGCAGGGGCTAAGGTCGCTTCTTACGGCCACGAATCATGCTGAAACACCCGGACAGAGTCCAATAATTCGAATGACCAACCAAAATCCTGACCAAAGACCCATACACTCGATCAAACACGGGAACACAAAAAAAAAAAAAAAAGGAAACCACACGCACCCCAACGCCAGAGCTTTGAACAGAGGCAAGATGAATCGGCTACCACCATCACACCAATGAAATAAACAGTCATATCATTTCATGCCTCCTCACCCTTGACTGAGAAGCGAGCTCAGATTGATCCTCTTACCTGAATTACCAGCAGCAAGAGGATGTGTGTCCTTGTTAGTGGATTGAAGGGGGCTTGCTTATGGGGTTCTCAACCACGGAAATTCGACAGTGCATAGGTCATCGTCGAGCTTGGGGAGACGAGCTGGATGGTGCCGCTAAGCAGAGGTGGTGGCGACTCGCTGGCTCAACCCTGCACTCCCCAACGATGGCTGGGGGACGACACAGATAATAGGAGCAGCCGACGATAGGGGTGCGGCGGTTGCGGTGATTGGAGCTGAAGAAAAAAAAACTCAAGGAGCGTCCACAGAGGAGTGATGGGGATTGCAGCTCTTCCTTTTCATAGCCTGTGTCACAGGGCCAAGGGCGCTACTCGAACACCACTCGAATACCCTGGCTACCACTAGGTGTCAACAACACTATCTGTCGACCAGCCAACAAAATCCGCACAACCGAGGCTCACGAGCCTAGCGACGATCAAAGTAACACAAGTAGAAGTTGGGACAAAAAGTATCTTGTATTATCTCACAAGTTACAAAAACCCAACGTTACAAAACTCTGATCGAGTATATGCCTCACAGCACCCACTGCTTACACTCCCCACTCGATCCTCACAATAGGCTCAGCACCCACACTCTCCTCACAGTATTTCTCTCATGCTCTCTATTGCTTGAATGTGAATTCTGAAGTAAATGACTCAAATAAGAGCCCACGCCTATTTATACATGAAGCCCAACAACCAAACAAGCCAGGTAATCTAGACTTTCCCTAATGACAAGTCTGTACAAGGCAGTTGACCAATCTCTATCAAGACTTTCCATGTGTGCCGAGAATATTCTCCTCCTGAGATTCCTCTTGCCATGTTGGATCCCTGATCCTCGCAAGCTTCCCGATCTGGCACACTTGGCTTCCATAGATAGGGCTGATTCTCCTCCTAAGAATCCGCTTGCCCTGTTGGATCCCCCGATCCTTGGTCAACTTCCATATCTGGCGTCATGACTTACATAGGTGACTCCTAGGCGTATCCATGATTGCCTCCCCCAATCATGGATTGATTGGATCCATGCCATGATTCCCGTTGCTCCGAATAAGGCAGGTTGTGATCCAGGGACTTGATTGATCCTTCCACCGTGGCCTGCATCTGCTCCAAGGAACGCTGCTCAAGCGCTCCATAGCATTCTTAGCATGTATCTCGAGGATAGCCTCTGAGGTTCGTCGCTTCCCGGGTGCTAGCAACCACAGGTATGATCGAGAACCTGTCTCATGCTCAAGCTCCCATCACAGTGTCTTGCTGGAACAGTCATGCACATTGCAATCCAGTGCCTCGACACTTAGTCGATAACGTGCCCACCCAACACGTTGCCCGCTACCATAGCCCGAGGCGTGCTCATGGTAGGTGGGTATCGGGATATCATTGTAGTGGTCTAACAAACCTCCCCCACCAGAAGATGTTGACGCCCTTGTCGACTTGTCTGCGTGGTATGCCGTGAAGAGGTCTTCATATTGCCAGAGGATAGCATCCTTCTCCCAAGTGGCCTCAGACTCCAGCTGATTCTTCCACTTTACGAGATACTCCGTCCTCCGGTTCATCTTGCTAAAGCCGAGCGTTCTATGATTCAGAATGCGCTTCGCTTCCTTGTCCAACTCCTTCCCTACAATCAAGGGAGCTCGCTTCACCTTGGAGCAACCCGGATGCTCCTTGTCATGGTGATAAGGCTTCAAGAAGCTAACATGGAAAGTCGGGTGTATCTTCATCCGCTCCGGCAGTGCAAGCCGATAGGCTGTTGCGTAATTAAAGATGGTGCACGCAAGTATACGTATCACAGACAAGTAATATAGAGTGAGTAGAGTATCGTTCCCACGAAGACTCTATTGCTAAGCACTAAAATTGACACAACTAGTTCCAAGTTAAGTCAATCAAATGAGTTGTGATGCATGCAAGTAATTAAAATACAGAAAGTAAACAGACAGAAAATAAATAGATGGAAATCAGTCGATGAAAAACTCTTAAGGTTCACAACTTCACCAATTCTAGTCTTAAGCAAGAATCCTCTTTCACACGATAAATTTTGTCATGTTACTAACATAGGGTTCTAGGGTTTCCCTACTTCCATCGTACGCACCTTCCGATGTCATACGAATATACCAAAGCGGAAGACACTAATCCACTCTATTCTTAGGCGATTAATGTTGAAAGGCCAAACTAAACCAACCCTAAATGGCTATCTAGGGTGCTCACCATCTTCTGATGCGCTCGCACGATAACCTCACCTTCCGGCATAAGCTAACATAGATTATGCAACTTCGAGTATGACATCGATTTTCTCTCCCGAGGTTCCTCTATGTCTCAAGTTCAATATAGTGGGTGGTCATTCCAAAAGAAAGTATTAAGTGCGAACTTGCATAAGTAACACCAAGGAGGCGTATCTCGACATAATCATACATGTGATTATGATTGGACCGGTCGAGTTTAGCTTGGATTCTTGATTCAAGTAGCACATTCCATGTATCTCATGATAAGAGTTTTTTTATCACATATCATCTGGTTGTAGGTGATAAGATTTGTATGGAAAATGGGCAAACATGTGGAGGTGCCAAGGTTGAAGATATAAGAATCAAGATATTTGATGGGTGTGAAAGGGTTTTAACCGGTGTTAGGCATGTCTCTAAATTTAAAAGAAAATATCTCTGGGAACACTTGGTCAATATGGGTACAAGTACAAGACCCATGGTGGATGCTGAAAATTTCGAAGGGAGCGCTGGTAGTCATGAAAGGGATGTTGTATGGAGAATTCTATGTCTTGCAAATAAAGACCAAGACTATGACAATAGTCGAGTGTGTGACTACCCAAAAATGCTTTGATGATCTCAGGCATGAAAAGTAAACATGTGCAAGATGGTGGAAACTGTTGATAAAACCTCAAAATCTCTCATGAATAAGTGGATGTCCTTTGATAAACTTATTTTGGTTGAATAGTTTAACGACAAAACTCGAGATAAGATGCAAAAAGAGCATGTTTAGGACAAACAGATGAATTAATCAAGATTGCCTAAAAGACTCGGGCTTTAAAGGGTGGTGATCTTGGAGAATGCTGAAGCTGTGTCAAGGTGCCTTATTAATCCATCAGCTAGAAACCTGTAAGAGTGATGATGAAGCTCAACATCTTGGATAAGTCAGTTTGGACTTGAGCAGTACACACAAAAAAGGTGGAATCCATGAATGGGCTGAGCAGAGCAAGAAAATCCAAAATTGATGGTGATTGCTCGATGCAAGCCAAGGTGGAGATTTTTTTAGACTGTCTTAAGCCAGATACATATGGAACCCAAACATTTGACCAGATGAGTGAAAATTGTGAAGGAAGGATATATTTTGTTGAAAATATTTTGATTTCATATAATCTCATCTAATATCAAATTGAGATATTTTTAGGAGATAATTATGACATATCTGATATCTTTATAATTGTGTTAGATATTTTTTTAGGAAAGATGTATATAGGGTTTAATAGAGTCTTGTAAGACCAGTGTGATGAATCGTGTGAGCGATTTTTTTTATAAACTTCTTGATAATATTACGATATGAGAACTTGAGAGATCATGTTTGAGACTCTTTTTTAAGATGGGTTGTACCGAGGGCTTGTAATCTCTGATTTTGATATAGTGGATTGTTTGCTCTGTATCATGGAGGATTTCGTCAAGTGAGGGTTTTACTTCTTACCTGTCAATTATTTTTTTTTGCAATCATATTCGAAATTCCAATATCTTGAAATTTTATCCCAACAATCATTCCCTAGCATATTAAATAAAATATATTTGTTGGATATCAGCAAACTCATTTTGTGGCACCCAGTCAGCATGCAATGTGGATAGGTTTGGAATACCTCCCTGAAACCCTGTTTTATTATTAAGTATTTAGATTTTATAATGTGGATTCATACTTTTTAATTTTCGTGCCAAAATATGCACAAATTTTTTTTCACTAAATATGCAATTTTCCCGATCTGTGATGTGAAACATATATCAGACGAGCCGTAGGAACAACAGTCAGGGGATCGCGCTGGTTCCGGTTCGTATGTGTTGAAGAAGGGCCGGAAATTTGCTTTTTTCCGGTCGAGTGAATCGAATCGGCTAGAGGCGCCTTCTACGGTACCGTCTGACCCGACAGGACCGTCCGGTCCTTTCCCTCTAATTTTTTTTTTTTCCGGTCACAAGTCCCAGCCTCACCCAAAAAAATAAAAATAAACTACTTTCCCACTCTCAGCTCTACCGGCGGCTCACTCCGTGCGTTTGAGAGTGAGAGAGGAAGTGTGTCTAAGGAGAGCCGGTGAAACCCCGCCATTGCCACCCTCTGTACAGCCCCCGCCACCATCGTACCGTCAACGCGCGATGAGGATTCGCCCCTTCGCGTTTCTCTTACTGCTGTTTCCATGCAGCATCCTCTTCTTCTCCTCGGATTCAATCCACGCCAAGGAGCTGTCCGGCGAGTCCATCTCGTTGGCCGAGGATATCAATGCCACTGCCACTGAGCTGAACGGCACTAGGCTGAGATCCGATAAGAACAGCTTCGCTGACATGATTGATCGCGCTTTGGAGAAAGAGTTCACGGAGAATGAGCAGAACGAAGGTCCGTACTAGATCTGACCTGGTTGTTGGCTTTCGAGTGGCTGATACGTTTGTTATCTCTAGATTGCATCCGATTGGATTGCTGGATTAGGGTTTTAGGTCTTACGACTTTTTATGTTCTGCTAACTACCGACATTACACTTTTCTTCATCAGATTGAATTTGAATTGCATTGGCTGAATTCTGTTGTTAATTTAATCAGATCTCAGGAATAGCTTCTGGGTTTGCTATTGATTAGGTTGAGGAAGCTCTTCGTTGCCATTAAGTACTTGTTGGTTGCAATTGCTATCCTTTATAGGTCATTTTTTTTCTTTTGAGTTTTAGACTCATTCTGTTTTGCATAGCCCTGTAATCAAAGTGGAACGATGCTTTTTGTTCCTCCTTTGATAAGATCATTGATGTTGCTCTTCCCATCCGTGCCTTCCTGGAATGAAGATTAATTTATTTCATCTTTTGCTCATTTATACAAAAGGAAAACAAAATTTAGGTAGCACAAAGAATTTTAGACTGATGAGTCCTCTTGGAATCTGAATAACTCGCATGATTTACTTGCAGCTGCTGATGCACGAAGCTTCAACAATACTGTTTCTGGGCAGCAGGTCTTTCATCTAATGCTGTTTCCTTTTGTTGTTTTTTGGGCTTCTTTGATTCATTGAACCGATAACCTTTTAATTTTGTTTGTTGACACATGCAAGTTATTGTAGAAAGTTGATACTTGGACACTTTATTGTCTTTTGACAAAACTTTGCTAGAGGGAGCGAGAAAACTACAAGCGCTAGCACTGTAGCTTTCTAGCATAGCTTGCTCATCTAGGAGGCATCTGACTAATGTTTTATAGGATAAGCAAACAGAAGCAAAAAAAAAAAAAATTGATAAGAGGATTTAGGTTCAGAAACTGAAGCTGGAGACACTTGAGCAAGAAAATGAAGTGGAGTGTTAATCTATTACTTCTCAAGCAATCAAACTTCAATATGTCAATCTTCTTAATGTAATTATTGACCATTTTCCTTTCAGCTCATGTGCTTAATTGCCCATTCTCTTAATAAAGCTGATGTCTAATTACTCATAATTCCGTTGATTTTGTGCTTGAGTAGAGCCTGAAACCTGTCAATGTACTTCCTCACTTTATCCTTCTCTTTTAAAAACCATATTTTGCTCAGAATGTTTCTCGATTTCTTCTTTAAAATTTCTCGGGTAAGAATATTTCATGATTATTATGCTTTCTTTCATCAGGCGGTGTTGGAAACTGTAGCCAGGGTGAAGTCGAAGAAAAATGAAACCAAGGAGGAGAAGTATGTTTCCTATTCAAAAGACAGCAGACTGATGCTGATAATATACACAAGCAGATTATCTGAGATGTAAAAAACTTGATGAGAACTTCTGAACCATTTATTGAATGCCATCATAGGTCATTCCAGTTGCATGCTGTTTTTAACTTCGACAATGATAATCGAGCTGATGACACTCCAACTTTGATTGACCGGAAGGTGAGTCTTGTAAAGTGAGTGTCCCCGGTAAATATCTTTCAGATTAGCTGTTGAAATCTGATCTTGCTGGCAACATAATTTACAGGATAATGTATTCATTATATCCAATCCTAAGTCAAAGTACCCTGTGCTACAGTTAGATTTAAGGTTAGCATATTGCTTACTACTCAAACCTGCTGATTTGGAAGCTATATGTTATCTTATCTTATTTTTTTTGAGTTAAACATATCAGATTAATATCGGATCTGGTCATTGTGATTGTCTCTGCAACTTGTGGTGGCATAGCATTTGCCTGCGCTGGACAACCGGTAGGATACGATAAGCCTGATTGTTATGAATTGTCGTATTATGGTGTTACCTTTGATCTTTCGGACTCATTATTGGTTATTTAAGCATTCTTAAATAACTTGCCAAGCTATTCGAAGTTAGAGCCTGACTTCAGTTCCTATCTATCTTTGACATTGGAAGTTTATTCTCAACATTCTAAATTTGGCAGGTTATAACTGGATACTTGCTCGCAGGATCTTTTATTGGACCTGGGGGCTTTAGTTTTGTTAGTGAAATGGTACAGGTAAGCCACTTTCATCTATTCTATGATCAGCTTTCTTGTCCATCTTCAAGGCAGGAATTCCAATATTTTAATAAATTTAGTAATTGAATCTTTCATTTTAGTAATTGAATCTTTCATTTTAGGTCAGATTTTCTGGAGTGTTCTTATCATTTATCAATAGTTTGATGAAGTTATTTTAAATCATATTCCTTCGGTATCACTAATTTATCATAGCATGAAGCATATAGTATAATATAATTGGAAATTTGGGAAGTAGATAGTAGTTGGCATACATATGTATAATGAGATTAACCAACTGAACAGTTGGGTATTGCTTTCTTTGTTTGTTTCTGTTTTTCTTTGATTTGATCTCTAATGAGTATATTGGTGCAGGTTGAAACAGTGGCTCAGTTTGGTGTGATATTTCTTCTTTTTGCTTTGGGCCTTGAGTTCTCAACAACCAAGGTTGGCTTTATTTATCTTTCCCCAGTTTCCTTTCAAATGTCCTTTTGCACTCTTTCATGTTCTACATCCATTATGGTTATATACCTGCAATAAATCTCTTCTTCATCACATTTGCAGCTCCGTATTGTTAGAGCAGTTGCCACTCTAGGTGGTCTTCTACAAATTTTTCTTTTCATGTGCTTGTGTGGGATCATAACCTCGGTATGTTTAGCATATATCTCAGGCTCTCTATAGGATTTACAGTTTGAGATGGAATCATGTCTCAAGAAATCTTAATAAAATGTATTGCGACCGTATCTTGCACCTAAAATGATGCACATCCTCTTAAGAATTACTCAGTCTAGGCTGTTGGCTAAATTAAACTGATGAAGTCCCTAAAGTTTATGCTTTATGGTTTATCTTTGTATGATTGAAGGTCATGAATACATCATCAATATAAAAGGCGAAGTGTTCTATCATAATGTGTGCTAGTTTGATATCTTGTCTAGCTCTGTGACAGTTTTTATTTTACAGTATTTTCGATAGTTTCTGTTCTTTTGTGGAATTTTCTTATGGAGTTGGTTATAGATACCAATATCTGACGTCTGTAGCTCCCTGTTTTTACAGTTATGTGGAGGTGAACCTGCAGAGGGAGTTTTTGTTGGTGCATTCTTATCAATGTCTTCGACAGCTGTGGTGATTCTCTTAGTGTAAACTTATTATATGCTAAATTTTTACAAAGAGGCCATTTGATTAAAGTTTGGACTGTGTTTGTTACATGGTGTATGGTGTTCAAAGGGACAAATATGTTCTTCTAGATCACATTTTTAAACAATTAATGATTATGGCCACAAGAGAACAAGTGGTGCTCTTCCATCAACATCTTCTTTTCCTGCCCCTGCAGCTCATGCTCTTGGTTGTTAAAGTTGAATGTTAGTTTGATGTATTTGTACTTTGTACTCTTGTTTGACTTGCAGGTTTTAAAATTTTTGATGGAGAGGAACAGTATAAATGCCCTTCATGGCCAGGTCACCATTGGTACACTTATTCTGCAGGTATAGTTTTTTCCCTTTCTGTTCTTTCATATGATTTTTTTCCCATTAAAAGATTCCATCAATGCTTGGCAAATGATATTCAATAAGATTTGACATGCATAATAGGATTGTGCTGTGGGGTTGCTATTTGCTCTGCTTCCTGTTCTTGGCGGAACTTCAGGTGTTCTTCAAGGAGTAATATCTATGACTAAATCGTAAGCTAATAACCAAAGTGCTGTACAATTTTTTCTAATTATAGTTTTGTTGAGGAGAAATCATTCCCCTCCTTGATTAATGCTACAATGGACTTAGGTTGTTTTAATAGCTGCTAGGTGTTTTCAAAATGCCATTTCCAGTTCAGCATTTTCTTTTATGTTTGACATTGTGCATGTGTTCACACCTTTTTATGATTCATTGAGCTTTAATACTTGAAAATGGAGATGTTTCACTTGAGGAACCTTGTTAGCCCTGGTTGAAGATTCAGTCAGATGGATGCTGTTCCAAGCAATGTTAACTGCTGCTTTATAGAACTTTTATTGTTTCATCATGCATGGACTTGATGATTCTTTGTCAGTCATCTTATTGTAATACAGAACAAGGGCTTCTATGCAACTTCAGTTGATTTCTTGTTCTTTTTCTTTAGAATTTCGCAAAGTATTTTGTTTTACTAATAATGTAGGAAATTTATGGGCAGTAGTCAAAACCTTGGCAGAATTTGTCATTTACTGGAAGAAGTATCAGCCTTTTAAGTAATAACTTTCTTCCTGATGCAGCCTTGTGGTTCTCATTACTTTTTTGGCCATTTTGACAATATTTTCACGAACTTGTTTACCCTGGTTTCTCAAGCTCATGATCAGCTTATCATCACAGGTAAAATTCTTACAATTATAATAGAAGTATCTCTTGTCATTTGCTCTTAATTCTATATTCTAACTGAAATGTACCTTTTTGCAGACAAATGAACTCTATCAATTGGCATCGGTGGCCTTCTGCTTGATTGTTGCTTGGGTATGCTTCGTTCCCTATTTTATAATATCTTAATGTTTGAAAAATGAAGTTGCATGGGCATCTGCTCCACCACCCACAGGGATAGGCATATTATGAAGTGTGAGGTGAGATATAACTTCCTTTTATATATTTTGTTCCAGTGTAGTGATAAGTTGGGTTTGAGCCTTGAGCTGGGTTCATTTGCTGCGGGAGTGATGATATCAACAACTGATCTATCTCAACATACGTTGGAACAAGTATGGGCTTTTCTCCTCTTGTTTTGTAGTCTTATATATTATATTCATTTGTGCAGCAAATCTATTGTCTACTTTCCTTGTATGCTGGTTTTTCTTGCAAAGCTTTTAAGTTGTAATACCCATCACCTTGTCAGTTGCAATTGTATCTGTTAATCCTGTCTTTTTTATCTGGTTGTGTTTCTCAGGTTGAACCCATCCGAAACTTTTTTGCTGCTCTTTTTCTTGCCAGCATTGGGATGTTGATACATATTCATTTTCTTTGGAACCATGTTGACATTTTACTAGCGGCGGTTATACTTGTGGTTATTATAAAAACCGTTGTGGTTGCTGCTGTTGTCAAGGGATTTGGATACAACAACAAGACATCACTTCTTGTAAGATGCTTTCGGACTTTGCTTGTTGTCAATGCAAATTAAGTATTTGGCACATTTTGCTTTATGGGTCTTTGATCATTCTGCCTTTGTAGGTTGGGATGTCTTTGGCTCAGATAGGAGAGTTTGCTTTTGTTCTTCTCAGCCGTGCATCTAATCTTCGAATAATTGAGGTTGGTTCAGTAACTGAGCTAACATAGTAGCATGCATTAATATCAAGTTAAACAATGCTGTAACATGTATACCGAGCCTCCCCCATTTTTCCTCTGTCAATGTCAAAAAGACAAAATAATTGTTTTGTTTCACGCAGGGTAAACTGTACCTTTTACTGCTTGGGACAACAGCTCTGAGTTTGGTATGTATTTATTTCTTTCTGAATTAGAAAGCAGGTCCCTTGATACTGTTTCTGCCTTGTAATACATTTTGAATAATCCAGCGAAGGAAAGTTGAATATGATTGTCGAAATCATTTCTGAACAGAAATAAGTAAAAAAAAAAAAATGGGTCCATTTAATGTTTCAGTAAGGGCAGCTCTCTCAAGGAATAAATCATGATCTGTTCATGTAGTAGAATGAAGGATTCAGACTCTTCCAAATCATTTCAGGAGGTTGTCTCATTCCTCTATCTTAGCAAACTGAGCAATTACGCAGGTGACAACGCCTCTGCTGTTCAAGTTGATTCCTGCTGTCGTGCATCTCGGTGTGCTACTAGGTTGGTTCTCCCCCGACACTCCCAACGAGGTAATAGATCACATCTACTCACTATGATTGCTTGAAGTTGCGAATTTAATGTTCTGTATTCTTTGGTATAATTCTTGCTGGAGCAAAAAGCATTTGAAGGTAATTTGTTTTAATGGTTTCTCGTACCAGATGGGATATAAAGGGGATAGCCTTCGCACAGAAAGTGCTAAGCGTATTACCTTCATGGCCCAAGGCTCTCATGATTCTTGATATTAGAGTACATGAATTGTCCTGAAGAAAAAATGAAAAAAGAAAACGATCAGCCTTTATTTCCTGATGGCATTCTTATATATTGGGGGACAGGTGCTTAAGACTGCAAAGGAGGTCGACTGAATGAGAAAACAAATCTCTATCATCGCGAAGCTCTTCTCAGCTCCACTTGGTACATACCGATCCACAGTTGGAGCCACGAGGAAAAACCCAAAAATTCATGACATATAAGACAAGCTGAGAAGGTTGTATATGATTCGAAGGCGAAACACACCTCCCCCTTCTACTTATGGATGTTTAGGTCATGAGTTCACTCCGCTGGTGGCTCTCTGTAACATAATGATGTCCATCTTGTAATCTAGAGCTAGGAAGGATGATTCCCATTTGTTTGTTTTTCTACTTGTCTGATTGATTGATTCGTTGTCCATTGATAACTTCGAAGTCAGTCTTTAACATCTTAATTTTTTTTTTCGCTATTTTCAGCTGCATTGCACTAACCCATTAATGTTGTTTCCAAGTGTGAGTATATCTTTAAGGATTGTTGCCTTTCCGTTTTAATCTGGTAATCTTATTGGGGGAGAAGTCTGTCTGGTCTTTAGCATTCTCATTTTCGTCCTAGAACATTTTTTAGTATCAAATGTGTGACATCAAGCCTCTAGAATAATAGAAATGGTAGGTAGGATTTGACGAGGAAATGGAAGAAAGATATTTGGTTTGATGAAATCCCATTTAAATTACTGATCATGAAGTAGCTGCAGCCTGCAGGTACCACTTCGACTCAGGCTCCCCAGGCCGCCTCGGATAAGCTTCCTTCCTTCATTATTCCATTTAGTCGATGACCTTAGAGGTTCTCACGATCAGGAGGATTGGCCGTCACTGACGAGCCCTCTTACCTTCTGTCGCTCTGCTTCAATTTCCTTTTAAATTTAATTATTTTTAACCTATCCAAAGAATTTTGATAATAAAATAGTCTCCTTTCATCTGTTTGTGTTAATTTCCTTTTAAATTTAATTATTTTTAACATGTCCAAGGAATTTTGATAATAACATAATAAATAGGACTGATGTTAAATTTACTAGAATAGTTGAGGATTAAGTATAGGGAAAAAGTTAGTTTTGATTTTTAACTTTTTTGTCCTAAACTTTTTTAAGGTCCATTTTAGTCCTAAATTTTTTAAGTAATGTTCAAATTTAGTAAGTTTTTCGGCGAATTCAACTTTAGTCATTTAACATTACATGTAATTTAAAAAATCAAATCACCTTTTAAGGTATTTTACTAAATATAATGTAAAGGATTGAAGTCAAATAATTTCTAAAAGGTTGACGACTAGAATTAACCCAAAAGAATATTTAGATCAAATATAAATATAGTCTAAAAGTTTGAGATCAACCTTTTATTTAAATATATTCTAAGAAGAGGGTTTAAGATGAAAATGGAAAGTTATCTTACAGCGATTAAACTTCTATTTCTATACTCAGTAAACAAATTACTTAAAGATTGCAGTGCAGCTAACTAGGTAAATGCTTTATAGGACTCTTCATCTATAATATATGTAAAAGATATTAATCAAATGTAATAAGTTTTCATTCCTTTTGTCACAATTAAGCGGTGACCGAGCTACCTGTGGATATGTGTGTGTTTGTGTGTTTCCCTTTTCTTTCTTTGCTTTTCTTTTCTTTCATGCAGCAAGGCTTACAATCTGGTAGGAAACAGGAAAAGAAGGAAAGACAGCATGCTAAAAATCTCTCTAACTGGAATGAAATTCAGTACCTCTTGAAGCCGAAGTCACTTAATCAGTTATATAAAACCTTATTTGGAGAAAGAATCCTGTCCTCGCATATGAAAACACGGGCCGCTTGCTTTACTTGTCAAACAGACAAATAAATGCCAACAGTGTTTTTCCTTCGAAAATGTGGTCTGCTTCCTCAAAAACCATAGTGCCTGAGGGGATATCATATTCCAAGGAGCTGAAGATTCATGCATATGGTATGCTGTGCCACTTGTATTCTTTCACACACTGCTTTATTGTCTCGTTTCAAACTTAGTTTACTCCTCCATGTATCAAAGGAAGTTGGAGTCGGTTCTCAGTGTTCTCTCATCCATAATCCTGGGAAGAAGATCAAGTTGGTCCTTACGAATAACTTGATGCACCATCTCCTTTCAATTCTAATGAGTTCCAGCACCACAACAGTAGAGACAGAGAGGGAGAGAGAGAGATTGACTTTTCGATAGGGAAAGCTCTGATGAATTTTAGTGCAGGTTGGGTGTGATTTTATTATGCACAAGGAGAGTTTAGTGTGATAATGAGATTTCTAGAGAAAGATCGATCTCATTAACAAATTTTGGTTTACTAATGTTGACGTATCCTATTCTGGATATTGTGATAATTTGAATGTTTAAACTGTCTTAAGTCATGAGTAGATTTTGCGAGTGATTTCTTTATTAGTAACGTACTTGGGGCTGTTTGACTCTTTGTAAAATTTGTATTGTACAAGGAAAATCAATACTTTGCATTCTATTTTACATAATTTGGTCACAAAATTGGCTTCATTACTATTTTAACGGATCATTTCTCTATTCCTAGGTTGAAAGGCATTCCCGGTAAAATTCTTGACACGCTAAAAAGATGGCGCCCTCTTTCCATGACCCCATGATTTGACTTGTGTCCCAAATCACTAAAAGCCACGACTCTTTTCCTCGTAAAATTCTTTACATGCTAAAAGATGGCACTCTCTCTTTCCACTAGGGGTGTTCAAGAATTTGTTTGGGAATCGAACTGGTTTTGAACCAACCAAACGGAACCACAAAAATGCTTCAGTTTGGTTCTACTTAGTAAATCAAAACCGCAACTGGTTTTATGAGAAAAAATCGGATTGCTTGAAATAGTTCAGTTAACTGCCGGTTCCGTTCAATTCAATTTTAAATTGAACTGAATTCTGATTTTGTTTTAAAAAACAATGATGGGCTATGTGCTATGGGCTATGGGCTATCTCAGCCCCATCTAACTTTCAACAGATTCTCGACCCCAAGGCCCACTTGACTCTCAAAATAGTCTGGAAAAATATAGACAGACCGACGAGAAATGAGGAGGAGGAGGAGGCGATGGACACATCGACAATGCAGCAAATCGTTGACTGGTATGGATGATGCAGATTAGCGAAGAGCAGGTCGATGACGTAGCAGATAATAAACTGGCAGAGAAGAGGTAGATCGGTGACAGGCAGATCGATGATGCAGCAAATCCAAATCGTCGATGACGAAGACGAGCAAATAGGCGATGGGCAAATCGATGACGCAGCAGATCCAGATCATTGAGAGGCAAAGATGAGGCAGATCGGTGATGACAGATCGACGAAATGAAGGTTGGAGGATCGGCAGATCAGTGAAGAATACTGTCCCGCCACTCCTAGTGTCACACTGCTATTGCCGGTGCCACTTTGATCTGGTGGGTGCTTCGATCAGGTTCCTCTCTAGAAGGGGAGGAGAAAGAGACGGGAGGCTTCATCTTGAAGGAGAACGGCAAGCTTCGGACAACAACTGAGAATGAGGCAGAAGATAGGTGTTTTCTGAATTTTGATAAATTAATATTACAATTATATGAAAGTAGTTCGGTTCGGTTTGAACCGGTTCACTGGATTCAGTAAACTTATAAATTAATCAAACTAGTCCTTATCTTAAAATCGAGTTGAAAAAGAAGAATCGGTTTAGATCGAACCAATTCTTTTCGGTTCTGTTCAGGTTCGATTCATCCCGAACCGGGTTTTATGCACACCCCTACTTTCCATGGCCCCATGATTTGACTTGTATCCCAAATCACTAAAAGTCGCAACTCTTCTTCTCTCCGGGTTTTATGCACACCCCTACTTTCCATGGCCCCCATGATTTGACTTGTATCCCAAATCACTAAAAGTCGCAACTCTTCTTCTCTCCTCCTCCTCCTCGTCTTCTTGAATTCATATCTCACTCATTTCGAAGGGTACAATTGTAAAATTACATTTATTTTCTATGTTTTTATCATTAATATTACGTGACCATCCATTTTTGCAATAATATAAATAACTTATCAAACACAATAAATTCATATTATATTCAACATTCCATATAAAATAATAACTTTTTATATAATCTAACTTTCTTTATAATCAAATTATACTTGAAGCAAAAGTCCCTTTATTATCGGTACAAGGAGCTCTTGCAGCCAACAAAATTTATTTTAGTTCAAGAGTATAATAATATATAATCTTGGATGGCAACGAAATTAAACTCAAGATTGTAAACTAAAATTTACGACACAAAGTCATGCTACAGCAAAATAATAATTATATAATTAAAATATTAATTTAAAAAGTACAGAAATGCAAATAATAGAATAAGTCGAGGTATATGGCAATTACAGTTTTCTTAAAACAAATTCATCCACTCTCGGTCGTGCTAAGGATACGTGGACATCCTCATTCATACGTTTTGTCATGTTATTCGTGCATTTTTCTAACAATCCCCCACATTAGTGGAAATTGTTTTGGTTTTAGCTTTTTGGTAGCGTTCACCATGTGAATCCTACATAGGATAGGATAGATAAGTGTCTCTACCTTTGAAACTTCCACTATGAAAGTACACTTATTTTACTAGTTGTACAGTAGACAAAATATCCTTGAGCTGTCTTGCTTTCCTTTGTAAAGGATCACATATCTCACACATAAATCCACTAATATTATGATCTATTCTCATGGTTGTGTTCGTTTTGACCTTGAACATCATTCTAGTTCCGTGAGAGTTTTTAAAGATTAGCCCTTAATTCTCCTTTGAAGCGGCCCCATTTATCTCTCACATAGGTGATTTACACACTTTAGAGTACTCTACTTACTCATTTGTAAATAATTAGAGCATCTAAATGCTAACTTTATTCCTTTAATATCATTGTTTTATGTCTAGAAGTGGATTAATGATTAATCCCCTGCAGTGACCTCATTAAGCTTTATGACTAGGTTATCCATTTGAACCTAGATGTTGTGATCTCCAGTCACCTAGATTAGATTGTTCTTCATTAAACTTGTTCTCTAAAGGGCTAAGTCCCATTTCTTTTGACATCTTCTTAGTTAACTCTCTATTTAACCCTTTGAATCACCAAATTATCATTTCACTTCAAGTTGTCAATAGAGTTAATTTCAGTTGAGAGTAGTTATTTATTGGTATTGCATCTACAATGTATATATTTAGACTTACCAGTATACATGTTACTTTATTCCTTCCAATAGCCAAATGACTATCGTAATGAATACAAATTGGTGGCACAAATTTTACCATTTCAAAATATCCCAAGGAAATAGCATAACGATTCAATCTCTTCTCCATATTTATATCACATTTTGTTTTGAGGATTTCCACGATATAGCCAATCCAGCTAATATGAACACATATCCACCGGTAGATTTTGAGTCATTTATATCAGATATCTAGTTCACATACTATACTCTTCAAGTACTACTGGATATTTGGAAAAATGTAAACCATAATTCTTAGTATATCTTAAGTATCTTAATGCCTTTTGAATATATCTTAGGTACCTTTAGATCCTCACTATCTTCTTTCAATGGTTGGCACCTAGGTTACTCGTGTATCTACTTAGGCTACTAACCGTGTAAGCAATGTTTGGTCTAGTACAACTCATTAGATATATTAGGCTTCCAGTGACCCTTGAGTATTCCACCTATGAAATCCTCTTCCCTCTATTCTTTGATAGATAACTTGTATTTAATAGTATTCTAGTTATACAAGAATTATTCTTATTAAATTTATCAAGAATTTTGTCCATATACAGTCTAAGACTAGTCCTTCTTTCTACCGACATTGCATTTGATTTGCTTACAATGCTCAAGAGAGTTCATCCTTTAAATCCTAACTCAACAAAAATCTTTCCAAACTATTTGAAATAGAAATTTCATTTGTTTTCTCATCATTCATGTACAGTAAGCTTCAAACAATCACTGAAGAACTTCCAAAGAAGAGCAATCACTCCCTGTGGAATAATAACGCCCACAAATAGGTGAATCACTTCTTTTTCCTATTTCCATTTTAATATAAATGATCGCACGATGCTAAATGTTTTATCCTAGTTGCAATCTGTGTAGCAAGAATGAACCAGTGACTCCCACCCCAGTTGGTCCAAGGTGCTAGATAATGAAGCACCCACCGTGCCTATTTCGGATTAACCAACGATATTAACAGACCCCATAAAAACTTATCCATGCATGGACATTGGTACTTAGTGCCTTGGTGATAATGTTTTCACCATTCTCATTTTTCACTTTTGAGATTTTGATAGTCACACGATGTTAAACGTTCTACTCTTGTGGCAATCCATGTAACGAGAATTGACTAGTGACTCTCATCCCAGTTAGTCCAAGGCACTATGTGATAAAGCTCCCCTCGGGTCTATCTCGGATGGGCCAACGACACTGACAAATGCCACAAGTACATAACTAAACATGGACATGGGTATTCAATGCCTTGCCGATGATTTCTCTATTTTTTTCCTTTTTCTCTGCCATCATATTGCATCACCTTTTTTTTTTTGTTTTATTCTCCTATTTTGCATGACTTACCAATTTTCACTTTTGCCCCATAGGGAGTGATCACACCATATGATTGGGAGGCTTCTTATCCCTTAACTTCTGCTTGCCTCTTACGGAGGACTTGTCCTCTTGCAAAATTCTCATGTTAAATTGCTCTCTAGAGCTTCCTCTGAATCAAAATGCAAAGAATGAATCAATGTCTTCTTCCCTTTTCTTAAAACTTGAAAAATCATAATACTCCCAATGCTTTTCATTAGAGATTGTAAAGGGATGTATCATCGTCCTTGCCAGCAGATTTTATTATCCATGAGATGATGAGGTGTTATTTCTGGTGCTACCATGCCTCATATCGATTGTCATGACGTTGGTTGGGTCCTACATATGAATATTTCTCACTTTGACTCCTTTTATTGGAGTATTTCTGAAACAAATGGAGAGATTTAATGAGTGATCAGAATTATCTTCATCAGATCAACTAAGATTTATTCCACATGAATACAAAATAGTGAGGAAGTAGATGAGGTAAGAAAGAGAGGGAGATGGGGCCACAAAGAGAAACCCATTTTACTCCCTGAAAGTATTTATTATCAGCATCATCATTGGATCAGGGAGTTTGTGCTCATTTATATAAGTGAGAATCATCAAACTGTCGAATGTCCCATTATGGTTTGCTCTATTATCAATTGGGACATGGGCAAGGTTGGCCGCTTGGGGCATTGGCGGAGCTTGGACTAAAGTGTGGGAGTACACAATGGGCATCAAAATGAGCTCTTGCGCTTGAGCCGACGGAGGTGCTAAGTTAGCAGTATGGGATGCCTGTACTTAAAGTAGTGCTCTTTGCTATGTCATTTGAGCATGCTTGAGTTGACCATTCCATTCTATTGAGAATCATTGACCAACAGGGATGTGATTATATTTGCTTTTAATGCTCTTAATCTTTTATCCTGCTCCAAGTTCACATGTAGGTAGGACTGCTACAAGTCAGGAATCCAATGTCGTATCTGCATGACAAGAAAAGTAAAAGATGCAAAGAATTGGGTAACCAAATTACAATGCATTAGAAAATCGCTAGTGAGTTGCCATTCTTACCGATAGAAAGGTCTTGGTTATGTATCACAAGAAGGAGACATTACGTGCTCATTTACTGGGATGTCTAATCAAGATCCTTCCCAAATATCCTCAAGTCGCCTGATTCGTGCCATTAGCTCGTTGAGCACTTCCAATACTTGACAAAATATTTTAAAAAAAATTTGAACCATTTTAAATTTTCCTATGAAATTTTCCAAGGAAGCACTCAATCGAACTATTTACTTGCCATGGCTTGTGCTCTCCTTGTGGTTCTGAGCAAGCTCATAAGCTTGATCTATATCACTGATCGTGATGTGCCTATTGTCCAATGATGTTTCACCTTCTCGCTCCAATCATGACAGTCATTTCTTCACAAACGTTGACATGTTTTTTCACATTGTCGAGAGGCTCAGAGCCTCATGCTTCCTCGAGCTTCCCATATACCCTATCTCAATCACTATCAACAAAGGTGTCGTACGTGCGTAACTCCTCATCTACTCAAAGCCTTAACTGTTTTGCTTCCACCTATTAATCTATAAGTTGACGACATCCAAACGATCGAGTATCATTTGCCTAAGTGCAAGAAAGGGTATCATCGGCTCATTCCCTCTCATGCACAAATCAAAAACTTTCCTTGCCATAAGAATGCTTGAGGCCGTCCAAGAGGGAAGCAAATCGGTAGGTCTACGTGATGCATGAGGGGCTACCTAAAATTGAACTTTTATGGAACTTAGAGCGACGATGACGAATAGGCCTACTACAAGAGATCCTTAGACTTTAAAACTAGTTTGAGTTTGTTTCAATCAAGGACATTCTTCACCCTCTCCATAAGCTTAGGAAACAATAATTCATTCAACTGACAATTGATTCGTGGAAAAGATCACCTAGTGACCGAAAATGACATGGGAATCACTTTGACATCCTCTCAGTTGAAGCATGACATGTCCTAAAAGACCGTGTCTACAAGAATTAGGGCATAAGGAAACAAAACAGACCCTAATATCAAAAATAGAAAGTCACATGCTAGATTCTCTCAATACTAATCATCCCTAAGGTATTTTCATTTTTAAATTCATCAATTCAAGAAGTTTTGGATTAGTACGACATTCTCCACCATTAAGTATCATCATATTATATATCTCCAATTTTCTAAACCGCTAAAGAACGTAGAAGAGGGAAATTGTTGCCCATGGCAAGATTCACCTTGACAACTCCTTGGCTCTATTCGAGTCTCTAAAAATCTTTTGACACTCTCTTAGCATTGGAGTCACATCCATCTAGTTGATCACTAAGGTAGCACATTTCTTATCAGTTAAGGCTTTGGGTAATCTTCAGTTGCTTCAAAATCAACCGATGTTGTCAATTGGGCACTTGAGATGATTGATGTGATGACAAGCAAATTTGGGCTCTGTCCCCATTCAGATGGATAAAGAATGACTTAAGAATGAATGACAATTCTACTAGGTTTTATTTTGAAAAATATTATGCAAGTTTAGTAATTAAAATCAACTCACTAATAGTTACATTACAAGTGAATTGTACCAAAATCCTTAAAAAATACATCAAAAGTTAAATACGAAAGAAATGCATGTTTGTATAAAAATGTGCTAACCTAGGGGTCCATCAATTCAAAAACTCGATGGACCCAAAAGTACAGAAGAGAGGTCGGACTAGTCTAGAAAGCTATCCTAGGGGCCTATGGAGTCAAAGGACATTAAAATCAAAATACATAAAAAGGAGCCCATCTAATCTAAGGTGTACTATCCTAAGGGCTTATTATTTCAAAATAAATCGAAACATAGAGAAAGAGGGAGAGACTCACTAAACCTAGGATCGACTAACCTATGACCCAAAAACATATAAATTGTGAATGCAAAAGAAAGACCCATTTATTCTAAAACAAAGCTAAACCTTGAGCCTCACGAAAATTACAATCGAAACAAATGACTAAAGGCTTGATGCTATGCATGGAGGTTTGGGTAGGTATTAAAAGGTCTCCGATCCACAATATCCTTGGCCCCCCTCTCAAGGGCACTTCGGGCTTATGAACAGGGCGGGGTGTTTTAGGACCATTTCTAGCAGGTGCTCCCACAATGGGCATGTTCCTATTAGCTTCCTTCCTAAGAGAATCCTAAATAATCCAGATTCGATCCTGAATTGGGATATGTAGTGCTAACTAAAATTGCACAAACAAGCAAACAATAGGGAATTATGAGCGCGGACCCCTCAAAATATCCCTAGCATAGTTCCCAAGCTATCAGATGTCGAAAATCCTGATTTGAGGAAAGGAATCCATTTTTGCATGCATGAATCCTATTAAAAAAAAAAGGGGGTCTTGTGCTCTTATTCGATGGAGAAAAATCAGAAGGTGCGAACTTCACCCTCTTCTTGCTCAACTTCACGCTCTGATACGATCTTTTGCTTTGATCGGCCACTGAATTTAATGGCTTGAATCGTTGATGCGGTCTACGACATATTTTTTTCTCTCTTCTCGTCTATGTTGATATATCAACTCCGGAAAGACATGAAATACCTCTAATTCTTCTGGCCAGAATATGGAGATGTTGCTGAAAGAAAAAGAAATTTTTTTGAGAGGTGATCAAACTAAATGAAAGGCAAGTAAGGAAAGAATCTTTTACATGCAAACGCGAGATGAGCAAACTGGGAATGTTGACGGATGACTCCACGACGAAGATTTCGTTTGTGGAATTCAAGAAAGCCTCGCTGCCCTAAGCTAATTAAGAGAGAATGAGTAATTGTTGCACAATTTATAGAGCATCGGATGATCAGTTTGATTATGATAAGAAAATCAAATCTAAATTGAGATGTGATTTCGAAGTTGGGATTTGAATAAACCAACAAGATTCAAAGGATCCTGTGCATGATGATTTCTAAATTTCAGATTTTTTTGAGTCTCCGCGATAATTAAGGGTGGGGTGCAAAACATCCCATGCAAATTGCAATGGGCATGCAAGACGGAATCCGAATGAAGAATATGGTACAGAACTTCGGGCATGCGAACTAGGGCCTATATAAGTAACAATAAGCGTTTCGAGACATGCTCACTTCACACTCGACCAAATCGAGTTGTGCGCAAGTCTCGATGGGGCATTTGTAGAACTCGAAAAAAATTGCAGTCAGTCACAAACTGTCACCTCACTTATTCGACATATTAAATGTCCAATTAAATGTGGTATTAAAGTCTCGGAAAAATTAAATTTCATAATTTTCTCGATATGTACATACACACACATGTCATCGGGAAATTATCGGTAATCACAGTAAAATAAATGTGATTAAGTGATAAATTTGATATTATCTGGAATAAATAAATACAATTTCAGATAATTTATATAATATCCTTCACATATAAATATAGGATATTATATCAAAAGAGAATCTGGAAGATATACAATATCTCCAAATAGTAGATATTATCTAAAATAAAAAAATAGATATTATCTACTAGAATCTGGAGAAATACAAAATATCTCCACAAATGGATATTATCTACAAATAAAATCAGATAATTATCCATAAATCAAGATGGACGGTTAGGATCGATTTGGATAAACCAATCAGATTCAAGCACGTGGATTGACACGTTAGCTCCCCTCCTCTATAAATAGAGGGCTCCTCCTCAGAAATCGACACACTGAACAGAAGAGAAGGTGCCAAAACCTGAAGAAGTTTTGCCGAAATCGAGATTTTTCAGAACTCGCCAAAGCTCTGCCAATTTAAAAAGATACTCGAAAGACTTTACACGGACTCATCAGATCAAGCCTACAAGCTCGTCAGTACCAGCCCTCGACCGAGACTACGCTTCTCCAGCCCTCACTCGAGTTACAAGCCGGACCCAACGGATCAAGCTCCCAGGCCCCATTGATTCCACCACCAACTCTCGATTGAGACCAAGCCATTGAGGCTGCTCTCTCTTGAGATTTTGTCAGACCCGCCTCTCGACCGTGACCAAGCCATTGAGGCTTCTTGCTCGAGATTTTATCGAACCCACCGGATCAAGCTCAAAAGCCCCAGTGGACCACAGCTTTCCTCGATCGAGATTACGCTTCTACAACCCTCGCTTGAGACCAACCAAGAAAGAGAATCAGAGGAGATCATTTTCTATATTTTCTTTGCAAAATTTTATTAGAGGAATTGTTCCCGCAAAATTAATACAAATATAATTTGTTTGCTCATTTTTCTTGTCTAAAGTTTATAGACTCGAAATTTACTGCGCACACTATCTTTCCATCATTCCCATCCTCTCCCCCCTTCCAATCATTCCCATCTTTCTCTCCCTATCACTCCCCCTCACTTTTCTCTCTCTCCCAAAATATATATGCACACACATCATTCTCACTTCTTTCTCATCATCACTCCCATCTCTGTCGCTCTATTAACCCTCTCTCACCCCTGATCACTCCTTCCTCTCCCATCTACCTCCTAATACACATGCACAACATCATTCACATCTCTCTCCACTCAATCACTCCCTCCCTCCCCCCTTCTCCCTCCATGTTTAATGGGTTTTCTATTAAAACTAGATAGATTTATAAATAGAAGGATGTATCTTTTTTTTTTGTTTGCACCACGCGGTATCCTCGAACTAGCCGAAGCGCACATCGAGACTAATCTATATTAGGCCGAGATCCCTGGGAAAATTCCCGTCGACCCTCCCAACGTGGGATTCGATCCCGGGATCACCCATTTGGAGGTCTAGTGAGGGAACCACTATACCAATCTTAAGTTGGTCAATGGAATGATGTATCTGATATACAAAAATGACTAAATTGATATTCAAAAAAGTTAAGGATAATTTTAATATTCAAGAGTACCTAATTGACATTCAACGGATCTGATTGATGTTTAAGAGTACTTAATTAATATTTAAAAGGACAATATTTATATACAAAATTAGAAAATAAAGAATTTGATAATCGACGCATCTCCCGGTCGAACTTTTCTATTTACTCTTAAAAGGAAGCGGCGCTAAGAACCGGCTGTTTAGTCTGTAAGCATATAAGCACGGAGGTTCTCTCTGTCCGCTTGGGGAGACAAAGCGAGAGGACCGCAGTTGAGGCGCTGCTGACCGGAATGAGCTCTCTCCTCAGATTCCGCAGCTCACTGTCTCTCCCCTCTCCTCGTCTCTTCTGGACTGGCAGAACCCTCTCTTGTAATCTCAATCCTTCATGCTTTCGGAGTCTGCGTTGTTTCGTAGAGAGGTGACAGATTGACCGTTTTTGTGAGCAGATGTTTCGGATAAAGCAGCAGAAGAAGCTAATTGCAACTACATTCACCCAACTGCAGTTGTCCACCCAAACGCCCTCATTGGTCAGGTGACGCCTCGCTTTTTTCTTCGTCTCGCTTGATCACAAGCAAGCAGCGTCTGGTGACTGAGCACATGCATTTACTTTTGCTTCTGGGAACAGAGAAGAAGATTAATTGCATCCAAAAGACACAAACTAGTTTTTCGGCATTGAATGGTTAACTTCCCCGTCATTTGAAATGAGATTCCGTGAATTCACCACGAACTGAAATTAGATTGTTTGATGGGCTGTGACTGTTAGTTTATCCCCCTTACATCGAGGGTAAATATGAGCTTTCTCTGATGAAGCGGTAGTGCAAAATTGTAGCAACGAAGAAGTTTGGAATTTGAATCATAACATGCCCATAAGTTGTTTCTCTTTGCAGGGAGTCTCAATTGGTCCCTTCTGTACTGTTGGACCTTCTGTAAAGATTGGGAATGGATGTAAATTGTACCCGGGCAGCCACATTTTTGGGAACACAGAATTGGGGGTCGCTTGCACTCTGATGGCGTGAGTAGGAAACACTTGAGAACATGCTTGGTTTGAATGAAATGAAATGGTCCTAATTTTGTTCTAAGATTTTTTTTTTTTTTTTATTTCTTAGCACCTAACAGGGCAGCATAAAGAAATTGATTTCTGTAGTATGGAGAAATGTTAGGAGTGGTTTTCTTGATGCACTTTATATTGAAAAAAGAAAAAGAAAAATGATGATCATAAATTGTCAGGCAGTGGTGCTGTGCTTGGAGATGATCTTCCAGGACAAACGGTTATTGGCTGCAACAATATTATTGGGCATTATGCTGTTGTTGGTGTGAAGTGCCAAGACATGAAATACAAGGTTAGTTCTAAAAAGTTTAATGAGAGTTGTAAAAGAACATGGTTTGTCTTTCTGTTTCCTAAAACAGATATTACTGTAAGCTGTAGTAGAATTCCAATCATGTGTAAGTTCTGCTATACGAAGTCTCTTGATGTCAGTACTATCTGGAAGAGAATCCACATGTTTTGGATAGGAATATTTTGTGCTAAAGAAATAATAATTCAACGGCACTGTTATGAACCTTGCTCATAGGCATGCCTGCTGATTATTGGCTGGCTTTAGTCAGCATCATCTGCATAGCATCTTTCTAATTCATCATAATCAATAGTGGGAGAATTCATTATATTTATACTGTCTATCTTTCTTTCTTAGACAGGAGATGCGTGTTACATTGATATTGGTGACAACAATGAAATCAGAGAGCATTCCTCAATCCATCGATCTTCAAAATCAAGTGACAGAACAGTAGGACCCTGATTTTTTTTCACCTTTTTCCAACTTCAAAGTCGTGAATCTTCATGTCGATTTATTTAATTTATACTGTTTTCTATTCTGACCAACATTAGTGGCTAGGTAATCGGCGATAACAACCTCATCATGGGATCGTGTCACATTGCTCATGATTGCAAGATTGGAAACAGTAACATCTTTGCAAATAATACTCTTTTAGCAGGGCATGTTGTGGTGGAAGTAAGTTTAGTAATTCAATGTATCTTACACTGGTAACTTAATATCCTTTCACTGTGACATGGGATGTAGCTGAATACATCTAATTGGAAGTTGCTTTGATTGCATTTTGATGCAGGATTATGCTCACACTGCTGGGGCAACAGTAATCCATCAGTTTTGTCATGTTGGCTCTTTTTCTTTCATTGGGGGTGGTTCCGTGGTACAGAATTCATTCTTGGCATTATAAATCCTTATAAATCGGCTTTTGCTTAACCTTTTTCTATGGACAAGATAAAATTTGTCAGAGTTAAAGAAATTCGTATACCTACCCTCAGAGCAAACACCACGTGACTATTTCCATTGAGTGCACCACCATGTCAGCTCCATTTTTTTTCATGAGAACAACTCTTGTTTTCTGTTTGATTTCATCGAAGATGCATTTTGATTTTTCCGTTATTTTCAGAGCAGAGGACAATAGTATCATGCTTTGATCTAAAGCTTCTAGAGGACACCAGTCTGTACCTTATCTTCATGTTTTTGATGTAAAGGAAAATGGAACACTAACCAAATTGATCCGTTTGTCAGAAGATTGATGTATTTCCTGAAGTAGCTTCAATGGTTATACAGATTTCACAGGATGTTCCCAAATATGTGATGGTGACGGGAGAAAGAGCTGAGCTTCGAGGTTTAAATTTTGAAGGTCTTCGGCGTAATGGGTTTACGGTCGCAGAGGTTGGTAACAGACCCTAACATCAAATGAACAAAAGGGAAAATCTCCGTTGTTGGTTTCTTAAATTATGGAATGTGTCCTGGTGTGTCTGCTTGTAGGACTTTTAAGCATCACTTGGGGCAATGTTTAAGAGCTCTGTGAAGATTGAGATGACTAACTGTCTTCATTTTCTGTGGCTTCACGTTCAAATGATATATCCTTGAAGTTTCAATTATATGTCACCATAAAGTGGCATTGTAGGCATGCAATATCATGTTCAAATTGGATTTTAGCTGTGATCAAGAAAGTTAACGAAATTTCTAGTTATGATGTAGTCTTAAAATTACTTAGGCTTGTTATAGTAGAACCATTGATGTGGATTTCCATCCACGGGACCCAATGTGATTTGATTTGGATGAATAGAGTTTTTTAGACCCTAAATGGGTAAATGAAAATACCATGCCCAAATTAATGTAGTAGTTTTCTGGTGCAGTGGAAATATCAGGAAAGAAACATTTTGCAAGAATACTTAATCGTTGGTATGCGTAATTCATGCGAGCATTACCTAGTGTGAAGCTATAGATTGTGACACTTTTGCATTTCTAATGTTCAGCCTCAGCGCTTAACTGTATTTCAATTAACAAAAAGCGTTAGCTCATGATTTTGGTTATTATTTAGTGGGAACAAGTGGGAACTACTTGAAATGAAAGAATGTATTGTCATTGCTGTATGTGGGGATTGCACTCCATTACTTATGATAAGCAACATCATCACTGTTAATTCCTTGTTTGACTGCTTTATATGCTGTGGATGATTCTATGCACTAGCATCCCAATCATTTAACTTCTCATTGTTGTACTACTCAACTTTAAGAAGAAAGATTCTCAACAAGACTTGTCCTTTTATGGACGTGAATCTAGATGAAGAGCCTGAGGAAAGCTTACCAGAAAATATTCATGCCTTCTGATCCTACTCATGCTAGCTTTGAAGAGCGCCTTGCTGAAGTGGTATTACATGACAACTTGATCTATTGAAACATGCATCTGAAATGCACAAAGTGCCGACAAACTACTCTATCGATTGCTTATCCTGGAAAAAAAAAAAAAACTGTTGCAGGAGAAACATGAGTTGTTGGCTGATAGTCCTGCTGTTTGCGAGTTGGTGCAGTCCATTCATGATTCTTTAGCTGAAAATCGACGTGGAATTTGCAAGTCCACACAGCGGAGTAGCCCTTGAGGTCCAACTTTGTGAGTTTAGTCTCTTTGTCATGGTTTCTGTTTTTTGAGTTGGAACTTCTCTGACTGCTTGTTGTACAATGCTAGAAATCCTGGAACTGCTGAACTGAAATAACTATTAGCGGGAGAAAATGGGTCTATGTTTCTATCGAATCATGTAATATAGCATACATAATTTTGTTTCACCAAATGAAATTAGATTCTCGTTTGTGATCATTTCTTGATGTTTTTTTCTCTAGCAATCTCCCAGCCTGTTTAGTGTTCTGAGCCAACTGACGGTTCCAAAGTTCCCAGTCTATTTGTTTCCTCCCAAGAGTCCTCAATGTATGTTGATGTGCTACAATGATCTCATTATGGTATAATTATTGGGAATCGTAGCGTAGCAGGTCAATTTTTGGATGAATTTTATTTTCAACCCAAACGGTTACTTTGAGGTAAATCGAAATTGATAAATAACAAGTGTTTAGATTTAAACAGAAGATTCTAACTTGGTCTTTGTGGTTGAATCCTTGAATCGATGGTGATCCAGCTGTCCACACGAACTGGTATCTCCCGTCATGAACCTCCCAGGGTCGATCTTTTGATTAGATGCACACGTACACGCCTTCTAAGGGATCTTGGTAAGAAAATGAGAAACTATTTCTCAATACGGTCACACTGAATCTTTTCAATTTGCTTCTATTCTAAAAAAAAAATGAGACTTTTTCTCACGGCCGAAAGTGAAGAGATAAATTTTTGCTCTTTTTTACGGACTCCCCATTGGTAGGAGCTATTCTGCTCTTTTAACGACACTATGGCAAAAGCCCACGTTACATGCAGCAGTAAAAATATTCAAATATGACGTGTTTAAAATATTAATGACAGAATTGTAAAGCTTGAGTATTGAATCTAAGATGTTCAGTTTAAACATTTTTACCATCGAACCACAGGCAGAAATATGTATTTATTCCAAAGAGGTGAGACAAAGCAAAACGAAATATGTACTACTAACAATATAGCCAACCTTGCTCATCAAATTGGTCCTACAATTTCATTGGACGCACATTAGTCTTTTGCTCATTTACAGGGCTTACAGGGTCTATTAACATATTTCATGATGAGGTAGGTGAGGTTAGGTTCAAGCTCGTTTGGGAGTATCTAAACACCCATTCTTGACGGTTATTTGGTGCAACTTTCCACCCCATTATGTGGAAAATGATCGATGCAATTGGAGCCAATAAGCCCATAAGAGTATTGGTTACCATGCCTGGTTAGAAATTAGTAGTGAAGGAGCCAAGTAAATTAGCCCATACTTCTTGCCCTTGACTTTGTCCTCTTAGGTTTTGATCGCAGCACATTAGAGGCGGGGCAAGTCGATACCTCTGCTATTAAGGCTGAGGCGGAAGCTGTGAGGACTGAGCCTCATATGTCTGAAGCAGAGGTGAACTCTCTGCAGGAATTGCCCGAGCTAGTGAGGGCGAAAAGAGAAGCTTTGAAGAGCCTCGAGTGGTAGCCGTAGGTCTCACCTTTTTTTTCTTAAGAAATATCTAGGCCTTTCCCCCTTTTTTTTGGTAACTTTGGATTTGACAAGTTGAATAAAGTGCATTTTTCATCTACAACTTTATCCATCAGTTGCTCATCAATGAATGCTCAAGCTTGTATCAAGGCAAGCATCAACCCTTAATTTTTTTTTTTTAATAATGTGACCGAACCTTGACCAATGTGGCCAAGATTGCCTACGTACCCTTATGAGGGATCAGGTCATGACGTAGTTCAAGAAAGAGTTTTTTTTTTATGTGACTGAACCTTAACTAGTGTAGTCAAGGCTGCCTACGTACCATCGTGAGGGATCAAGTCATTTCGTAGTTCAGTGGACAGGGGATCTTCTTTATGCATAGTCGCACTTTAGGAACTTGCCATTGATTGGGCCAATCTGCAAGCCATCTTTGTCGACTAACTTGTAAGCTCCATTCGTATACGCCTCTTTTACAACATACGGGCCATCCCACATAGGAAGAAACTTATTCCCTGTGTGGTGTGTGACAACAATAGGTGTTCGTACTGCGAGGACTAAGTCCCCAACTTGAAATGAGCGTATGCGAAGATGTTTGTTGAAGGACTTAGACATCTGAGCTTGGTAGCATTCAAGACGTTGTTGAGCATTGAGCCTTTTCTCATCTAACGCCTCTAGCTCCTCGAGTCTTAACTTTGCATTTTCTTCACTCGTGAGCCCTTCTTGCACCGCTGTTCTCAAAGATGGGATCTGGCACTCTAGTGGGAGAACAACTTCAACCCCGTATACCAACGAATAAGGAGTGGACTGTGTCGGGGTTCAAAATGTTGTTCGATATGCCCACAAAGCTTCACCGATCTTCTCATGCCAGTCTCTGTTTGACTTGTCAACTATCTTCTTGAGGAGACTACAGAGAGTTTTATTGAACACTTCAGCAAGCACATTTTCTGCTGCGTTGTAGGCGGAGGAGTTGTATTGTTTGAAGCCAAAGTTTTCACAAAGTTTGTCCATGGCCTTGTTGTAGAATGGCCTTCCATTGTCTGTGACAATATACCGAGGCACACCGTATCTAAATATGATGTTCCCACGTATGAAGTTGACCACTGTCTCCTTTTTCACCTCATGAAATGGGGCAGCTTCAGCCCACTTGGAGAAGTAGTCAGTAGCAGCAAGGATATATGCATGCCCACCAGACGACTTTGGCGTCAACGGTCCGATGACATCTAAGCCCCATGCGTCAAAGGGCCATGAGGCCACCGTGGGATGCAACGGTTCCGGTGGTTGGTGAATGAAGTTTGCGTGGACCTGACATGCTTGACATCTCTTTGCATAGTCCGTGTAGTCCTTCACCATGCTAGGCCAATAGTATCCCATCCTCTTGAGTTGGAAATGGAGTTTCGGACCTACCCGGTGAGCACCACAAACTCCAGACTGTGCCTCCTCTAATGCTTTGGAAGCTTCATCACCGTCAAGGCACCTTAGGAAGATGCCATCAAAACATCGCCGGTAAAGGTTCCCCTTAAAATAAATAAACCGAGGCGCACGACGCTTTATGTCAGTTTTACGCCTGGGGTTGTCTGGCAACTTGCTGTATTCTAAGCAATCGATCAGAGATTGTCGCCAGTCTTCCTTTTCGATTTCATAGACTGAAGTTGCTCTACATTCATCATCACCTTCAGCATCGTTCATTGGAGGAATAACCCATCTTTGGCATATCGGGGCCTTCATTTCTTCTCCCGTCAAAGTGAGGGCTGATGCCAAGCAAGCAAGTGCATCAGCTTGCTTATTCGATTCCCTGAGAACATGTGCTAACATGAAATGCTCGAATTGCTGAAGGAGTTTGCCAGCATATTGAGCAAATGGGATCAACTCAGGCTTTTTCACCTCGTACGTTGAGAGGAGTTGATTCACGACTAGCTTGGAATCCTCGAATATCTTAAGCTCAGCAATATTCTTCTCTACTACCATCTCGAGTCCAAGAATTAATGCTTGGTACTCGACAACATTGTTCGAGCACCTTTCGGTAAGGGCAAAAGCATAAGGCAACACATCGCCTTTCGGAGTGACAAAGACGACTTCTGCCCCTGCACCATGTTTGATTGCTGCTCCGTCGAAGAACATTCTCCAAGGTGGTGTCGGCTCAACGAGCATAACATCTTCGTCAGGCAAATCATCCGAGAAGTTCCAAGTATCGGGAATCGGATGGTTAGCAAGGAAGTCTGCAAGAGCTAGCCCTTTAATTGCCTTTTGAGGTACGTAGACAATTTCGAGGCCTTGCAACAACAATGCCCACTTACCTACTCGTCCTGAAAAGTCAGAGCGGGACATGATGTACTTGCGAGGGTTCACCTTGAGATGAGTCGAACTGAATGCGCTTGGAAATAATGTCGCAGCTTTTGGACAGAGAAGATCAAGACCAAACATATTTTCTCGATCGGCGTGTAATTAATTTCTACCACAGCCAAGGTATGACTCAGGTAATAAAGGGCACTCTCCTTCTTATCCTCATTTTCTTGTGCGAGGAGGATGCCCAAGGAACGTTCTTGAGCTGAAAGGTAGAGTATGAGTGGTCGACCCGGTATCGGAGCTTGTAAGACAGGTGGCTTAAGCAGATATTCCTTTATACATTGGAAAGTATTCTTGCAAGCATTGTCCTAGACGAACTCTACATCCTTCTTCATGAGTCGGTTGAAGGGTTGACAACGTCCAGCAAGGTTGGAAATAAAGCGACAAATGTATGCCACTTCCCTTTTAGACTTTTGAGCTCATGAAGGTTCCTTGGCTCGGGCATTTTTAAGAGTGCATCAATCTCGATTCCACGATGTCGAATGATAAACCCAAGAAACTTGCCAGATGTGACCCCGAATGCGCACTTCAAAGGGTTCATCTTGAGCTGGTAACGACGCAAACGGTCGAATACTTTTCGAAGATCTGTTAAATGTTCTTCCATTTTCTTGGACTTCACAACCAAGTCATCAACATAGCACTCAACTTGCTTGTGAAGCATATCATTGAATATTTTCTGCATTGCCCTTTGATATGTTGCCGCTGCATTTTTCAATCCAAACGGCATAGCTTTATAGCAGTAAATGCCTTTTGGAGTCCGAAATGCTGTTAGCTCTTCATCTTTCGGATCCATGCGGATTTGGTTGTAACCATACATCCCATCCATAAAGGATAGGGCCTCATGACCGGTCGTTGCGTCAACCATGATCTCCGTGATGGGTAATGAAAAGTCATCCTTAGGACACGCATTATTGAGGTCATGAAAGTCCACATGCGAATTTGGCCGTTCTTCTTTCTCATCGGCACGATGTTTGCAATCCAAGTGGGGTAGGGAACCTCTCGAATGAACCCTGCTTCGATCAACTTATCTACCTCAGCCGTTATTTGAGGTAGTAATCCGGGATGGTATCGCCTCTGTGCTTGTTTGATTGGCCGCACTCCATGTTTGACAGAGAGGTGATGTACTGCGACCTTTGGGTCCAACCCTGGCATCTCTTGGTAGGACCATGCAAAGACATCCCTATACTCAGCCAAAAGTTTGACATAAGCCATTTCCTCTTCTGGACTTAGGCTTGCGCTGAGGAAGATCGGGCCTTGCTCTTCCTCAATCCCCAAGTTGACCTCTTTCTACTCATCGACAGTAGCTTGCCCTCCTTCTTCCAAGGCATCTGGGGCCTCCTCCACTTCCACTTCTTGAGACTTGTCCTCATCAATGGCTTGGATGGTGACATGACAAGATGACATGGCCTCATCATCGGTGCCTTGACTAGACCCCTCATTTGGTTTAGTCAATACTACCACTCTAGTGTTTGCCCTTAGTGTCTTGTTGACTGTCACATCTAGCTCTAGGCACCTCTTCATCCATGAAGGGATCGTGCTTCGAAGCGACTTTGTTCCAATGGACAGAGGTTCTGCACTCTCGCTTTGCCCCTTTGTCATTCCAGCAGTTTGGCAAACTCGTGGGGTTGTTCCTAACCTTTGCTTGACCGGCCTCCTGGTTTCTTGAGTTTCAGTTTCCTCGAGGGTCTCTCCTAGTCTGTCGAAGACCGATGACCTCTTAGGACACTTGCCTAAATGATCAAACATGGAAGGCCGTGTAGATAGCACTGGCTCAGGCTCTCGCTGTGGCTCATCTTCACCCTCTGCAGAGATATAGTTTGTAGAGGCCTTCCTTATTGGGAAGCGTATGGGTTCGGATGGAGTATAACCCAAACCAGCTCGCAGGCTTCCAACAACGTACCCTTGCTCCTTCAATGCAACCTGTGTCTTGGTCAACCCTTTCATGCTGGATGTGCTGGTGCTTGTGTTAGACCTTGATAATGATTTCATATCTTGGTCATACCCAGCCTTTGCAAGTAGCTTGTAAGCATTGGGATCGAATCCATCTTGATGCTTCGTAGGTAGCGACCCTTGTATAATGTGTGGTCCCTGCAATGGCCATCTGAACCCTTTGGAGAACTGGAAGATTTGATTGCTTCAATTTTTGTGATGGGCAGGTTCAACCCTTCAAAGCCCTCAACCTTCAAATCATTGCTGCGTGTAAAGGGAGACTCGCCTTCCATCCCTTGTCCCTTTGGGACATACTGCAAGACAGGCATTGGCCTTTTTTCCTTGATGCCTGGCTCGTCTCCCTTCCCAGTGCTTGGGGAAGCATCAAATGTTGTTGCCTTCTTTGTCACTGGCTTTCCTTGTTTCAAGCCTTCAGCAACAATAGGTTGTTGCAACTTTTCCTTACCCTTTAAAGGCGACATGTGTTGTACCCATCCTGTCACTTTGCTTTCGATATAAAATTTTGCATCAGCAAAGTGAGCTTCAGCTTCTGTAAACGGCTTATCATCTGCAACAACCATTTTCTGGCAGCCATCCTTGATGTACTTAAAGCACTGGTGGAGAGTGGATGGTATCACCTCATGCTCATGAATCCAAGGTCGACCTAGGAGCAAGTTTAGGTCGTCTTTGCGTCTACCACATGGAAGAGCGACCTTGACTCCATGTCATCTATCAACAAGTCAACTTTCAATTTGCTGACAGCCCTTTGCCCCCCTTGGTTGAAGCCTTGGATCATCAACCGACTGTCTAAAAGTTCGTCAGCTATCACTCCTAGATTCCTCATGACTTGAGCGGGCATGATGTTCACCACAGAGCCTCCGTCTATCAATATCCGGTTCACTCGTTGTCCTCGAACATAGCCGGCCACAAAGAGTGGCCGATTGTGTGACTTTGACTCCCAGGACAAGGTCTGCATCAGTAATCATGATTGCTTCAAGGCAATCTGCCTTGGGAGTAGGACAAGAGACGTCAGCCTCACTTTTCTCCTTGTCCTCTTCACCAACAGTTTGGTTGCAAGAGGATGAGGAGGTCATTGCGTCTCGCAGTTTCTTTGGAAGAAAGTCCCATAATGTAATTGGGACTCTCACCTTCTAACAAGCGTTTTAAGTGTTCCCTTAGAGGTCGGCTTCTTCTTTCTTTTAATTATTTTGGACCGAGTTTTCGGTCCCTTGGCTGCCTTGCACGAAGCATGTTTTCGTGCCTTTCGAGGGATGGCTGACTTTTGTGAGGCATGCCCCCGAGGATTTCGCGACGAGTGTAGGATGGGCTTCGAAGCTCTCCTCCGTCTTGTGACAAGGGTCCAACCCTCCTCATCTACCTTAACACGATCCACAACAACACATGTGGAGGACCTAGTGACTGTCGTCGTCACTGTTGCGATTGTGGAGCATCTCATGGGACTCGAGATGCGCAACAGGTAGGAGTAAGTTGCTTCGATCGGGATGGGCTTGTGACTGCCAAACCTGATGGTTGGTAAAGACACCTCCTCGGGTTCTTCCATCATGGAAATGGTGTTGCTGGTGGTCACGTCATCATCGAATGCGATCTTACCTTAGCGTGCCAAGTCCATGATCTTTTCCTTCAGGACAAAGCACCTCTCCACAGGATGACTAACCGGGCAATGGTACATGCAATAATTTGGGTTGTTCATACGACCCGCCTGCTGTGGACGCTTCATTGGAGGTAGCTCAATCAGCTTCAACTTGAGCAAGTGCTCGAGCATACCTGCAACGTCAGAATCTGGGAATGGGTATGTCTTGTTCTGCAACTCCTCCAGTGTAGGCCTCGTCTTTGCCTTTTGCTCAACAGGAGGAGCCTTCTCTTCTTTCTTCTTCTTCCTGGAGATCTTAACCGGGGCAACAGTAGCAACAGTTAGAGCCTGCTTGTCGTCTATCTTGGAGGAGGACTTGCCCCCCTTCTTCGTATCTTGGCGCTCCTTCATCCTGCCAGGCTCGAGTACAGGCGGCCCTTGCACACTGCTGGTCTTAATGCTCAGCTCCATGTCGTGTGCACGGGTTGCAAGCTCTTCGAATGTGTGGGGCTTAATCTCTTGTAGGATGTAGCGTAAACCCCAGTGCATCCCTTGAATGCACATATCGATGGTAGAAGCCTCAGATAGACGGTCCCTGCAATTGAGGCTCAAGTTCCTCCACCTTTGGATGTAGTCCATGATAGGCTCATCTTTTAGCTGGCGGGCGCTGGTGAGTTCTATCATACTCACCGTGCGCTTGGTACTGTAAAACCTAAATTCTCACTCAAGTTGGTCCCAGCTATCAATGGAGCTAGGCTCGAGGTCGGTGTACCACTCGAACACGTTGCCCTTCAATGAGCGAACGAACTGCTTCACTAGGAGGTCTCCCTCAGTTCCTGCGTTATTACAAGTCTCAACGAAATGGGCAACATGTTGCCTTGGATTGCCCTTTCCGTCGAGCTGTTGGAACTTCGGTGGTTGGTAGTTGGTAGTTGGCAGTTGGCAGGCATCCTCATCATGTCAATCCTTTGAGTGTAGGGCTTGACGTATGCAGTCATTGAGGAGCTACTCGCCTGTACTTGGCTCCTCAAGGCTTCTTTGATGATCTCCTGCAATTGATCTACAAGGATGGAACCATCAGCGCCGACACGTAGCGTCTTCATAGATGATGTTGCCGTTGTGACATCGGTGGTGACGCCCGTAGTCTGTCCTTCTGTAGGAGCAGCCTGTGGAGTCTCCATCGAAGTCGGTGCTCTTGGGGCAGTTGCAACAACTCCTGATGCCTGCACTTGCCTTGAGGCGTTGTTGTGTACTTGGCTTGATTCTTCCATGTTTTCAAGCCTATTCATCAGGTATGCGATCTGCGAATCGCGCTCCTGAATAGTCTTCATCAAGCCTTCCAGCGTCTTGGCCATGATAGAGACTTGCTCCTCGAGCGATGATGCGTTGGTCATCATCACCGGCAGCACTCTCGTGTTGCGTGAGCACTCAGCATCAGTAGCCACCATTTGAGGTGAAGAAGGAGCGGAGTCATCACTACTCTGCAATTCTTCAATGTCAATAGTGGCCTCCTCCTTTACAGCAATTTGCTCCTCCTGCAGGAAATGTTGAGCCAGCACTTCCTCAACGAGGGCAGGCACATCAATGTCCGCACCCTGTCTTGCTGGGGTTGATGAGGCACTAGGTAGGTTAGAGCCAAAGACAGGATTGGTCTTCATTGTCACTCCGCCTTGCACCATTATCTCCCTAGCTCTACTCCTGGTGTGAACCCTCTGTTGGGTTTCCAATAGTGGAGTCTACAGCAGCTTCATCGGCACGGTTCTTGTCCTTCGAGTCGATAACGACGAACTTCCTCGGGGCCATAGCAGCTTCAAGCTTGATCTTTGGAAAGAGAGATGAGAGGTAGAGAATGTCCCACCGGGCGTGCCAGAAATTTGTGCGTAGCAAATTTCGAGTCTATAAACTTTAGACAAGAAAAATGAGCAAACAAATTAGATTTGTATTAATTTTGTGGGAACGGTTCTTCTAATAAAATTCTGCAAAGAAAATATAGAAAATGGTCTCTTCTGATTCTCTTTCTTGGTTGGTCTCGAGCGAGGGCTGTAGAAGCATAGTCTCGATCGAGGAAAGCTATGGTCCACCGGGGCTTTTGAGCTTGATCCGGTGGGTTCGATGAAATCTCAAGCAAGAAGCCTCAATGGCTTGGTCTCGGTAGAGAGGCGGGTCCGACAAAATCTCGAGAGAGAGCAACCTCAATGGCTTGGTCTCAATCGAGAGTTGGTGGTGGAATCAACGGGGCCTGGGAGCTTGATCCATTGGGTCCGGCTTTTAGCTCGAGCGAGGACTGGAGAAGCGTAGTCTCGGTTGAGGGCTGGTACAGACGGGCTTGTAGGCTTGATCTGATGAGTCCGTGCGAAGTCTTCCGAGTATCTTTTTGAATCGGCAAAGCTTCGGTGAGTTCTGAAGAGTCTCGATTTCGACAGAGCTTCTTCAGGTTTTGACACCTTCTCTTCTGTTCAATGTGTCGATTTCTAAAGAGGAGCCCTCTATTTATAAAGGAGGGGAGCTGACGTGACAATCCACGTGCTTGAATCTGATTGGTTGATCTAAATAGATCCTGACCGTCCATCTTGATTTATGGATAATTATCTAATTTTATTTGTAGATAACATCCATTTGTGGAGATATTTTGTATTTCTCCAGATTCTAGTAGATAATATTTGTTTTTTTTTAATTTTAGATAATATCTACTATTTGGAGATATTGTATATCTTCCAGATTCTCTTTTGATATAATACCCTATATTTATATGTGAAGGACATTATATAAATTATCTGAAATTGTATTTATTTATTCCATATAATATCAAATTTATCAGTTAATCACATTTATTTTACTGTGATTACTGATAATTTCCCGATGACACATGTGTGTACGTACGTATCGAGAAAATTATGAAATTTAATTTATCTGAGACTTTAATATCACATTTAATTGGACATTTAATATGTCGGATAAGTGAGGTGACAATTTGTGACTGACTGCAATTTTTTTCAAGTTCTACAGATAGATATGAGAATGATGTGCATGCATGTATATGAGGGGATAGAGAATGGGGAATGGAGGGAGTGATGTGGGAAGGGAAGTAGGGACGGAGGGAGAGAGAGATGAGAATGATAGGAAGAGAGTGAGAAAGTAATAGGAAAGATTTGTGTGTTTGTGCGAGGGAGTTAGGAGGGAGAAGTGGGAATGACAGAGGAGTGAGTAGGAAAAAGAGGAGATAGAATAAGAAATAAAGAAATTTTGAACTAAGGGACATATTTGGAAGTAGCTTATTGGCCATTTAAACGCCGTTAAAATTTCGCTAATGCATGGACGAAATCGATGTTTAGAAGGATAAAATTAATGTTCAAAAAACTTAATTGATGTTCAAAAGATCTAATTGATTTGCAGAACACCTAATTGACATTTAAAAGACCTAATGACATTTAGCGCATCCCTCAGGGGTGACCTTATCTATTTACTCCTTCCTTTAACTTAAACATTTGCAGTCATCTAGTCAACGAGTAAATAGGCAGTATATGATGAGTTTTTTTTATAAACAAAAAGGAGGATAACCTTAATCTCAGCAAATTGCATAGCTAAATATTTGCAACAACAGATGCTCATCCGACCGTTATGACCAGTCAAATAAAAGAAAGAAGAAGGGATCGGAATTTAATATTTATATTTATAAATAACTATCATAATTATAGTAATATGTTCAACGTAAGAAAATTAGAATAATAATATGTAAAATTGTCAAATTGATGTTTTTCTTATTTTATAATATTGACATGTTTATATAACTTTACTTTTAAGCTGCATCATCTTGTGTAAAAAATGAAAATGCTAAAAATTTAGCTTCAAAGATACTTTATAAATAGATAATATTTTTCAGTTTTATACCCTTGTTACATATCTTATATATAATTTTTTTAATCACCGAATATTCATCTAGAAAGAGATGGAAAAATGGGTAAATGACGAAAGATTGTAAATGAAGAATTATTAAAATTTGTAGAAAATATTAGAAATTAAAAAATTAAGAAAAATAGAAAAAGAATATTCATGAAATATTTGAGAGTATGAAATTGATCATACTCTCCCTTAGATGGTTGAGAATAGGATATTCACCATACTTTCTTTTAGATTAATTGTTAAAACTCTCTTTTAGTATATAATACAGATATTAAATGTTTACTTTTAATCCATAGTCCAATGGGTAGGCCTTCAAGAGGGCGAACTCGCTGGCAAATTGACAACATGCAATAGGCCAAGGCGAGGGTTCAACTCCCCACAAGGATTGGCATTTGGGTTTTAATGGCAGCTCTAGGCCGTATAATACACTGTTCGATAGATTAGTAAATTGTTATAGCGTTGAACACTATCGATAAATAGTCCAATGGAAAGAAATGTGAAATAAATTAAAATAAAATTTTTAAAGTATATAAAAATATTTAGAAAAATAAATAAAGATTTAAAATAAAGTTCAACAAGACCTGAATTTCTTTTAAAAAATGTAATTGAGGAGAAAAAAAGTTCAAAGGAAAAATAAAATGAAAATTGCCTCCCCCGATGGTAGAGGGAGCACAGTTGGAGCAGTGACAACTGCTAACCTACTACTAATTGATTCAAAAAAGGATAAATGACATGAGGATATACGAACTTCACCTCAATTCCCCATGAACTTCAACTTTTGATTAAAACGGTCACAAACTTTCAAATCTTTTCCACTTCCACCATCCGTCCAATTTTACGTCACATTGTTTATCAAAAGTGAGAAACGGCTGTTAAAAGTGACAAATTGAAAAAATTTGCCCCCTCTTCAAATTGCAGATAAATGACTATTTAATACATAAATTTTGCATGATTTCCCAATTCCACTATCAATTTTCGCTTTTGATTATAATGGTTAGGATTTGAAAAATTTAATTTAATGGGTCTAAAACCAATTAAAATTATATAAAATTATTATATTATCATATTTTTTACATAATCGTGGTTGGTCTTAAGCTCAACTAGTTTTTTGGGTCTACACCTAAGTTTCTTGGAGCAATTTTTTAAGTTAGGTTGAAATTGATTATTCAGATTTTTAATTTTCATTTACGCTGCTAATTATAATAAGACAAATTGGTAGATCCTTCATAAATTCCTCCCAACTCCTCTTGAAGAACAGCTCGCATTTGTTGGCCACTAGACCCACCTTCCATGTTTCCACTGGGACCTTTCAAGATCACATTTTCTCCTAATAGCTCTTCATATTCTCAGCAAATTTTTTCGGGATGTCCTGTCCCAAAGTTCAAAGTTTTAGCTAAACCTCAAGTCCAACTAAATGTAATACAAACCCCCATGATCAAAGTTCTTGAAATTTTGTTTCTTCGGTACCCCAATCAGTTTAGGAAACTAACTGGGGTGATGATTTCATGAAAGAAAATGAGAGACTTACAAGTTGCTGTTAGAAATCACCATGAAGGGATTGAAAGAAATGGACGGAGTGGACATGGGTTCGAATAATCAATTCCAACATAACTTGAAAAATTGCCTAAGAAACTTAGGTTTGGACCCAGAAAAACTAGCTAGAGCCTGAGAACAATTGCGATTATGTAAAAAAATACGATATTATATACAATTTTATATAATTTTGATTGGTTTTGGACTCGCTAGATTTTTCTTGGTTAAATTTGTCAATCCTAACTATTGTAATCAAAAGCCAAAATTCGTGGTAGAATTGAGAAATAATACAAAATTCATGGTAGAATTAGAAAATCATGCAATATTCATGTATTAAATAGTCATTTATCTGTAGTTTGAAGAAGGGCAAATTTATCAATTCATCACTTTTAACTGCTGTTTCTCATTTCCATTAGGCTACGTGATAGAAAATTGGAAGGATGGTAGAAGTGGGAAAAATTTGAAAGTTGCCAACCATTTCAGAGAAAAATTGAAGTCATAGTAGAATTAGGAATCGAGGCAAAATTCGTATATCCTCATGTCATTTATCCATTCGAAAAATACATGGTGACAGTTTGAATTCCACTTTTTTCCATGTTAACAGATTCATAAAGTCTTTCCTATCATTATACGATGCCGACTTTCCTACGGGGTTTGCCTGCCTTTGCTTTATGAACACTAGACACAGGCTCATACTATGTGCAGAAAGAAAATGAAAATAAATAAATATAAAATACTTAGATGAACATGTGAAATTAGATTGTTTATTTGTAGCATAATGTAATTTAATTTATTTGAAATTCGTTATAGTATTAAATTGAGCATTTTTAGTTGTCATTAGTATATTTTGTCAGATTTATCTTTTCCAAGTTTATAATTTCAAATCATTCATTCAAAAAAGATAACAAATTTTTACTTTAAATTTGTAGATACTGAGTGAGAAGGGAGAATGTGAACAGCTAATGAAAGATTTTTGGTATTAAAATCGTAGATACAGAGTGAGAGGAAAATGACTAAAATTATTAGTTTACCCTTAATATAAAGGATTTTATAAAGTATATGCATAAATTTTAGTATGTAAATTAGATTAATGACAAATAAAGAAAATGAAAAAGATACCAATTACTTCTCAAATATTTGCATATAATGATACAGATGTTTCTTTCGTTTAGTGCTACTGTTCCTCCGCTGTGTACTTGATCGTTTTCTCAGCACCATTGCTATATGAGTTCCCTATCCATTTTGACAAATTGTGTTTTGATACTTGCAAATATTTTCTTATAAAAGAGTACTGAATTGTGTGCATTAATTGCCGCATAATCCATATTGTTTGGTGCTTTTTTTATTGCTTTGGGCAATTGAGATGCCATTTGTTTTAGATCGCATGCTTTCAAGCAGTTACTGTTGGGAAAATGACAAGTTAAATGGGTTTGAATGGGAAATTGTTTCCCATGAATCTAAAGAAAATAGATAGGTCAATTATATTATTTCTTCCAATAATGTAGAATATAGAGATTCTAGAAGGCATATCGTAGAAAATATCACAAATTCTATTTTAAATGGTAACTACTAAATAACATTGGCAGAATATCAAAGATCATAATCAAATTTGATATCGTGATCGTAATCGAACTCAATACCTTGCCTAATAATCCGGTAAATCTCAATCGGATTGGATATTGTGCCTAGTAACAACTAGATTTGTTGTTGATATTATTATTTGTATGATGTGTTTATCCATTCTAGACTAAGAATCTTAAGTTTTAGGCCACTTCCCATGTTAATTGCATAAATTTCCATTATTGGGATTGAAGTATTGTAAATGATAGTTTTCAGAGCTTTACATGTGGATTAAATACTGCTGGGAGTGTTTGATGTGCAGGGAAGGAAAGAACATATGCAGAAAGATGAAGAAATGTCTTATCCGATGTAGTAAATTTTGTAGGGAATTTCTCATATTCTTTCTATGAGAAATATGGCAAATAATATATCATCGGAAAACTTGTCGAGTCAGGATTCCAACGCATCAAATGGATCATGAATCGGAGCAGAAATGAGGAAGTTATGGCCGAAAGAAGAAAACTATGCGCAAAATAGCAGCTGAGCCAAACACTGGGGCCCACCATCTCCGATCCCACACTGATCAGATCAACAATTGAGATAGCATATTTGCTCTATATATAGAGCTGCACCCCCCCACAAGTAAAACACACATATATATAGATATATATAGAAAAAAGTTGAAGAGAAGAAGGGATCACAACAACAATTCGTGAAGTCAGGATCGAGAGATTCGACTTTACTATTTAGAGTTTCTTCTATCCCTTTTGTTTCTTGCTTTTATAATGTTGTCTTCTCTTCAACTTTTGTATTTCCTTTTAGTATGTTGAACTAAATCCCTAAATTCTTAGGGGGATCAGTGGAACCTTTTCAATGTCTTAAGTGAAGTTCTTTTCTTTTGCATATATGATTCTGTCGAGGTATGCCTCTTTGGTGTTATTTATGCAATTTTGTACTTAATGCTTTCTTTTGGATTGACCACCCACGAGATCGAAGTTGAGATAAAGAGGAGTCTCGGAAGAGGGAATCGATGTCATACTAGAAATTGCATAATCTAGGTTAGCTCATGCCGGCAAGTGAGGTTATTTGTGTGAGCGCATCGGAAGATGGTGAGCACCTTAGATAGCCAATTAGGTTTGGTTTAGTTTGGCCTTTCAACATTAATCGCCTGGGAATAGAGTGGATTAGTGTCTTCCATTTAGGTACATTCGTATGACATCGGAAGGTACGTACGATGGAAGTGGGGAAACCCTAGAACCCTGGGTTAATAACATGACAAAATTAATTGTGTGAAAGAGGGATTCTTACTTAAGACTAGAATTGATGAAGTTGTGAACCTTAGGAGTTTTTCATTGACTGATTTCTGACTGTTTACTTTCTGTCTTTTTAAATTACTTGCACTCTATTCAACCGACTCGATTGACTTGGCTTGGAATTAGTTGTGCCGATTTTATGCTTAGTAGAAGAATCCTCGTGAAAACGATACTTTACTCACTCTGTATTGCTTGTCTGCGATACGTATACTTGCGTGCATTACCCACAATCAATCGCAACATTTGTACCTTAATTGCTAATGTCTGCCTGATTTCCATTTTCCAATGCAAATAGAGCCCTTTGCTCAAAGTTGCACGCACAATTTTCAACATCTTAAGATTTATAGCTCAAAGCGAGTTTTATGTGTATTTAAATTATTATGCTATACCATATTTGATCAATATGCAATTACTACTACAAATTTTCTAAAGAATCATGATATTTTATTAAATCTATTACTTTGTCATTACCTTAAAAATATAAGAAACTATCATATGTTTTCTTTTTTCACAAAATATCACGGAGTTATGTTGATTAAAATTCTTTGTTTAATTACTAGCGTGATATTTTTACTGCTGACATGACATTTTTTTTTATAAAAGAATAGAGAAAAATATTGAAATTTAGACTTTGTATTAGACAAGTAATAAAAAGTAAAGGCTAGCACGTATGTTGCACAGATTTTGTTATTTAATAAATATGGTGAAAAATAAACATGTCAATGACTTAACAAAAATTTAATTATAGTTATTGAGTGATAAAATTTTATTTATAGAGAAAAGGGTAGAAAGGAAATGAAGAAAAATTATAGTGAAATAACAGAGAAAAAGAAAGTGAGAATGAAGAGAGATACTTATTATTTTGTTACAAGTTAATAATTCCTAATCTAATTGTTCGTAAAATTTATATCTATATATCAATGAGTGATTTGGAAAAGTGAAAATGATACTAAAATGAAGGTGTATTTTCATATGCAATATAAATACTATAAGGTGAGGAGTGACTGTGTGAAATAATAGTGACCTACATACAATTAGTTTTCAAAGAGTTTTAGTTGACAATATTTTTTAAAGAGGAAAAAGACATCAAATATAGATATGAAAATGCTATATAAGGTGATGGGTGATTGCGTGAAATGACAGCGACCCACATACAATTGAATTTCAAATAGTTTTTGAAAGAGGAAAAAGACATCAAATATCTCCTCTAGAATCATATAGTAATGGATAATTCTAGAATATAATAGACGTGATTCACTTTTGGCAGTTATGGAAATATGGGTCCAAATTTTCCCCGACTACTAACAGATATAGTAACAAATCTGACCATATTCTACAAAAGTAATAAATCTGACATTTGTTCAAATTTACTATTTCTCTATCTACTTGTAAATAAAATGACACATTAGTAATAAACAATGACAATTCAGCATTATGTCAACAATCACATTAATGTTTAAGGACAAATTTTAACGAAATTAGTTCTGTAGCATTTCACGGAAAAAAAGAAGAAAATTATATGGAATTTTTTTAAAAGTCGTTACAAGGTGGAAATTTTATCGAATATCATGATTTAATAAGTAATTTATCATTTTTTGGGATAGTTAAAAAATTATATAGGGAAGCTCCGATGCATAGCTCCAATTAATGCTCACATGCAAGAAAGTCTTCAGTGAAACGGTTATATCACGTGTCAATAATGACATAGTATATTTGTCTAATCAAAATCTCACATATAATCAATAATTATACAAATATAATTATTAAATTCTAAAATTTCCTTAAAAAATAAAAAATTCTAACAAGTGGTGAATCCTAAGGGGTTATTTGCTAAAAAATCACAATCTATTCAAGAATTTCTCAATTTAACATGAACTATTTTTTTGGCCCAGAAAATCACGAACTATGCTCACTTTCCCTAATTTACCATATCTTTAATTTTGTCTATTAATTATTGACGTGCACTATTAATTTTATTGATTGGCATTACACATGACGTCCATTTGATCATAAAAATAAGGAACATCTATTTTGCACATCCATCATTGTGATAAAATAGAGAATTCGATAATAGTTTACACATCTATTTGCACATGTATTTTTGTAATAAAATAGAGAATTTAATAATAGTTCGTATTTTTATTGACCAGATGGGTGCTACATGCCATGTCAGGCTCTGTTTGCACAATCAGTAAGATTAATGGTGCACATCAGTAATTAATGGACAAAATTAACGACATGGTAGATTAGAGAAAAAGAGCATATGGCCTAAAAAAAATGGTTCGTGGTAGATTAGGGAAAAACAGCATAGTTTGTGATTTTATGAGCCAAAAAAATAGTTCGTGATAGATTAGGAGATTGTTAAATAGTTCGTGATTTTTCGGGCAAATAACCTAATCCTGATTGGATAAGTATATAAATAGTGAATTCTGATTGGATAGATATATCATGTTAGCATTAACTACGTGGTATGACCATTTCATTAAAGGCCTTCTCCTCTCAATCCGCACGATTTAGATAACCAAAAGTACAACTGAAATATAAAAATAAAATGCAAATAAATGATTTAAAAAAGGATTAGGTGACCGTGTTATACAATGCCAAATTTTTCGGACAAAAAGGAAAAGAAAATAGATCTCCAAACACTTTCCTTTGTTTAGGGCCCTCCCCCTTGCTTGTCATCAAGTCTGCCTCGTTTCATCTCCATAAAGTTTATACTTAATTTAGTCCCGTAGGTTGAGCAGTGTCCAATTTTTTAACTTATGTCCTGTGCCAGTGTGACAATGGTCGAGAGCACCACCAGGAAGCTTCCTACAAACGTCAGGAAAGTCCTTCTGGGTCAGAAGTATCCGAAGTCACTTTTGTGTTGAAATGGAAAGGAAAAAGGACTGCTACATCGGTTCATTTGGATTTTATCGGACATAGGCACCTTGCATGGAATGTGCTTTCAAAAAACTGCTCATTTATCCATCGAAAAGACACTGGAAGATTCGATAATATCAGGAAAGCAAGGTAGGCAATACTGTTAAATCTTTGCATCGATCGCCCCCTCCCCTAAATCTATCCTAGGTGGAAACGGGTCAGTCTCTTATAAGTGCTACTAATAATAATATAATATATGAGTATGAACACGACATAATCTAGACTTAACTGAGGATATTTTCTTGCCAGTCTCGTCTAGCCCAATCGAGTACTCGCCTAACATTTCAAAGCACCGAAAGCAAAAGGTGGAGAAGAAAAGAAGTCAGGGCAGTTATGACATTGAATAGAAAAGCTCTTAGATGGCCGTCTACTACGATTTAGATGAGACATACCCGGCCTTAGTAGGAGAAAATCTTATATGTAATAGGTATATTGCTAATATAGTATCACAAATTAATATGATTAAGTTATTTTTAGAGTTGTATTTTTTATTTTTTTGTTTATTAAAAAACTTAAAATAATTGAATCTTATTGATTTGTAATATCACGTCAATATTGTCATGTGGTATACTCGTTACGCACAATACTCTTTCCCTTACTAGAGGGTCCTGATGGATGAACAAGGAAGCACACTGCAGCAACGCATCACTAATTGCTCGTTTATCTAGCAGAGCCTATAACCGCATCACCAACTGAACAATAAGAAAGAAGAGCAGCATGCAACTGGAAATAAAAATAGAACCAATCCAATTCGAATTTCAATACTACTGCATGGCCTCCAATTAGATGGGTGCTCACCCATACCCATTCAATGAGTCATTTCTGGTCCTTGGGCAAGTTTGTTTCCATGGCCTTTCACCCTGTTATGAGCTTCACTGTACCGATCTAAAGAACCAATCTGAAGGAATACATATCTGCTCATCCCATGCCCAGCTTTTCACTTACGACGTTCGACTCGCTTCACATTCTTCAGGTTTGAGGATTGTTGTTTCTTCATTGAAAAAGAATTCCCACTTTTGCTTTTTATGTATTTTAGATGCAATGTATGGAGAATTCCCAGGACCGGAACTCGACAGTGAGGATGTTGCCATACTTATATGGCTGTTAAAAAGAAGTCCTAGTGTAAATGTTGGAAACTACTTGCAGTAGTAACCGCTAAATCCTTGACTATATTTTTATATTCGAGTAGACTTCGATTTGCAGGAAATAGACCTACTCCAAGGGACAGATGACATGTTCCTTTTTCGAGACAAAAGGTATCTTTATAGTCAATGCCATCCTTCTGAATGAAACCTTTGTAGCACAAACCTAACCTTTTAATATTCAATATTGCCATTTGAGTCACATTTGGTCTTAAAATCCATTTACAACCAACTCTTTTCAAATTTTTAGCTAGCTCAATAAATCCGATGCAGCAGGGCAAGCGGGATCGATGATCGTGGATAGATCGAGCCTCGTTGACTCACACGAATGCCGAGAAAACGAAAAATAGAGAGGAAAAAACCATGAATTTTTTATTACTCAATCAATCTAACAGAGCCAAATGCATCATTAAATGGAAGAAACCCTAGACATTGAACAATAAAATTTACGAAAAAGACCTACTAGAAATAGAAATTGTAAAAATGCCACTAAAAATGAAAAAAATGAAATTGAGGGACTAAACAATGGAATTTGACCAAAAAGCACCACAATGCTTCTTGCTCGAAAGCCCATTTCCATGAGAAAAACTATACTCTTTTCTTAAAAAATGGACACCAATGACTGTTCGGTCAAACCGGTCATATTGATTTCTTGAGTGTCTTTTGAACCTTTGAGTGGTCCAATCTACCCATGAAATTAAATTACATTTGGACCGCATCATTCCCCTTAGGGTGAAGGAAATTCGCCCTCGAATCGGATGGTAGGTCACTATTCGAAGAATCATCGCCCACATATGAGGTAAGGTGTCGGACATTGAACACATTAGATGTTTGAATTTTGCTCGGAAGCCAAAGACAATAAGCATTCGGATTGATTTTCTCAAGGATCTCCACAGGGCAGATCTTGCAGGCAGCAGGCTTATTGTATTCATGCTTGAGATAAACAATCCTTAGTCAATACTGCCCAAATATAATCACTGACCTTGAGCTCAACAGAGTGACGCTTCTTATCAGCCTGCAACTTGTACTTGTCAGTGGAGGTAGACAATTGAGATTGAGTCATCTGATGAATTTGTTGGAGCAGGGAAATCAACTCATTTGCCATGAGGTAGGTGTGCACTTGGTCGGGTATGGCAATCAAATCAAGCGAGCCTCAAGGAACCATGTCGTAGACTACATGGAAAGGACTGTAGCTGGTACTGAGATTGACAGCATGATTATGTGCAAATTCAGCTTCACACAACTTTAAGTCCCTGGCCTTAATATTCTCACCTACCAGGCTACGAAGCCGATTATTGAGGCAGTGATTAATGGCCTCTAACTGACCATCCGTATGGGGGTGATATGCATTGCTGAAATTAAGCATCATGTTCACCGAGCGCTAGAGATGCCTCCAAAAGTGGCTCAGGAATCACATGTCACGATCAGACACGATGGAAGAAGGAAGCCCATGTGGACGGTAGCTTTCCTGAAAGAAAAGCTTAGCAACATGACCAACATCAATGGTGCATTTGCATGAAATAAAGTGTGCCATCTTGGAGAAACGATCAACATCCACGAAAATGGAATTGCTACCACGCTGTGTACATGAGAGCCCCAGCACAAAGTCCATGCTGATGTCCATCCATGGATGGCTAGGAATAGGCAGAGGCATGTAGAGGCTTGCATTTGTGGTAGAACCATTAGCATGCTGGCAGGTCCGGCAATGCTCAACCAACCGACCAACTTCTTTACACATGGAGGGCTAGTAATATGACGTAGCAACAAGTTGCAAGGTGCAATCACAACCAACATGGCCCTCATCGTGAATTTCCTGGATAATTTTCAATTGCAAGCTACAATCAGGAATGCAAAGCTGAACATCTCGAAAAAGAAACCCATCCTATAGCACAAAATCGGTTCGCTCTCCTGCTTGCATTCTTTTAATAACAATAGCGAAAAAAGGATCATTAGAATACAACTCTAGGAAAGAATCATGACCAGGAACCCAAATGCGCGTCTGAGATAGTAAGGAATGCCTCCGGCTTAGAACATCAGCCACACGATTGGAAACTCCAACCTTGTGTTTCACCATGAACGTAAATTGCTGTAGATATGCCTGCCATGAGGCATGTCGAGTAGAGATCTTGTCTTGCTTGGCAAGAAATTTCAGGGCATCGTGGTCGGTATAGAGAAGAAACTCCTTTTGGAAGAGATAGTGACGCCAATGTTGAACCGCTTGCACTACTGCACAGAACTCCAGATTGTATGTACTGAACCGCAGCTTAGAACTAGAGAGCTTCTCACTGAAGTAAGCTACAGGTTGACAAGACTTGCTGAGAACGACCCTGCTCCTGTCTTAGAGGCGTCACGGTGGAGGTCAAATGGCTGAGAGAAGTCCGGTAGGACAAGAAGTGGGGCAACAGTCAACTTGCATTTAATCTCCTGAAATGAGGTCTTGGCATCATCTGAACACCTGAATTTTGGCCCCTCTATGCGGTCTGTAATGGGTGCCATAATGCTGCTAACGTGGAATAAACCGTTCGTAAAATGAGACCAAGCCATGAAAGCTATGCACTTCTGTAATAGAAGCGGGTCGAGGCCAGTGTTGAATTACCCCCACCTTGCTATTGTTGATGAGAAGGCCATCATTGGATGCCACATATCCCAGAAATTTTACAGAAACTGTCAAGAAAGCACTTTTGCTAACAGCAGCATAAAACTTATCCCTACAGAGAACCAACAATACTTCCCATAGGTGGCATAGGTGTAAGTCAGCATTGGCACTATACACTAGTATGTCATCAAAATAAACCACTACAAATTTACCAATGAAAGGCCACAATGCTTGATTCATGACGCGCATGAAGTTGCTTAGTGTGTTGGAAAGACCAAATGGCATTACTGGCCACTTGTACAGACCCTCACGAGTCTTGAAGGCAGTCTTCCATTCGTCTCTTGCTCTAATGCAAATATGATGGTACCCGCTCTTTAGATCCAACTTACTGAATATTTGAGAGCCTCTGAATTGATAAAGCAGACGATCCAGTCGAGGAATGGGGAAACGATATCGCATTGTGATCTTGTTGATAGCACGACTATCGATGCACATATGCCATGTACCATCCTTCTTAGGAGTGAGGAGAGCCGGCATGACACAGGGACCGAGGCACTCCCGAGTATGGCCCTTGGCCAACAACTCCTCTACTTATTGCCTCAGCTCCTCGTTTTCTTTTGGACTCATCCAATAGTGAGGCCAATTGGGAAGAGCAGCCTTAGGCACCAAATCAATTTGGTGCTGAATATTTCACATATGTGGTAGTTCATTGGGTAGGGATTTGGGGAAGACATCTATAAATTCGATCAATAGTGGTTGGATTGCAGTCGGAGCACTAGCAATCGGGTCATCGAACTTGTTCAAGAGCATGAAAATGACTCCAGATTCCACCATGAATTGCTTGAAAGGCCCCCTAGCCAAAAGCGTGTTACTGTCCCCAACATTGGTTGGCTTGCTAGGTAGTAGCACTATCTTTTTTCCTTGGAACAAGAAGGAATATGTGTTTGCTCGGCCGTCATAGATGGCCTCATGGTCGAATTGCCAAGGGTGCCCAATTAATAGATGGCATGCATCCAGTGGAACCATGTCACAATACACCTATCAGCATAGGTAGTTCCAATCGAAAAAGAAACCAGGACCCAATTGAAGAAGTGGCCTGCTTGATATAGCGTGAGTGTGGCAGGGATTGGGATTACAAAATGCAAAGGCTTGTTGATTCACAAGCAATACCAAGAAGTTGGATAATAAATCCAAACTCGTTGATTCATAAAGAATACCGAGAATTGGAAGGATAACTGAGAGAAAAATTCTCAACTTTTATAAACAATCAATCGTCCCTAGATATGAACTAGACTTGTATATTTATATGAAAAGAACAAAATTCTAATCTGATTTGATTTCTATAACTGATTAGATATAATAATATCCAAAAATATCCTAAAGATCCTCTAAAAATATTAATCATATCAATAAAAATATTACAAAATCTAAATACATATAACTATTAAAAATAATAAAATCTTTTCTATTCTTCTGCATCAAAATCCTAGGCTTTATTTCAACTCTTCTTTTGTAGCATATGTAACTTATTAGAATTAGTATTTTCCATGGCTTTTGTAAACAAAACTGGATCATCATCAATTCCTACGTCAAATTCTGATTATTGTGTATAACCACATAATCATTTGAAATAGCATATCTCCTTTCCCTTTGAGATTGTTTTAATGCTATTTTTTTTGGTAGTTCTTCCTAAGCTTGGTAATTTTAACATGGCATGGTGACTCGACACTACATGACACAGAGTTAAACATCGGTCAAGCCCATTAAATATGAACATGTTCAGTCACGGTAAACAAACATGCTTAAGTGGGTGGTTGAACCCGTGTAACTAATAAGTCATGTTTTAACACATTTATTAAATGTATTTCACTATTTTTACACAAATATTTAACCAATTTAATACATTTATTTTTTAAAAATTTTATGATATATAAAATATTACATATATTGCATGTTTCATTATCGCCAAATATTATGGTACGTGTTTAATAATTGATTGACCTTATTTATTGTTGTACTAATTGTGTATAAATATTATTATTTTAGTAGTTGCACCATATATTATTTTAGAGTATAATTATATATTGTAGACATTTTACATCAAATGGATCAACCTAATTTAGACACAAAAAATAAATGTGTCATGTCCAAATCATCAAAGTTTCTAATCCAAACATGTTTAGATAGGACATGTTTAAACACGTCAACAATACAATTTGAGAGGCCTACTTTTACCAGAGGTTCATTGGCAATAATATCATATGGAGTTTAACAACAACTTGAAAAGAAGTAATGGATAGATGAATTTGCATCCTATTCCGCACTCCCACTGATTTCATTATTCTAAATGAACTTAGCATTTCTAGTTTCAACCATTCTCATACTATACTAGGACAATAAAATGTATACCCCTTGTATTTCTAGATAACCAATGAAGAATCCACTGGTCGTTCTTGAGTCCAATTTCTTTTCATGTGACATTACTTTTTTTCTCACTCACTAATCTCACCATTCTCAATTAACTTAGCATTTCTAGGTTCTATGATCCTCATATTATGGTTAGAATGAATTTTTTCTGAATAAGTAATGAACAATCCATTGGTTGTTGTTGAGTCAAATTTCTTTTCATGTGACACTATGTTGTTCCACACTCCCACCGATTTAATCATTTTCAATGATATTGGCATTTTCATTTAAGAAATCCTCATACTACGTATGATTAGGTCAATAAAATATATATCCCTTGGGATTTTTTTGATAACCAATGAAGAATCCATTTGTTGTTATGCAATCCAATTTCTTTTTATGTGGATTATAAATTCTCTATTTTGTTAGGCAACCCAAAACATGTAGGTGCCTTAAACTGGGCTTCATTCCTATCTATAGTTCAAAGGGAGTCTTCGAAACTGCCTTACTGGAAATTCTATTTAACAAATATATAGTAGTTTTCAAGATATGTGTCCACAACGATAAGCATGAAGAAGAGTGCCTTAACATACTCCCGTCCATATCCATTAATGTTTGATTACCTCTTTTTACAACATCATTTTGTTGCGATGTACCAGGCATTTTGTATTAAGCACAAATGCCATGCTTTTCTAAGAATTTAAGAAACGAACCAGGACATTGTCTTGATTCATTAGACGTTCCACAATATTCACTACCTCTATCAGATCTAATAATTTTTACCTATTTATCTAGTTGCCTGCCAACCTCATTTATAATCACCTCTGAGATGTCCATTGATAAGACTTTTCATATAATAAATAGACAAAAATAAAAAGAATAATGTGAAAGATCATCAATAAATGTATTAAAATATTTTCCCCACCAAAAAACTAAACATCAAAAGGTCCACATATATCAATGAGTATAGCTTCTAGCAGTTCTCTACTTATTGTAGCTACTTTCTTAATTGAGTGGTTTGCGTGTTTGCCCTTAATACAATTCATACAAATACCTAGATCTATGAAATCCATATCATAAAGGATATTTTTTCTTTATCAATTTGTGTAATCTTTCCTTTGATATATGACACAAATATTTATGTCATAAATAATTTGAACTTTCATCAAGTGGATACCATTTTATGATGCAAGATCAGTAAAGTCTCAACAAATAAATTACCAAGTTTTGATTTGAATAAACCATCACAAAAAACACCAGAATCAATAAGATGATTATGCTTAAATAAGTTGAAATATCCATTTCCAAACTTGAATAAAAATCCAATTTCATTGAGTTTTGATAAGTTAAATTTCTAGAAATAAGAGGAAGATAAATAATCTTAAAAAGATCTAAATGATATCCAGTGTCTAAAATGAAGCGATATATTATGATGCCTTTAGTTTTACCTTGGGACTTGGATCCATGTATGGAACCCCCGCATTGTTTTGAAAATAGGGGTAGTACAATTAGAGTCAATTTGCAATGTGTTAAGAGGGACTTCTATACGAAATTTGATTCGAAACAAACTAATAGGAAACTTTGATTGCTGTGACTATTATTCAAGAGGCAGTCATAATCTCCCAATACAAGAAAAATGATAAATCAAAGATTCTAAATATTCTCCATGCCCCACACGATCCTATGACACACTATGAATATTAAATTCTAATCAATTAGGTAACATCCATAAATATCCATAAGAAATTTATTCCTCTTATTTGAAATAACCAAAATAAATAAAATAACCATATTAGTCCTAAGGTTCTATCATACTCCCCATCCGACAAGACATCTTGTCCTCAAGAGAAATTTTGGCAAGTGGTCTCCCAATTTTCCCATTCAAAGATGGGCATTTTCAACTTATTGACCCTTGCTTCAATTCCGACTTCGTAGTGTCCCAGCATCACCTACGTCATCCATGGCCCAGTTCCTCCCAGATCACTTCCCTCTTATGCTATTCCTGGGAGTCCAACCCTTACTCATCCTTTTGGGCCCATCCCGACCCTAGTTGCCTATAGATTGAACTTGATGGGCTGTTCAAATGAGTCGACCATGCTTTGAATCTGCCCAAACCTGCTCATACCTTGTTTGGGCTCAAACATTGCTACCGGGCCGTGCTTGATCTTCCCCTTGTAGGTGTTGCGATAAAAATAGATAACCAAAAAGGCACGCAAGTATACGTATCGCGCAAGTAATAAAGTGATGAATATCGAGATCGTTCCCACGAGGATCTAAGTCAATCAAACTAAGCAATAAACCAAACAATCAAGCCAAGCTAGGCAATTCGAAATTAGATGGAAATTTAATGAAAACAAGAAAGGTAAATCGGAAGCAATTAGAAGAAATTCAATCAGTTTAATGAACCTAGGGCTCACAACTTCCCTCAATTCTACTTCTAAATCCAATCCCGACCTCTATATGCAATTGACTACGGTGTTACTATCCTAGGGTTTTGTGTCTCCTTGCCTACCTCTCGGCTTAACAAGGACGTGTTTCTAGGACGATACTAATCACTCTATCTCTAGGCAATTAATATTAAGAAACCCATTGAGTTCGAACCCTAATTTGGATACCTAGGGTGATCGGCTAATCTCTCGATGCTTCTCACAAATAATCCCGACCTCTCGGCGTGAATTATCCTAAGTTATACTATCTCTGGCGTGATTACGATTTCGTCTCTCGAGTTCATCGAATCTCCTAATCGATCTAATTGGTGGCCAGTCAATCAGAAAGCATTAAAGACGAGAATAGTGTAAGTAACACGATGTAATCAATCACATATAGAAGAAAGGGAAGAACTTAGAAAATAGAAAAGAGTTTCATTGCTTGCCCTAGGAAATAGGGAAATAGTTCATGATAGAATTAACAGAAAATACCAAGAAAAGATTCGAATACACCATGACTAAGAAAAGTAAAGAGGAAGGAAAGAAAAACTCTTGAATAATGCAAAGCCGATCTCTCGATCTCCGAAATTGTCTTGAAGCACGTTGGTCCTCTTCCTTCCTTGAAGCCGTGAGTGAATCCGATTCTTCTTGGCCACAATATGAATGTGTAAGAATTGATATGAAAGATTGTCCCCGTATGCTGCTAGGTCGAGACTTTATAAGGATAGAAAATCAAATATTCCATCTTGCCTAAAAATATTCTCCAAATATTCTATCCTAAAAATATATTCTGCAAGATATTTTGTTTTCCCCAGGGTAAGTAAAGTGAAATATACTCTTTGGTATCCTAATATCTCAGAATATCCTCCATATCAGGCTTCGGGATCTTTAGGAAATCAAATATTTCGCAAATATTGCGAAATCTTCTCTGCCCGCGAGGGGTCGCGACCCTGAGTCGCGACCCATGACTCTGTTCACTTTTCTGCTTCAAGGAGTCGCGACCCTGAGTCGCGACTCCTCCCCTGTTTCCTCTGTTTCTAGCTTCTGTCCATCTTGGTTCCGTGAGTCAGGGTCCACTTCCTTGGCCCGGTTGGTTCTTCATTAAACACCTATATCAATAAAACGTCCGAAAGTACCAACATTCTTGGAAGAAAATTAATTATAAATTTATTTCACTCAACTAGGAAAAAACAACCAATCATGTGTTAAAATCTCATAAGACTCGAACAACTTACTTGAATCTAGGTCAGAAAATATGTTCAAATAAGCATATTTATGTAATTAACACACCCCCAAACCTAGATTCTTGCTCGTCCTCGAGTAAGACAATTAGATTCCTAGCAAGCACACAAAACACGCAAGAAATTTCTCCACTCAATCGTAAAGGTTTTGGCCCCTTAGAGTTCTCAGGAAGGGCTCTTAATCTTCCACTCGATCTTCAATTTGATTGCTCCACACTTTGGATGTCAAAATTTTCTAAATATCTGTTTTCACCCGTGTTGTGTTAGTGCAATCACTCTTACAAAAGTTCAAGCACCCAATTTGCAACTTAGTTGGTCAAAGCACACAATCAAGAGATTGGAACACTCACAAAGACATTGCCTTTTTGCATTTCCGCTCGTTTGTTTCTCACTCTTTTTCTTTCTTTGGTGGTGCACGACTCTGGGTGTCATGTCCATAGCTAGGCCCATGTAGCGAGGAATCAATCAATGGCTCCCGTCCCAATTGGGGCAAGGCATTAGGTTTTAAGATACCCCTACGGATCTATCCTCGAGCTTCGACTAATGGACTATCCACCACGAGCACATGTCGGGCCTTATTGCGTGTGCTTTCGCACTAAATACCGCTCAAGCCCGTACAGTGGTGCTCAGAGCCTTGGCACATCTTTCAATTAAGCTCACATGTGCAATTCTATAGGATTTTTCTTTCTTTGCTAGCTCATGCATAAGATTTCTTTTTCTCTCTTTTTTTTTTAATCTTTTTTTGGTAGGATATCAAAGTTTATGATCTTACCTACTCTCATGTGAGCTCGATAACCAAGTAACAGCAAAGGCAATTTTAAGCTATCCCTAAAGTAAGAGTGTTGTGAAAATAGTGGGGTTCAAACATGATCAAAATTTTTCAAAATACATCCTAAGCACGTTGCAATCTCAAATCCGATCGAGTTGCAAAATTTTAAGCCACTAATTATCATCACCGAACAAGGGCTAACCAACTCGTTATGAGTGAATTAATTTGTTGGTGCCTTACCCCTATTGTCATGCCTAAGATGGAATGTGTATTCTAAAAAAAATCTAGCACCCTAAATGCATGCAACCTACTTTATCTAGATGATGAATAAACAATCAGCTCAAAGCAACCAGCCAAAGCATAAACAATCAGCTCAAAACAACCAGCCAAAGCAACAGCAGCCCTGAAACATCAACTCACCCAGCCAAACCGATAAACAACAGCTATGACGTTATCAACTAGCAGCCACAAAACACAATTGCTCCCCCCAGACCTGAACTGCACATTGCCCTCAATGGAAAGTAAAGAGAAATAGTGAGGAAAGACAAAACGTGCCTGGGTGGGTGGTGTCTGATTTATCAGCCCTCATCTTCCTCGTTCTTATCCTCCTCTTGTTCACGATCTTCGTCACGAAATGTAGGGGCCTCCCTATATGGCAACAACTCCACATTCATCTGACGAGCTAGGCGGGCTTGATTTTCTGCGGATGTGGTGTTGAAGTGCACTTGATAATCGATGAATTGTTGGAGGCGCCTTTCGGTGCGCTGAGAACACCGGTAGTTCTTTTCAATCAGCCTGTTGTAATAAGATTGACCATGAGCTGGTCCGGCCTCTTGGTCTCTGGCTTGTTGTGCTCTCGGAAGTTGCTCATCGTCCCGGGCTCTCATTGGGCGAATTGTTGCTCCGTCAATCGGTCCCTTGGTGGTATATTTGTCGGCATGGTCATCCATTTGAACTCCAGCTTGCTGACATAGCTCAGTAATGAGGGATGGGTACCACAATCTGTCCTTCTGCTCAAAGAACCTCTCATTAATGTTGTTGAAAATGACTGCACTTACATCAAATCGCCTGTGTGTGAGAATGCAATATAGAGCAAGAATCCTATCATAGCGCACCTTTGACATACTCATATTAGGAAAAATACGAGAGGAGACAAAAAGAAGCCACACTCGAGCCCTAAAGTTCAATTGGTCTCTTGTAATTACAAGAACATTATCCGTTTTAGTTTCCCATCTAGCTCCCGGTTTTCCTATAACTTGAAGGATATCATCCGTATTAACATCTTGACAAACCTCAAAAAATAATGGGGCTCGAGGTGCAGAAATCAAATCATGGATTGCATCAACAGTGAATTGCACATCAATGCCACGCATGAAAACACCAACATCCCTGATTTTACTCATATTAGCATAGAATTCGCCCACTATATTCCTAACTCCCGGGCGAGGTTGCTTGCAAAATTGAGCCCACCCCATAGCATCGATATCCTGTCTAAATTCCCTCAGCCCAGCAGTATCATCAAGAGCAAATCCCCTTTCTGGTATCACATCTCGATTACAAAATTTGGTATTAAAAAGTTCTTCACTAACTGCTGTTATAAATCGATTAGTATCATAGCTAGGAGCGGGTCGCTTCTCTCGAGCTTTAGCTCGTTTAGGGGCCATGGAGATTGTTTATTTTAACACCAGCAAGCAAGCAATCAAGCACAGACAGCCCAGTAACCAAGCATAAGCAACCCAGCAGTTCAGTAATCTGGAAGAAGAAGAGAAAGAGTGAACCGAATTGGGAAGTTGGAATCCCGATTACACCACAACAGCTCTGTTCTGAGGCTGCTGTGAAGCCTCTGGTGGTTGATTTCTGTGCAGCAACAGGGAGGAATTCGAAGAAGGAATTGCAAGAATCACCTCAGATTCGGTTGATCAGCAACACAGAGATTACTGTAAAGCTCCCCAGTACAGTTCGCAGCATCAGATCAGCAGGGGGCGCGGGAGTAGGCGATCGTGGGGAAGATCTGTGATCGGCAGAGATGCAGTGGTGCCGACTGGAGAGGCAACAAGGATCGGCAAATCTGAGGAGAGGAACTGCAGCACGATTCGCGTTTGGGGGTGTGGTGTTGAAGTTCTGTGTTGGTGCCCGACTGCCGTGAAGCTTCCCGGTCACGGGGGAAACTGGAGGAGAATGTGGCAAACCCTAGTTGCAGTTGTGTTCTTTCTGGTGAGGGGACTGGGCCGAGAGTCATGTCTGCGGGTCGTGACCCAACGGGCTGGGTTGTTATGTTGAATGAGAAGTCACGACCTCGGGTCGTGACCCTTTGGCAGTTTGCAGATTCGCTCGTGACTGCCAGGGCTTTCTTCTTCTTCTTTTTTTTTTTTTGAATTACCTGAAAATAATACATATTAGTTTTATGTCATAAAAATAAATGAACAAAAAAATAAAAAATTAGAAAAAAAAAACTCTTTTTGCTTGGGTTGCCTCCCAAGAAGCGCTGTGTTTTAAGTCCCGGCCCGACTTTGCCGCTTTCTACTTGTCTTGAAGTTTAATGGAGGATCCTTCCTTCTCTCGCGGGTCTCCTAAATAAATCTTCACCCGTTGGCCATTCACCTTGAACGTTTCATTGTTCTTCTCATTTAGAAGCTCAACCACTCCATAAGGAAATACCTCCACAATCCGGAATGGTCCCGACCATCGTGATTTCAACTTTCCTGGAAAGAGTCTCAAACGGGAGTTATATAAAAGCACTAATTGACCGGGTTTAAAATCTCTTACCAAAATCTTTTGATCATGCCATCGCTTGGTCTTTTCCTTGTAGACCCGAGAGTTTTCATATGCTTGCATCCGAAGTTCTTCCAATTCATGTAATTGAAAAAAACGCTTCTCACCGGCCTTTTGTAAGTCAAAATTGAGTGCTTTGAGTGCCCAATAAGCCTTGTGCTCCAGCTCCACCGGTAAGTGGCATGCCTTTCCAAACACGAGTCGATAAGGAGACATTTCAATCGGTGTTTTAAAGGCCGTTCGGTATGCCCATAGTGCATCATCTAACTTATTAGCCCAATCCTTTCTAGTTGTGCCCACTGTCTTCTCCAAAATTTTCTTTATCTCCCGGTTGGACACTTCGGCTTGCCCGTTTGTTTGAGGGTGATAAGCAAGGGCTATTCGGTGCTTGACTCCGTACTTGCTCAGCAAGGCCTCAACTTGCTTGCTACAAAAGTGGCTCCCTTCATCACTTATAATAGCTCGTGGCGTACCAAATCTAGTGAATATCTGTTTCTTCAAAAATCTTAACACCACATTAGAATCATTAGTGGGTGAAGCAATTGCCTCAACCCACTTAGAAACATAATCAACCGCAAGCAAAATATATCGATTATTGTATGAAGAAGGAAAGGGGCCCATAAAATCTATTCCCCATACATCAAACAATTCTACTTCTAGGATGGTATTTAACGGCATCTCATGTCTCCTAGAAATATTCCCAAGCCTTTGGCATCTATCACACTTAGAAACGTAATCAAAAGAGTCTTTAAATACCGTAGGCCAATAGAAACCGGATTGTAGAATCTTGGATGCCGTCTTAGTTCCTCCATAATGTCCTCCATATGGTGAGTCATGGCAACTCCTAATGATATCTTCTTGTTCCTCTTTGGGTATGCATCTCCTTAGCACTTGGTCGGGTCCCAACCTAAACAAATAAGGCTCGTCCCATATATATTTACGGGTTTCATGAAGGAACCTTTTCCTTTGTTGAGAATTTAATTCATGAGGAAGATGGTTAGATACCAAATAATTAACTAAATCCGCATACCATGGAGTATGAGATATAGATAAGACTTGTTCATCGGGAAAGAACTCATTAATTACCGACTTATCCACTTTTCCCTCACTCTCAAGTCTTGAAAGATGATCAGCAACTTGATTCTCGGATCCTTTCTTGTCCCTAATCTCTAAGTCGAATTCTTGCAAGAGTAGAATCCACCTTATGAGCCTTGGCTTTGCCTCCTTGTCGATTAAATACTTAATCGCCGCATGATCTGTAAAAACAATTACTTTAGTTCCAATTAAGTACGATCTAAATTTATCAAAAGCAAATACCACCGCTAATAACTCCTTTTCCGTTGTGGTATAATTGATTTGAGCTTCATCCAAGGTCTTGCTAGCATAGTAGATCGGGTGGAAAATCCTTTCTTTCCTTTGTCCAAGGGCTGCACCTACTGCATAATCACTAGCATCGCACATTAATTCAAAGGGTAGATCCCAATTCGGAGCAATAATGATAGGTGCAGATACTAGTCGAGACTTAAGCTCATTAAAAGCTTCAAGACATGCATCATCAAATTTGAATGGAACATCTTTTTCAAGTAAATTACAAAGAGGTTTAGCAATTTTAGAAAAATCTTTAATAAACCTCCGATAAAAACCGGCATGTCCCAAAAAGCTTCTAATTCCCTTTACCGAAATTGGAGGTGGGAGCTTCTCGATTGTGTCTATCTTGGCTCGGTCTACCTCCATGCCTTTTTTGGAGACCTTATGACCTAAAACTATACCTTCTTGTACCATGAAGTGGCACTTCTCCCAATTCAAGACAAGGTTAGTTTCTTCACATCTCTTCAAAACAATAGTGAGGTTAGCCAAACATTCATCAAACGAATTACCGAACACCGAAAAATCATCCATAAAGACTTCAATACACTTTTCAATAAGATCAGAAAATATAGCCATCATGCATCTTTGAAAAGTGGCGGGTGCATTACATAAACCAAAAGGCATTCTTTTAAAAGCAAAGGTGCCATATGGGCAAGTGAAAGTTGTCTTTTCTTGATCTCGGGAGCAATTGCAATTTGATTATAACCGGAATATCCATCCAAAAAACAAAAGTATTCCTTACCGGCAAGACGATCTAACATTTGATCCATGAAGGGGAGTGGAAAGTGATCTTTTCGGGTAGCCTTGTTGAGCTTCCGGTAATCCATGCATACTCTCCATCCGGTCACCGTTCGAGTAGGGATCAACTCGTTCCTCTCATTGGTGATGACCGTCATTCCTCCTTTCTTTGGCACACATTGCACGAGACTTACCCATTGGCTATCAGAAATTGGGAAAATTATGCCCGCATCTAGCCACTTGATGATTTCCTTTTTACGACTTCCTTCATGACCGGATTTAACCTCCTTTGTCCTTCTATGGACTTCTTGTGATTTTCCTCCAAGAGAATTTTGTGCATGCAAAGTGAAGGGCTAATGCCACGAATGTCGGCTATAGTCCATCCTATGGCTCTCTTATGCTCTCTAAGGACCCGAAGGAGTTTCTCTTCCTGTAAAGCGGTTAGATCCGAAGCAATAATAATAGGAAGAGTAAAGGATGAGCCTAAGAAGCGTACTTAAGATGATCGGGAAGTGGCTTTAGTTCTAATTTGGGAGGTTCTTCAATTGAAGGCTTCAATGTTAGTAGTGGAATCTCGAAATGCTCGAAGTGGTTGAGCTCTTTTGGTAGGCTTGGGCATGAATCCAACTCATTCACCACCTTCAAGAATTCTTCATCTTCTCGTGACGGTCCTCCAAGTAAGGCCGCTTCTAAAACATCCTTGGGATGATTCTCCTCAAAAGTCTCTCTTGCAACCCTATTTATCACATCCATAGAAAAACATTCAGTATACTCACTAGGGTACTTCATAGACTTGTAAACATTAAAGGTTACTTCCTGATCATTGACTCTCATGGTGAGCTCGCCCTTTTGCACATCAATTAATGCACGACCTGTAGCAAGAAAAGGTCTACCAAGAATGATCGGGATCTCCCGATCCTCATCAAAATCAAGAACCACAAAATCAACAGGAAATATAAACTTGTCCACTTTAACTAACACATCTTCAATAATACCACGAGGATAAGCTAGAGATCTATCGGCTAGTTGAAGTGTAACCGAAGTTGGCTTCACCTCTCCTAAACCTAGTTCATGATAAACTGAATAGGGCATAAGATTAATACTTGCACCAAGATCACAAAGAGCCCTACCTTCAAACTTGTCACCAATGGAGCATGGAATTGTAAAACTACCTGGATCTTTCAATTTGGGTGGCAACTTGCGTTGCAAGATAGCACTACACTCTTCGGTGAGAGCCACGGTCTCATAGTCTCCAAGCTTTCTCTTCTTGGATAAGATCTCCTTCATGAACTTTACATAGCTTGGCATCTGTTCAAGAGCTTCGGCAAATGGTATATTAATATGCAATTTACGAAACACGTCTAAAAACTTACGGAATTGGTGCTCATTGTTTGCCCTTTGTGCTCTTTGTGGATAAGGGAGAGGTGGATATGTCCTTTCCTTCTTTTCTAGCTTTTTCTGGGTCTTCTCAACATGTTCTGGGTTGTTCTTGCAACTCTGGTCGTCATTTGAGTCTCGAATTTCGGCTCTGTAATCAGGGGTCGCGACCTGGGGTCGCGACTCTTCTGTTCTGGAAAAAGGGGTCGCGACTCTTTCGCTACTGCTTCATCCTCTGTTTCTGGGTCGTGCTGCAACATGATTGCTTTCACATGTTCATTATCCTTACCTCGAGGGTTAATTTCTGTGTCGCTCGGTAGTGCTCCCAAAGGTCAAGAGTTGATTGCTTGAGCCAATTGACCTATTTGGGTCTCCACATTCCGCATCTGCGATTGCAAGGTAACAATTTGATTAGAATTCATTTGCACAACAGCATGTGTATCTTGAGAAGATTGCATAAATTTATTGAAAGTGTCCTCTAATCTCGTGAGGCGATCCGAAGTTGAAGGTTCTTGTTTTTGAGTTGGTTGGAACCCCGGTGGTGGATTGGCCCGGTTGTTGTTGTTGGCATAGGAGAAGTTTGGATGATTTCTCCAACCCGGATTGTATGTGTTGGAGTAGGGATTGTTCCTCGGGTTGCCTCCAATGTAGTTGGCCGACTCTTGTGCCTCTTGCACCGGTTCCATGTAAGCTAGTCCTTCGGTGGCTCCATAGGTTGGCCCCGCTCCTTGGTTCTTCCATGCTGTCACTTCTTTGAAGAGGGCATCCATCTTAGCTGAGAGGGCTGTCACGGCATCTACTGAATGAATTCCGATGGTTCCGTGTCCCGTTGCTCTCTCGGATGGCCATTGATATCCATTACGTGCCATCTCTTCTAATAAATCATAGGCGTCCTTGGGGTATTTGTTCATGATTGAACCACCTGCAGCGGCATCAAGAGAAGAACGACAAGTTTCTAATAAACCATTATAAAAAATTTGTACCAATGTCCATATCTCAATGCCGTGGTGGGGGCACGCTCGTTGTAACTCCTTGAAACGCTCCCAAGCTTCATAGAAAGACTCCATGGGCTGTTGCTTGAATGTCATGATGTCATTCTTTAACTTCATTGTTTTGGACGGTGGGAAGTATTGAGCCAAGAACTTCTCGGTTATTGCATCCCATGTGTCGAGTGTGCTTGGTGGAAGTGAGAGTAGCCACGCCTTCGCCTTGTCCCTCAATGAAAAGGAGAAAAGGGACATCCGGATATACTCGGTCGACACCCCATTGAAGCGGAAAGTGTCACAGATCTCAAGGAACTTTGCTAGATGCACATGAGGATCTTCATTCGGTGCTCCTCCAAAAGAACAAGAAGTTTGAAGCATTTGGATTACCGATGGTTTGATCTCAAAGGTGTGAGCTTGAACCGGTGGCTTGACGATGCTTGATTGATTTAGAAATTGAGGTTGTGCATACTCCTTGATGGTCTTCCGACGCTGGTTTTGTGGTACTAATTCACCTCCTTGGCCGGGCTCCATGGCTTGTCTCCCTTGGGCTGCCCTTTGCTCTCTACGCCTCCTATGAAAGGTCCGCTCGGGTTCCGGATCGTGTAGTAGTGGAACCGAGTTGTGGCGGCGAAGCATACAACTTTGGAGAGCACCTAGTAGAAAGAAAATTAAAAAATTAGAAAAGAGTAACTAGTCGAGGAAAATTGCTTAGTATTAAGGTTAGAAATAATTGAAACTCGATCCCCGGCAACGGCGCCAAAAACTTGTTGCGATAAAAATAGATAACCAAAAAGGCACGCAAGTATACGTATCGCGCAAGTAATAAAGTGATGAATATCGAGATCGTTCCCACGAGGATCTAAGTCAATCAAACTAAGCAATAAACCAAACAATCAAGCCAAGCTAGGCAATTCGAAATTAGATGGAAATTTAATGAAAACAAGAAAGGTAAATCGGAAGCAATTAGAAGAAATTCAATCAGTTTAATGAACCTAGGGCTCACAACTTCCCTCAATTCTACTTCTAAATCCAATCCCGACCTCTATATGCAATTGACTACGGTGTTACTATCCTAGGGTTTTGTGTCTCCTTGCCTACCTCTCGGCTTAACAAGGACGTGTTTCTAGGACGATACTAATCACTCTATCTCTAGGCAATTAATATTAAGAAACCCATTGAGTTCGAACCCTAATTTGGATACCTAGGGTGATCGGCTAATCTCTCGATGCTTCTCACAAATAATCCCGACCTCTCGGCGTGAATTATCCTAAGTTATACTATCTCTGGCGTGATTACGATTTCGTCTCTCGAGTTCATCGAATCTCCTAATCGATCTAATTGGTGGCCAGTCAATCAGAAAGCATTAAAGACGAGAATAGTGTAAGTAACACGATGTAATCAATCACATATAGAAGAAAGGGAAGAACTTAGAAAATATAAAAGAGTTTCATTGCTTGCCCTAGGAAATAGGGAATTAGTTCATGATAGAATTAACAGAAAATACCAAGAAAAGATTCGAATACACCATGACTAAGAAAAGTAAAGAGGAAGGAAAGAAAAACTCTTGAATAATGCAAAGCCGATCTCTCGATCTCCGAAATTGTCTTGAAGCACGTTGGTCCTCTTCCTTCCTTGAAGCCGTGAGTGAATCCGATTCTTCTTGGCCACAATATGAATGTGTAAGAATTGATATGAAAGATTGTCCCCGTATGCTGCTAGGTCGAGACTTTATAAGGATAGAAAATCAAATATTCCATCTTGCCTAAAAATATTCTCCAAATATTCTATCCTAAAAATATATTCTGCAAGATATTTTGTTTTCCCCAGGGTAAGTAAAGTGAAATATACTCTTTGGTATCCTAATATCTCAGAATATCCTCCATATCAGGCTTCGGGATCTTTAGGAAATCAAATATTTCACAAATATTGCGAAATCTTCTCTGCCCGCGAGGGGTCGCGACCCATGACTCTGTTCACTTTTCTGCTTCAAGGAGTCGCGACCCTGAGTCGCGACTCCTCCCCTGTTTCCTCTGTTTCCAGCTTCTGTCCATCTTGGTTCCGTGAGTCAGGGTCCACTTCCTTGGCCCGGTTGGTTCTTCATTAAACACCTATATCAATAAAACGTCCGGAAGTACCAACATTCTTGGAAGAAAATTAATTATAAATTTATTTCACTCAACTAGGAAAAAACAACCAATCATGTGTTAAAATCTCATAAGACTCGAACAACTTACTTGAATCTAGGTCAGAAAATATGTTCAAATAAGCATATTTATGTAATTAACAGTAGGCCCATCTCCATTGTGCCCAATATTGCGCTTTCCAACCCCAACATGCATCATTATTCTTCTTACTCCAAAACTTCCCACCCGCCTGCTGATCATTCCATCTCTAATCGCCCTTTTAATTGGAACTCCAACTCTGCTTGATCCACTCCTCCCACTCCATAATCGTTGTCTTCGACTTCACTATGGTGATTGCATTGGTGCCCTTTGTCTTCCTTTACAAAGGAGTCGATCTTTTCAGCCTCCTTTTGAGCTATTATGGAATCCTTGAGTAGGGCTAAGAAGTAAGCTCCGTGTAAAGTTCGTTGTTCAAATAGGCAGATTGCCCTTTAAATCTATGGTTTGAGGCCATCCACAAACTAGTCCATCGTTCGGTCCTTACTATCTTCAACTCATTTTAAACGCATATTCAAAAGAATTGATATGTTGCTCGAGCTTACTGTTTGCCTTAAATTCTTCAGAGTTGAAAATTTGTAATCTAACATGTCCATTATCCAATCTTCTCTAAGGCTGATAAGCATGCCCCTGATATTATTGAGTATGCCCTCCATTTGATTAGCCCCTGCCTTGATTTAGTCTTCAGTGACCACCATATTGTTCAAATTCGAGGATAAACTACTCTGATACCACTTGATAGGAATCTTTTATTTTTATTGAATCGAAAATAATAGTGATTGTTATTTGAGAGGTAGTCGAACTCACCCAATAAAAAAAATGATAAATCAAGGATACTTCCTATTCTTCATGCCCTCAGATGATCCTATGACACCATAAATATTAAATTCTAATGAATTGAATTATAAAACATCCATAAATACCCATAAGGAATTTATTGCTCGAAATAACCAAAATAAGTAAAATAATCATATTAGTTGTAAGGTTCTGTCACATACAAAATCATCAATTTACCTTTCGTTTTTAACCATGCCTTATCTTTCTAGCAGTCCTTCCAATAATGTCCATGCTTTTGCCAGAAAAGGCACTTTTTTTACACTTGGACAAATGACATATTCATGTTCAGTTATCCTTTATTTGCCCTTTCCTTTCTTCTTTCCTAGTTTCATTTTAACATCAGTCTGTCCCATGAGGTTAATTGAGTGGTTTGCCTTATTCTTAAGCCTTGCCTCCCCTTCAATCAACATACTTTGCAGTTATGTCATATTCTATTTATCACTTATGGTATTATAGTTTATCTAGAATGGACCACACTCATGAGCCAGGGAGCTTATGATAGACTGCACAAGAGACCTTTCACTCACATACCCACAAAACTTAACTTGCTGCTATGTTTGTCATTTCAGTAACATGCTCATGCATGGCACGAGAATAATTAAACTTCATGGTAGTTAATTAACCAATTAGTTTCCCAGCAAGTGACTTATCAGCAGACTCAAAATAAGATAGATCTTCCACAAATTCATAAATTCATTAGCAAGATCAATTTTAAGACTCTTTGGCTTGATAATGTCTGACACAATGTTCTCATGAACATTAGGCTTAGTTTGTTGGAATTTTGCCATGCCTTATGGAAGGACTTTTGTTCGTAATAAGAGAAGCAGGCTTATTAGCAAGTAGAGTTATAGATCAAAATCCATAACACCTAAGCGAAACTAAACTTGCTCACTCCATTTAACAAAATTAAGCCCAATGATCTTCGTAGTAGACGAAGCTAGCAAATGAAGAGATATAAAAGTGGAAGCCACAATGTATATACATAATGCTTATGCATCAATGCTTTTAGTCATAAATGCAAATAGGTAATATAGATTCAGATATCATTTTATGGTCATTATTTTGAATATAAACAAATATATAACCTTTCTTCCCATATTCTAGGATCATCGCATGTGTATGTATAATCAATATCATTCATACTATAAATATGTTAAAATACACCCAAATTCATCATTTTACTTATCACATTTGTATATTCACACAAAGTTAAATCCTAGATCGTAAACTACAATAACACTGTCGGACCTAAAAAGTTTCTTACTTGAGGTGGCCCCAGGGTTTATAGGTGTGCACGAGACCTAGCTTGGGACTTTAATGGTGTTTGGGTTTTTTCGAGTCACCATTAACTGTTTAAGGACTAATCTCAATGTCGACAGAAACCTATTATTCACCTGGAGTAGTATTATACTAACCACCTAGATTTTTATTTGTTGGTCTTGAACCAAAGTTGAGCGTCTTGTTACATTCGAAAGGCTCACAAGCCAATCGACACACCCGAGGTTGGTACCCATCCCTAATGTCTAGGTTGTTTGGTTGCTTGCACATTTCAGTTTACCCAATTATTTCCCTATTTGAGGGTCAAATTGTAGGTCTGAGATAAAGATCACCAGTCTAGTTTGCATGCCCTATCATAATAGTACATGTCCTATTCTAAGTGCGGAAAGTAAAGATCCACTATAATTGTGATTACAAGCATTCAACCTCTCTCTCTCACACTATCTGCCCCATACATTTGTGCACTCCAATGCGACAATCTTCTCGGACCCTAGCTTACCATAGGATGAAAGGACGGGCTCTTTCTGATGGGGAAATCCTCAGGAAGCAGCTTCGTGAAGTGCGGGAGCTGAAGGTTGGGAGATAACCCTTCAAGGGTAAGGCTGGTGGTTGGAGCACAGCTGAATGGAAAGCTCGAACAGGACAATATGAGTCGTGGTGGCGTGGCTCGATGCTGAATGATTAGGGTGGCGCTGTGAGGGTGTAAAAAGTTTTGAGACTCAATGGAGGTCAGGCATATGGTGATCGGCTCGGGTAAGAAGGAATAGGACCTGCATAAGGAAGTGGTGGGCAATGATTTCTTCTAGGGCTGGGGATGTAGGCAGTGGTAGTGGTCGAGTTCTATTGTTTGAGGAAGTGAACCATGGAGCCCTAGGATCTGGAATAATGGGTGCCCCACCTTCTTTCTGGATATTCCCCTGCTTCCCAGCTGAGAGCATTTTTTTAATTGTGACCCCCCCATTTTGTGACTGTTAGGATTACCTTTATATCATGAAATCCTAGAATTTAGCTATATTTTATTTAATTTTTTAAATTTAATTTTTTCTAATAAAATTTACTCAAACAAGATTTTATTGGAGGAAGAAATTCAAAAAAGGCCTTTAACTATATTCTATATATTTCAAGCACATTTGGTTTCTACCGGTCCATACAACTCTCGCGGGCATAAAAATTATTCTTTTATGAGCTTATTCTCAAATCTTTTGACATTATGTCGTATTTTTTCTTTAAATTTTCATGAGTTGATATTTAAATAACACTAATGTTGCTTAATTTGGACCTCTCAATAATTTAGATACAATTTTTTAAATAAAACTAGTCAAGATAAATGAATATGACAAATTCGTCCAAATTCACTTAAAAAATCATTTCTTCTTTGGATTAAATATCTAGGTCCAAAATATGAAAAATCAAAGTTAGTTTGATGTTCTTCATAATGATACTAAATTTGCCCTATGATCAATCCAATTGGATCCTCAATTTTGCGATTAAACATCGTATTAGATGGAGTATGGGCACATGTTCGCTTAATTTTTCAATATACCAATCCATGTACTTTCCGGGCCCAAATGAGGTGTCTACAAACACCATAAGTGATTATGTTATATATAGTGCAATATGCGGTCATAGGCATATCTCAACTTGCACAAATCTTCAAAAGAATTACTAACTTAATCAAATCACAAATATATTAAAACTATACTGTTGTAGGAAAGGCAAAATCCACGATGGCAACAGACTTATATTAATAATTAATAAAGTAAAAGGGAAAATCTTCATGGAGAATCATATGTTCCTTACCATGGGCTCTAATACCACATATAAGTGTATGTGCAAATCAAACCCTAATTTTGCAGAGACCTTAATCTATGTTCTTGGAAAAGATGACTTTTACATGGGATACCTTGATTCATGTTGATTTCCTCCGTAGAGATGACCACGATAAGAGATCCCCTCAACTCCTTCTTCCTCAGTGGAGGTTCTAATGGAGAAAACTGATTATAACTTCTTAGTCAGAGAGATGCTAGTTCTCCAAAATAAAACCATGTTTTGTCACCGACCATCAAGGCAGATAGTTAGTCGAGAATATGTCTCCTTATTGACCAATAGGAATAAAACATATCATAATTATTAAATCGCAGTTATCTTTTAAAATAATAATTAGAAGTCTTATATGATCACATGGGTAACATAATGTGAAAATAAAAAATATTGCTATACCTTCCTCCTCACTCATGACCATTAGATTTCTCCCAAGGAAAGCTTACCCGTCACCACCTATAAGTTGAGGAACCTATAGGTACTCCTCTACTAAAAAATCTATTATTGAACAACTAGTTACAAAAATGTTGGGTTCTAGAATAATTAGCCGTAGCATTGGCACTTTCTCCTTTCATGATGATTTTGGTAATAAAAGAAAACTCTTGGAGTATGTGCACTAGTTACAAGGCTCTAAGCAACCTGACTATTTCAGATAAATGTCCTATCTATGATTAAGGATTTTCTCGATGAACTGTTGAGCACAATAATAATTTGTAAAATCAATTTGAGGTCAAGTATCATCTATTTGAACTCACAATGTTGATGTCCTCAAAATCACATTTACGGTGCAAAAAGGGCATTACAAGCTTCTCGCGATGCCACTTAGCTTGACAAATGCTTGTTCATCATTTCAGAGCTTCGTGAATCATGTCTTCAGGTCAATTCTTAGGAAAATCATATTAATTTTCTTTGATGATATTCTCATCTTAATCATTTTTTGTAATAACACATAACATTCTTTGATAAACTTTACATTTCTTGCAGCCGCAAAAGATCTTTGGCAAAATGAGTAAGTGTGTTTCTGGAGCTGATAAGGTCGAATATCGAAGGCATTTTGTTTTCAAACATGGTGTCTTGACTAAGTAATGAAGGTTGAAGTTATGAGAAACCGACATTGCCTCAATGCATCAAGCAATTACGGGGTTTCTTAGGCTTGAAAGGATATTAGAAATTGTTTGTGAGGAATTATGAGGATAGAAGTAGACCTCTGGTAGATCCATTGAAGAAGGAAAGTTTTAGATGATCAAAGGAGGCTATAATGGCCTTCAATAGGTTGAAGACTACGATGGTTCCATCCTTCATTTGAGATTGAAATAGATGACTTAGGATAAGGAATTATAATTGTTCTCTAACAAAATGGACATCCAGTGGCTTACATCAACAAAGCCTTTATTCCATGCTATAGAGCTTATTCTACCTATGAACATGAGCTCTACGTCATTCCTTTTGTAGTCGGAAGTGGCATTATGACTTACTAAGCAAACTCTTTCAAGAATTTTTTTTTTCATTTCTTTTTCTATGGCTATGAAACTATGGTTTTGGTTTGTATATCATATGAAAATATAGAACAGAATAGGGATAACTAGAAGTGTACATATGATTGAAAGTAAATTACAATTTTGATAGTTAAAATAATAAGAAAGATGCTCAAACTAAAGCTGACTAGAAGGCACCAATTCATAAATAAGCGAGCAATATTTATAATCCAACAAATATATACATATGTATATACACACACACACACACACACACAATTAGATTGAACAAAATTTAAGGTGACGTTAGGAAATAAAACATAATTAATTTGGAGGCCTTTTACTTTGGGGAGAGAATAGTGGCTGCCAGCAGATTTGTTGTGATCGGATCTACTAGCCACAACTTTGGATTTGTGTCCAAACGAGAATTGAATTTGGATAAGCAGTGAATAGTAAATCTAAAGGGTAGGTGGGAGAGAATCACAAGCATGATATACATAGTCTTGGACAATTATGGTTCGTGCATCCACGAGTTAAGGGGCTTAGCCATAGTTCACCATATCAAAGAGGATTTCAAGATATCAATTGTCTTATAATGACACTCACAAATTATGATCTCCCAACACCAATCCATGGATCTGGCTACATCTATTTACAATCCTAGTATGTATCCTCAAAATATGGTAAAATATATTCTGGAAATATATTTGTTTACAAAGAAATTCTACGTTATAAGAAAGCAATCCGAGAAAATTCTCAAAATTCCTAAATTTAAGGAATCTAGTTTCTGTTGTTTGTCCAAAAATTGTGTTGCAAAACTGCGGCTCAATTTGTGTTTCATTGAAGAGTGTCATGACACACTTTTGTGATGTATTTTCTATTTAAAAAATGGCAAAATAAAATGTGTAATTGAGAAACCATTTCTTATGAAATTGGAGGAAATTTGTTGAGAATATAATTGATAAGCAAACAAAGCTAGCACACAAGTATACGTATCGCTCAAGTAACACAATGAATGAGTAAGAGATCATTCCCACGAGAACCTAGTTCAATCAAAACTAAGCAATAAACCAAACAATGAAGCCAAGCTAGGCAATTCGAAATTGGATGGGAATTTAATGAAAACAAGAAAATTAAATTGAAAGCAATTAGAAGAAATTAATCAATTTGAATGGTCCTAAGACTCACAACTTCCCTCAATCCTACTTCTAAACCCAAACTTAATCTCTATATGTAATCAATTATGGTATTATCCTAGAATTTTGTGTCTTCTTACCTACCTCTCGACTTAACAAGAACGTGTTTCTAGAACGATACTAATCACTTTATCTTTAGGCAATTAATATTAAGAAACCCATTGAGTTCAAACCCTAATTTGGATACCTAGGGTGATCAGCTAATCTCTCGATACTTCTCACAAATAATCCCGACCTCTCGGCGGGAATTATCCTAAGTTATACTATCTCCGACGTGATTTCGACTCCGTCTCTCAAGTTTGTTGATCTCTCCTATTCGATCCAATTGGTGGCCAACCAATCAAAAAGTATTAAGGACGAAAATATTATAAGTAATACAGCTGTAATTGATTACATACTAGAGAAAAGAGATGAATTTAGGAAGTAGAAAAGAGTTCCATTACTTGCCCTAGGAATAAGGGAATTACTTCATGATGGAATTAAAAATAACTACCAAGAAGAAGTTGGAATACATCATGAGTCAAGAGAAAAGAAAATAGAAAGAGAAAACTCTAGATAAGTCGATGCCGATCTCTCGGGCCTTGAGCCATCTTGAAGTGCTCCCCTTCCTTCCTCTTGATCACAAGCTTCTTGATCTTTGTGGTAGTAAAAGAATTCTGGAACTAATTGTTGGATGGATGGGATGAATGAATAATCCTGTCATCTTGCTTCCTAGTCTATTTGTAAAGATTGGAGGATGCTTGAAAACATCTTTACAGATATCGAATCATTCTTCAAATCTTGAAAGATTCTCTCTTTCCCAGTTGAGTTGAATCGAATCTTTTCATCCCTCAAATATTTTTGATTTGGCCCAGAAATATTCTGTGTAATATTTGGGTTGACTGATTTTGATTTGGCAATAAATCTCCAAAGTTCGCTGTTGAACTGTCTAGGACCGTAGTCTTGTGCCGCAGTCCCTCTTCACTGTCTTCATTGGTGTCACGAGCCTACTGTTATGCTCTTCTAATTAGCTACATGTCTTCATTCGGGATTCATCTTCGAGGCCCGATCGGTCTTCCAATATATATATGCATCACAAATTACCTCAGAACTATCAACATTCTTAAAATAAATCTGCTTTTAACACTGGTTCAATTCTAACTCCGTTATATTCAACAAGGAAATATTACATAATCACGCACATAAACCAAGTCAAACTTGATCACTTTGTTTAAATCTAGGCCTGAAAAACAGGCAAAGAATCAATCTTTTACACAATTAATAAAATTATGTGAGATTAAATAATTTCATCTGATACAATTACGTGCTAAGATCATCCGCCCGAGAATGTTGATGAGACCCAATTAACTGCACTCATGTATTAGCCTGTGTACATAGGTGAAATCTCCTATTACTTCCCTTGAGTTTATTCAATCATTGTTCATAAATCCATAAATTTGTATTGTGAGAATTATGAACAAATGGTTGAGGCTTAAAGGGAATTACTCAGTGGCTAAGGTAGTCATTTGCTACCTCAACTCCTCAATTTGGCAGCATCCCCATTCGTATAAATATGGGAAAGCAGTGATGAAGTGTGTAGAGAGCAAAAGAGTGAAAAAGGAGAATCAGAGAAGAGGAAAAATATTCCTTTAGCGTTAAGATAGTTTTATGCCATTTAACTAACAATCTCTCTTCTTCTTTATAGATGTTGAGGTTTAAATCCCACATCATACAATTAATGAGTTGAAATCTCATTTATAATAGAGCGGGTACCACCAAGCTATCAAGTTGAGCTTTTGGGTTTGACATCTAACCTCTTATAGGCTAGGCGAAAATTTCACATGGTATCAGAGTCAGGTTAAGCCCCTTAACACGCTGCGCGTGAGAGAGGGTGTTAAGATCCCACATCAACTAAATAATAGAAAAATAATGTGTCTATGAGATAACTGGGTACCACCATCTAATAGCTTAGGCTTTTAGGTGAATACCGACTCGAGACTTTTGTAGGTCCAGATGAAAACATACCATAATAGGGTGATCCTGAACTCACACCATGTCAAGTTCAAGTGTGGAACTCATGGCCTTTTAAGCCCGATACTAGAAGAAAAATGACTAGCTCCTGGCCAATTTATTGAGTACGGAAAAACTTCGACTTGTATGTTAGGCCGAGGATGGAAGAGAAAGTCCCCTTGTCCGAGAATGGAAGAGAAATGCTCGGTTCAAGATTAGCTATTGAGGGCAGGTGTTTAAGGGCACGTGTTAACAGTAAACACATTGCTACGTAAGGGTGGATGTTGCGATATAAATCCCATATTATATAATTAATGAATTCAAACCTAGTATATAAGAGAGCAGGTATCACTTGGGTTGGACATAAGCCCAATTTCTTGTAGGTTAGGTGGAAATTTCATAATAAATAGAGCCATAGGTTATCGTATACTATTTTTTAAAAAAAAAATTCACCGTCTTTCTATCTTGTCATCATCATTTTTTGGTGGTGTTCTTCTTCTGTTCAATTTGACCGGTAGTTTGAAGTTGTATTGACTTCTACTCTACCATCATTATATCCTAGGAGATAGACGTTCATGTATTCTCAACACAATCAACAGGGGATGAATTTATCTTAAGGAAACAATGAGTGTCACAACTCTCAACTTTTACTACTTGTATTTCTATAATTTTATTTATTACTTCGTTATTTTAATTTTATTTTATTATGTTATTGTAGCATGACTTTGTGCCATAAATTTTAGTTTGTGATTTTAATTTTATTTTTCTTGCCATTCAAGATTACAAATTACTATACTCCGACTAACAATCTTAAGACAATTTTTTTTCTTGTTGTGATCTCAGATGGTTTCTGAAAATTATCCTACTTCTAATGAGGCCAACAACAATGCCACTGATATGGTTTAAGGCTTGGCCTCTACCCATGATGTATTTTTGGGTGGTACAACAATTGTGTCTACTATGGTTATTGTGAACCACAGTGATAAATCTGAAAAGTTCAATGGGTTGAACTTCAAGAGGTGGCGGTAAAAGATGCTTTTCTACCTGGCCACCTTCAATCATGCATGATTCTTGACTAAGTATTGCAGTTTAAGCTTGGAATCACTCTCATTCCCTATACAGAAATTATGTTCTAAACGGTCTACATGACTTATTGTACAATGTGTATTGCACTATAAAGATAGCAAAGGCACTATAGGGGGCCTTGGACCAGAAGTAGAGGATAGAGGATGCTGGTGCGAAGAAGTTGGTTGTTGAACAGTTCCTCAACTATAAAATGGTAGATTCCAAGATAATGATCAGTCAAGTGCAAGAAATTCATGCATTCTTGCATGAGATTCATGTTGAAGCCATGGTTTTAAGTGAAACATTTTTAAGTGATGGTAATAATTGAGAAATTGCCACCCAATGGAAGGATTTTAAGAACTACCTTAAGCACAAGCACAAGGGAATGATATTGAAGGACTCAATTGTTTGACTTTTTATTGAAGAAGACAATGAAGAATTCTAGCAGCTTATTCCTATAGGTGCTAAGGCAAACATGGTGGAGCATGGGCAAGGCTCAAAGTCCCAAAAGCCCAAGGCTAAGTTTGGGCCAAGAAGAGGCATTTCCAAGAATAACTTTTAAAGAAAATGCTTCATCTGTTGCAAAAAGGGCAATAGGTTCGCGAAAAGTTAACTTCCGAAAAGAAGAATCCCAAGGCAAATGTGGTCAATGCTATTGGTCGGGACATGTTGGATATCGACCTCCTAGCTATCATTTCTGAGGTGAATTTAGTTGGGTCAAATTCAAGAGAATGGTGGATTGATACTAGAGCTACTCGACTTGTTTGCTCCAATAGGGACTCATTCTTTTCCCTTAAGCCAGTCAATGGAGAGAAGATCTTCATGGGGAACTTGGTCTCTTTTGCATAAGGTGGATATAAAAATAAACTTTGAGAAATTGTTGACTCTCGACAACGTGCCGTACATTCCGAAAATTTGGAAGAATTTGGTGTCGATCTTATTGCTAAATAAACACATATTCAAAATGGTGCTCGAATCCAATAAAGTAATTTTATCTAAGTCTCAAATATATGTGGGCAAGGGGAACATGTATGATGGGCTTTTCTAAACTCAATGCAATTACAATTATCAATTACATTGATAGTTCTTCTGCTTCCATCCTTGAGTCCTTCGATTTGCAGCATAATATACTAGGACATGGTAATCATGATTCAATATGAAAATTAATCAACGTGGAATACTGAAATTCCAAATTGATTCAAATCACAAATGTGGAATTTGTGTTGAAGCAAATTAACGAGGCAATTGTTTCAATCGAATAAAAGAAATACCAAACTACTATTAATTATATGAATATGCTTATTTAAACATATTTTTTAGCTTAGATTCTAGTGAGTTATTCGAGTTTTATGAGATTTTAACACATGATTGGTTGTTTTTCCTTAGTTGAGTGAAATCAAGTCATGATAAATTAATTCGGATTTTCTTCCAAGAATGTTGGTACTTCCGAGTTTTTTTTTTTTATTAATGTAGGCATATAATGAAGGACCAACCGAGCTAAGAAGGTGGACCCCAACTCACGGAACCAAGCTGGAGAGAAGCTAAAAAATAGAGGAAATAGGGAAAGGGTCACGACTTCCCAAAGCAGAGAGCAATACAGAGTTATGAGTCGCAACCCTTGTAGTCACAGAAAAGCCCGCAATATTCACGGAATATTACATTTCGTGAAGATCCTAGAGCTCGATATGAAAGATATTATGAGATATTGGGATACCAAAAGAGCATATTTCACTTGATTCACGCCATGAAAAATACAATATTTTGTTTGAATATTATTAGGATAGAGAGATATTTGGGAAATATTTTAGGTAAGATATAATAGAGCTAGCAGCACTCTTCAACACAATGATCTTTTATATCAGTTCTTTACATTCTTCTTGCTACCAAGAGAGATTGGGTCATTCATGGTGTAGACACATGATTTTGACACGGTCAAATCCCGTTTCGCATCCCATATTTTAAATTTCATTTCAAAAATTTTATTTTTTATTTTATTTCATACATAAAAACAAAGAAAAAATTGAAAAAATAATAGGGTTCACGTGGATGGTGCATACATTGTTTGTAAGACACCGATTTTGACCTGGTCAAACCCCGTTTTGTTCCTATTAGTGTCACGTATTTAAATTCTATTTCAAATATTTCAAAATTAATGTTTTTCATTTTGTTTCATTTTATTTCATACGAAACAATGACGGCACATTGAAATGAAAAAAAAAAATTGTTTTTTTGTTGAATTGCATGAACAGTGTGGTCATCTTCCCCCACATTCAACAGAGATCACGGGCATCCACAATCAACCACGGCCAGCCATTCTCGGCCACTTCCGGCCACACCAGCGACTTCGTCGAGCTCCCGGCTCCATCCCAAATCCATCCCCGTCCAATCCCGATCCTATCTCTCTCCCTCTCCGGTCACTTCTGTTCATTCTCTCTCTACCTTTCGGCATTGAAATCGTCGGTTCCGGTGCCGTACCTACCTCCTCTAACATCCATCGGTGCCAGCCATCGATGAGCTGCCCTTGCTAACCTTCCCGAGCCTCCCCGATCGTTTTCACACTGGCCCTTCCCCCCCTCTCACAGCCGAGATTCGTACCACAGGCTGCCGTGCAGGGCATCGGCCTTCTGATCGGCCATACGGCGCCGTCCTGTTCAGGCCGCCTCTGTTGACTTGCCCGGACCTCTCCCGTTTCGGCCGTACTGTTCCAGGCCTCCCGCAGTTCGGCTGCCGTCTTCCCTGTCTATTCCATCTCTGTTCATCACTTTTTTATTTTATTTTATTCTATTTTCATTTATGTTTTCAGCCCCTGAAGTTTCTTGTGTGTTACATTTCAGCCCCCACAGCATTTCCTCTATAAATATGCCATTCATTTGTAGATTTTGGGGACATCTTGAATACATCAAAATACACATTGAACTCTCTCTTGAATATCCACTCTTAGACTCATGTGTTGAGCAAAAAAAAAATTTTAAGAATCTTCATCTCGTTCCAAATTCGGATCCGCCGCTGACCCTAGCCCGATTCCGAAACCAACTTGGAGTTCTTCATCGATCCAAGCCGAGCCCATGCAAATCATCAAGACTGAGCCCGAGTCCGTGTGAATCGATGAGTCTTCCTCAAATCCCGAAGGTGCCCGGGTTCGACATCAACCAAGCCAAAGTCTTGTTCATTCCTCGACATCTTCATCATCATCGGTTGTAGGTATAACTTCTTGATCGGGATTTAGGCCTTATCCTTGTAAATAATCTCTTTTGTTTTCTTTTATTTTCTTTTCCCTTTTTCAAAAATGTTTTACGAAAAATGGAAAATACAAAAAATGAGAAAATAAAAAATGAGGATTCACGTTTTCATGAAAATATGGAAAAGGATCCTTGAAAAAAATGAAAACTTGTTAGTTAGGTTTCTTAGAATGAATATATTGCTCATCTTTTTAGGAAATATAAGAAATGATAAAATGAAAAAAATAGAAAAATCAAGAAAATCAAGAAAAATATATTTTTTATATAAGAAAATCGGGGAATGACTAAAAATGGGTTGTGCAAAAATCGCAATGATGAAAAGGATCGTTCTGAGTTAGGTTTCAAAATTTTGTTTATCAACTTAGCCACTTTTTCGAAGCTTTTAGGTCAGCTCTGGGGTCAAAAATATGTTTCAAAGTGGGTCTAAATATTTCCTAAGGTTTAGGCATCATTTGTTTGAAATCTTAGGTCTTTTTGGATCGACTCGGAGTCTTTTATCAGTTTTTTTAAAACCAGCCCAGAACCATTTTGAATTTTCCAGCTCTGTTTCTGATGCTTCTAGTGTGTTTTAGAATGGTCTTAGATGTTGTGTAAAGTTGGCTGTCTATTTTTGAAAATTTTGGATCATTTTGGATCAATTCGAGGTCTTCTACCGTTTTTTTAATCTGTCCAGATTTATTCCGAATTTTGCATATCTGTTCCTGATGTCATTTTGTGTGTTTAGGAGTATTCTTAGGCATTGTTAAGGTGTAGGGTTGTGTCTTGAAAATTTAAGATCATTTCGGATCGATTCGGGATTTTTGTCATGCTTTGAAAAATTCACTCTAGCCCTACCCGAATTTTCCTCATCAGCCTCCCATATTTTTGTGTGTTTTGAAGTGGGTTAAAGTGTATTCCAAGACTTAGAGTTTGATCCTTAAAAATTTCGAAACAATTCGGGCCACGTTCGGGTATTTTGAAATGAGACGAATCGATTTTCGGTAATATCTTTTGAATCTTTCAAGGGTAGATTTGTTCGGGTCCTGAACAATTTAACTCAATTTTTGTGCCATTCCCCAATATCTCTTGTTCTTATTTTAAGTAATAGAACCCAAAAAAAATTTTGTTGTTTCGATTCGAATAAATCTATTATGATTGAATTGATCGATGTAAATATTGGTTGAAATATTTTATTGTTTCGATTGTATGTGAGAAGGCAAAATCAATGTATTGTGTGAACCAATGTAATTGGGTGGGTGAGAGAGAGAGAAATGATGATGGATGCATGTAATCCTGAATATAGTGAAAATTTTTACTTTCCGCACTTAGAATAGGACGGTTAGTGGCATGCCAGGGTCGTGGTACAAATTATTGAATCTCTCTCTGGACCATCGATTTGAACTTCGATCAGGGAAATAATTGGACAAATTAAAATGTGCAAACAAATGACCTAGACTTGGGGATGGGTACCAAGTTTGGGCGTATTTTAGCTTTCGAGCTTCAAGATACGTAACAGGACCTTCGGACTCAAATCTCGATTTCAGGACCAACAACAACCTAAGTGGTTAGTATCATGATCACTTAATGACTTAGGCGCCTAAACGGCCTTAATAAACGGTTTAGTGGCGACTCCAATCCAACACCGATTCAAAGTCCCAAGCTGGGCCTCATGCCTGCCTCCTGATCCTTATTCTTTTTCTCAAGTCAGAAATTTTGACGTCCGACAGCTTGGCAACTCCGCTAGGGACACTTTTGAGGATCCGCACCCATAATCCCTGGTCGTTTGTTTGTACACTTTACTTTGGCATTGCATGCCCTAAACGATCGAACCCGGATCATAGGAACTTCCCTAGGAGGGGGTCGGAAGAAGTACGCCCGTCGTGGGAGCTCCCATCAGAAACGGCTTTAAAACACCTCCGCTTGATTCGTAAGCCCAAAGTGTCCTGAAAGGGGAACCGAGGACACTGCTGATCAAGGGCCTTTTAGCACCTACCCTTAGATCCAAGCCTCATGCATAGCATTAAACCTCCAAGCATCCTTGTCGATTGTAATTTTTCCAAGGCCCATAGGTTAGCTCATCCTAGGTTAGTCAGGCCTTTCTTTTGTATTGAGATTTTATTGTATTTTTATCGATTAGGCTCATAGATTAGCCTATGTAGGGATAGAGTGGCCTTTTTCTTGTTTTTTGGTATGAGCTCCTACGTTAGCTAATTTTAGGTTAGATAGCTCATAAAATTCTGATATACATGTAACTATGATTAAGTTAGTGGATTGATTTTATTTTTCGAACTTGCATCATGTTTTCAAAATAAAACCTAGTAGAGTTGCCATTCATCCTTTAAGTCACTTGTTCATCCGTCTAAACGGGGATGGAGCCCATGTTTGCTTGCCTCGACATCGATCGTCTTTCACGCGCTGTTAATGACATCAGTTGATTTCAAAGGGATTGGAGCTTGCTAAAAGCTATAGCTGATAGAAGATGTGTTGCCTTTACAATCATAACATCGGAGGAGTGTCGGGAGCTTTCTAGGGATTTGATTGGCATCAAGGAGTCATTAGGTAAGTGATACTCGATTATTCAGAATGTGGCCAAAGAAGTAGAAGCATCTATCAGTCTAACAGATGAGGAGTTGGACAAGATGCACCCGATGAGTCGTGATACAGGTCCAGCTTACAAGGAGTGCTCTCAGGCCCACAAGAAGAGCACAAACCATGGCAAACAAATAGTTTGATTGAGCACTTTCATGGAAAATTTAAAAAATAAAAAATAAAAAAGGTTCAAAAAATTTTTTTTCCAAAATATTTTGTCATTATTTTTTGAATAAGTATTGAAAGTGCTCAATAAGCTAATGGCACGAATCAGGCAACTTAAGGATGTTCAAGAGGTACCTTGATTAAATACCCCGTAAAGGAGCACATCTCATCTCCTTCTCGTGATATATAATCAGGACCAATCTACCGATAAGAATGGCAACTCGCTAGCGGATTTCTCATGCATTATGATTCAATTTTCCAATTGTTCACTTCTTTTACTTTTCTTTTTCTTTTCATGTAGGTGCGACTACTGAATCTTCGGTTGATAGGTGTCCTACCTGCATGTGAGCTTGGAACATGATACAGGATTGAGAACATTAAGAGCAAACGTAGTTGCATTCCTATTGCACCTCTGGCAGCTCAAGTCTAAGTGCCCACATTCACAGCTCATTGGAAGATGCCATGATACTGACTAGCCCCGTCTCCTTCCAAAAGCCAGTACTCATCATCGAAGGGAATGTGGAGGAGGTCTTGGCCGAACCTTCTGGAGCAACCGACGTTGCATCCCATGTCGGGGCTATTTCGGAGGAGACGTCCCACGAGCCCCTGATCTGCCTGCTTGCAGGAAATGAGGAGCTACCCAGCTGGACTGTAGTTCCCAGGCTTCCACTCATGCCTTGATGAGTAAGAAAGTTCGAAAAATGATGTTATCAGCACGTGGTTTGCCATGAGCCTGTGACAGATGAAGGGATGTTCCCATGGTTAACCTTTCTAAAGAAGTCCCCTTATGAAATATCACATACTTCAGCCTAATCTTCTCCTGCTTCAGTCTGATCTTCTCCTACTCCCTCTATCTGTTAATCTCAAATAATTCTCGCATTTCTTTCCTAGGTACCTAAATCACAAAAGATGCGATAACTCAGTCCTTTATCAAGAAGTTCTTGATGACTCTGACCCAATACTTTACGGGAAAGAGTCGTATAAGGACGACACTCCTAAAGAGATCATGGAAAGCTGGGAGCGATTCGAAGAAAACAAGCCTATGACTGCCAAAGGTACTTACGTGATCAATATTGGCACAGAAGAGGAGCCACGAACGCTTAAAATCGGGGTTGGCTTGGATGAAATTCAACGTGCTCGAATGATCGATTTGTTGAAGGAATTTTGGGAAGTATTTGCGTGGTCCTATGCTGACATGCCTGGACTTGATCCTAGTGCAACACTTTCTACCAATCGACACCAGTAAATTCCATCCTGTAAGGCAACATTTATGCAGGCAGAAGAAAGACTTGATTCTACAACTAAAAGAGCAGATCGTGAAACAGATTAACGCTGACTTCTTGGAGGTGAGTAACTACTCAGAGTGGGTAGCCAATATAGTCCCAATCATGAAGAAAGATGGAAAAGTACGAGTTTGTGCGGACTATCGAGATCTCAATAAAGCTAGCCCAAAGGACAACTTTTCACTACCTCACATTGATGTGCTTGTCGAGAACACTGCACGTCACGAGATGTTTTCCTTCATGGATGGTTTCTCGGGTTATAATCAAATACGAATGGCGGAAGAAGATAAATAAAAAACAACCTTCATAACCATGTGGGGAACATTTTGTTACCGAGTTATGCCCTTTGGGCTAAAAAATGCAGGTGCCACTTTCCAACGTGCCATGGTCACCTTGTTTCATGACATGATGCACAAATAGATAGAAGTTTATGTGGATGACATGATTGCAAAGTCGCGTGAGGAGGAGGACCATCTGGTGAATTTGCGCATGCTCTTCCAGTGCCTCCAAAAATATAAGCTCAGACTCAACCCAGCAAAGTGTGTTTTGGAATTGCTTCAGGAAAACTTTTGGGGTTCATTGTTAGTAAAAAGGGCATAGAAGTCGATCCGGATAAAGCCAAGGCAATCACGAATCTACCCCCACCAGCTACAATAAGAGAAGTAAGAAGCCTGCTTGGGAGATTGAATTATATAGCCCGTTTCATCGCCAATCTCATCGATAAATGTCAACCTCTTTTTCGGTTACTACGAAAAAATGCCATTATCGATTGGGATGATGATTGTCAACAGGCCTTTGACACAATAAAAGCTTACTTGGCCAGTCCGCCGGTACTAGTCCCACCCACTCCAGGTCGGCCACTCATCATGTACGTAACTGTGCGACGAGAATCGTTAGGCTCAATATTGGGGCAGGTGGATGAAACGGGACACAAGGAGCAAGCTATCTGTTACCTAAGCAAGAAGTTCACTGAAGGAGAAGCACGATACCCAGAAGTGGAAAGATTGTGTTGTGCGCTTGCATGGGTAGTCCAACGTTTACGTCAATATATATTGTACTACACCATACACCTAATATCCAAGACAGATCCACTTCAATATCTACTAGAGAAGCCTGCGTCAACTCGGAATTTGTCGAAATGGCAAGTTCCGCTGGCCGAGTATGATATCCATTATGTGCCTAGAGTATCAATGCAAGGGCAAGCCTTGGCAGACCGCCTCGCCAAATTTCCAATTGAGGATGATGAGCCACTTAGGGATGAACTCCCAGATGATGGGATCTTGACTATGGAAGAAGAGTCGGGACAAATACAAGGATAGAAGATGTATTTTGATGGGGCAGTCAACTCAATGGGATATGGGATAGGAGCAGTGTTGATTTCTCCACAAGGTCGACATATTCCAGTAGCTGCCAAGGTAACGTTTCCTTGCACAAATAATGTGGCGGAACATGAAGCATGCATCTTGGGCTTACGAGCGGCAATAGATATGGAAATTCATGAACTAGAAGTGTTTGGTGACTCAATGCTTATCATCTTCCAAACAATGGGACCGTGGAAAACGAAGGATGAGAAGTTACTCCCATATCACCTATACCTGGAAAGGATATCAGAAGAGTTTGATCGGATTAATTTCTCCTACACTCCATGAACCAAGAACCAATTCGCCGATGCTTTAGCAACACTCGCTTCAATGGTGTGTATTTCAAGGGATAACGTGATCGACCCTCTCGAGATCAAAGTCAACAATCGTCCCGCACATTGTTGCATGATCGAACAAAGAGAAGAAGCCCCTTGGTTCGCGGATATTAAGAGGTACCTTGAATTCGGTCAGTTTCCGGATGGCGCAGATAAGACTGACAAGAAGACTATTCGTCGGCTTGCCTGCCATTACTTATTGAGCAGGAATGTGCTTTATCGTCGCTCATTCGACACCACTCTACTACGATGTTTGGACACTAAGGAGGTTGAGCACTTGATGAGTGAAGTCCATGAAGGGAGTTGTGGACCTCACATGAGCGGGCACATGTTGGCAAGGAAGATCATGCGAATGGGTTATTTCTGGTTACCACGAAAGCATATTGCATCAAGCATGTTCGACATTGCCACCATTGTCAAATCTATGCGAATCGGATTAATGCTCCTCCAAGCGAACTGCAACCAATGTCCTCGCCCTGGCCTTTCTCCATGTGGGGAATGGATGTAATTGGTCCTATTTCACCCAAGGCATCTAATGGACATGTCTTCATCCTGGTGGCCATCGACTACTTCACCAAATGGGTCGAAGCTGACTCTTATGCTCTTATGCCTTAGTGACCACTAAGGTGGTAGTTCAATTCCTCAAGCGCAACATAGTGGCCCGTTATGGTGTTCCTGAGACCATCATCACGGATAATGCAAAGAACTTCAACAATAAGGCGATCGATGAACTTTGCGAGCATTTCAAGATCAAGCACCGCAATTCTTCGCCTTATCGATCCCAGATGAATGGTGCGGTCGAGGCTGCAAATAAGACTTTAAAGAAGATCATTGAATAGATGATAGTAACTTACAAGGACTGGCATGACATGCTCCCTCAGGCTCTCATGGCATATAGGACATCTATCCGCACATTGACAGGGGCAACTCCTTACTCGCTTACAGATGGGACTGAAGCAGTTTTGCCAGTAGAGGTCGAGATTCCATCGATGAGAGTCCTTGCAGAATCAGAGCTTCAAGAAGCGGAATGGGCTAGATTACAATACGAGCAGTTGAACTTGATTGATGAAAAGAGGCTAACTGCACTGTGCCATGGCCAATGTTACCAAAAGCGCATGGCTCGGGCATTCAATAAGAGAGTGCGCCAGCGTGTGCTTGAATCGGGGGACTTGGTACTCCGAAAGATATTGCACATAACTCCGGATTCACGTGGGAAGTTCACTCCCAAATACGAGGGACCTTACATAGTCAAGAAGGTTTTCTAGGGAGGTGCCTTGATTTTAGCTTATATGGATGGGGATGAGCTCCCAAGCCTGTCAATATTGATTCTGTAAAGAAATATTATGCTTAACAAAGCACATGTTTTCAGATGCCATCTACTCTGTGATCCTAGAATGAGAAAAGAAGTAGAAAGAAAGAGATTCTTGATAAAGAACCCATGTGACTCACAGTCCTATGGGAGAATGAGAGAAAAGACAAAAAAAATCCCACTAGGTTGAAAACCCGAAAGGGCGGCCTAGGCAAAAACAAGGGAAGAGCGGTGCAGTTGAAAACCCATAAGGGCGATCGTGACAAAAGGAGAGTGAAATATTCTCGCTAGGTCGAAAACCCAAAAGGGTGGCCCAGGTAAAAGTTAGGGAAATTGAGTGGTGCGGCCAAATCTGAACAAACAGCCGTAGCAAAAGGAGAGCTATGGAGAGAAAAAAAATAAAAAATGCCCGCTGGTATGCGGTACTCTGCCCATTCTAGGCAAAAGTTAGGGCTTGAATTACTGCAATAAACAAAATGCCTCAAGGACAAGCAAGCCATTATTGTTGCATCACGCCATGACAAAAGGAGTCTAAGCGCGTAATTCGGGAAGTTGCCAAAGGCCTACACAATCTCAAAAGGGGGGTCACTTGGAAAAGAACTGAGTTACATGTATCCTTTGAAATTTGGGGCAATCTCAAAAGCCCACCTCAGTTCCCTCTTTGTCTCATACCTCATAAAAATATTTTCTTGAAATTTTGGACATCCAAGGACCTCGGTCAATTCTTGAATCTGCTGCAAGCTATGTATCCCTTACATCTATTCATGAACTCTTTTACTCATCTGAGTTATGAGGGGTCGCAAGTGAGCTAATGAAAAGCTTGGTTAGTAAATCTTTCTTACAGTTTGTCAGATCATGGGCTCTTGGAGATGTTTGCTAAAGGAGCAATCCCCATGTGGCGTGGCGAAGGAGTAACAAGGATCGCATCCAGTGACTACCTTCACTTTCCGTCCAATGGATTTAGAGTTTCAGGAAGCATCAAGGGCTAGTAGAGGAAGTTCTCAAAAGGCATACCTAGAGTTGGATGTCTCGACAACAAGGAGCGTAGAGAACACCAATTTCAAGCGCGATCACGACATCGTGATCAGGATCAAGATCCCTCATCATTTGTTTGACCATTGCATGATTAGTTGAGAAAAATCTTATTCGGTTTAGACGTTCCGTAAAACTGAACACAGTGGGAGCGTCTTGTAAATCCGTCTTCCCTCAATGAAGACATTCTGTAAAACTGATTACAGTGGGAGTGTCTTGTAAATCTGTCCTCTTCGGTTTAGATGTTCTGTAAAACTGAACACAGTGGGAGCGTCTCGTAAATCCGTCTTCCCTCAGTGGAGACATTCTGTAAAACTGATTACAGTGGGAGTGGCTTGTAAATATGTCTTCTTCGGTTTAGGCGTTCTGTAAAACCGAACACAGTGGGAGCATCTTGTAAATCCATCTTCCCTCAGTAGAGACATTCTGTAAAACTAATTACAGTGGGAGTGTCTTGTAAATCTGTCTTTTCCGGTTTAGACGTTCTGTAAAACTAAACATAGTGGGAATGTCTTGTAAATCCGTCTTCCCTCAGTGGAGACATTTTGTAAAACTGATTACAGTGGGAGTGTCTTGTAAATCTATCTTCTCTAGTTTAGACGTTCTGTAAAACTGAACACAGTGAGAACGTCTTGTAAATCCGTCTTCCCTCAGTGGAGACATTCTGTAAAACTGATTACAGTGAGAGTGTCTTGTAAATCTGTCTTCTCCGGTTTAGACGTTCTGTAAAACTGAATACAGTGGGAACGTCTTGTAAATCCGTCTTCTCTCAGTGAAGACATTCTATAAAACTGATTACAATGGGAGTGTCTTGTAAATCTGTCTTCGCCGGTTTAGACGTTCTGTAAAACTGAACACAGTGGGAACGTCATGTAAATCCGTCTTCCTTAAGTACGGTAGGAACATTCCATCAAATCTTTTTAATTTTGAATGCACATGAATTATTCTGCATGTCTTGCTAATTGATTTTTCTTCAAATTACAGGCCTGAACCGAAGCATAACTCGAGGATCACATGATATAGGCAAGCTGGTTTAAATTTTGCCAAACTTCAGGAGCTCTCAATTCATCAACCTCATACTTCAAGGACGATGGTGCACCAGGCCAAAATCGGTTTCTATTCTTCTTTGGGACAGTAACTCTACGAGTTCCAGACCAAAGAGACGCAACTCTAGACACTCGATTTTGACCAGGTCAAATCCTGTTTCGTATCCCATATTTTAAATTTCATTTCAAAAATTTTATTTTTTTATTTTATTTCATACATAAAAACAAAGAAAATTGAAAATGAAAAAATAATAGGGTTCACGTGGATGGCGCATACATTGTTTGTAAGACACCGATTTTGACCCGGTCAAACCCCGTTTTGTTCCGATTAGTGTCACGTATTTAAATTCTATTTCAAAATTAATGTTTTTTATTTTGTTTCATTTTCTTTCATACGAAACAATGACGAAAAAATTTGCACATTGAAATGAAAAAAAAAATATTTTTTTTATTGAATTGCATGAACAGTGTGGTCGTCTTCCCCCACATTCAACAGAGGTCACGAGCATCCACAATCAACCACGGCCAGCCATTCTCGGCCACTTCCAGCCACACCAGTGACTCCATTGAGCTCCCGGCTCCATCCCAAATCCATCCCCGTCCAGTCCCGATCCTAGCTCTCTCCCTCTCCGGTCACTTCCGTTCATTCTCTCTCTACCTTTTGGCGTTGAAATCGTCTATTCCGGCGCCGTACCCACCTCCTCTAACATCCATCGGTGCCAGCCATCGATGAGTTGCCCTTGCTAACCTTCCCGAGCCTCCCCGATCGTTTTCACACCGGCTCGCTCCCCCCCCCCCCCCCAGTCGAGATTCGTACCACCGGCTACCATGCACGGCATCGGCCTTCTGATCTGCCGTTCAGCGCCATCCTGTTCCAGCCGCCTCTGTTGACTTGCTCGGACCTCTCTCGTTTCGGCCATACTGTTCCCGGCCTCCCGCAGTTCGGCTGCCGTCTTCCCTGTCTATTCCATCTTTGTTCGTCGCTTTTTTATTTTATTTTATTCTATTTTCGTTTCTATTTTCAGCCCCTAAAGTTTCTTGTGTGTTACATTTCAGCCCCGACAGCATTTCCTCTATAAATATGCCATTCATTTGCAGATTTTGGGGACATCTTGAATACATCAAAATACACATTGAAATCTCTCTTGAATATCCACTCTTAGACTCATGTGTTGAGCAAAAAAAAATTTTCAAGAATCTTCATCCCGTTCCAAATTCGAATCCGCCGCTGACCCTAGCCCGATTCCGACAACAACTTGGAGTTCTTCATTAATCTGAGCCGAGCCCGTGCAAATCATCAAGACTGAGCCCGAGTCTGTGTGAATCGATGAGTCTTCCTCAAATCCCAAAGGTGCCCAGGTTCGACATCAACCAAGCCGAAGTCTCGTTCATTCCTCGACATCTTCATCATCGTCAGTTGTAGGTATAACTTCTTGATCGGGATTTAGGCCTTATCCTTGTAAATAATCTCTTTTGTTTTCGTTTATTTTCTTTTACCTTTTTCAAAAATGTTTTACGAAAAATGGAAAATACAAAAAATGAGAAAATAAAAAATTAGGATTCACGTTTTCATGAAAATATGGAAAAGGATCCTTGAAAAAAACGAAAACTTGTTAGTTAGGTTTTTTAGAATGAATATATTGCTCATCTTTTTAGGAAATATAAGAAATGATAAAATGAAAAAATAGAAAAATCAAGAAAACCAAGAAAAATATTTTTTTTATATAAGAAAATCCGGGAATGACTAAAAATGGGCTGTGCAAAAATTGTAATGATGAAAAGGATCGTTCTGAGTTAGGTTTCAAAATTTTGTTTATCAACTCAACCACTTTTTCGAAACTTTTAGGTCAGCTCTGGGGTCAAAAATATGTTTCAAAGTGGGTCTAAATATTTAGGGGTCATTTTTTTGAAATCTTAGGTCTTTTTGGATCGACTCGGAGTCTTTTATCAGTCTTGTTAAAACCAGCCCAACACCATTTCGAATTTTCCAGCTCTGTTTCTGATGCTTCTAGTGTGTTTTAGAATGGTCTTAGATGTTGTGTAAAGTTGGCTGTCTATTTTTGAAAATTTTGGATCATTTTGGATCAATTCGAGGTCTTCTACCGCTTTTTTAATCTGTCCAGATTTATTCCGAATTTTGCATATCTGTTCCTGATGTCATTTTGTGTGTTTAGGAGTATTCTTAGGCATTGTTAAGGTGTAGGGTCGTGTCTTGAAAATTTAAGATCATTTCGGATCGATTCGGGATTTTTGTCATGCTTTGAAAAATTCACTCTAGCCCTACCCGAATTTTCCTCATCAGCCTCCCATATTTTTGTGTGTTTTGAAGTGGGTTAAAGTGTATTCCAAGACTTAGAGTTTGATCCTTAAAAATTTCAAAACATTTCGGGCCAAGTTCAGGTATTTTGAAATGAGACGAATCGATTTTCGGGAATATCTTTTGAATCTTTCAAGGGTAGATTTGTCGGGTCCTGAATGATTTAACTCAATTTTTGTCTCATTCCCCAATATCTCTTGTTCTTATTTTAAGTAATAGAACCCAAAAAAATTTTTGTTGTTTCGATTCAAATAAATCTATCATGATTGAATTGATCGATGTAAATATTGGTTGAAATATTTTATTGTTTCAATTGTATGTGAGAAGGCAAAATCAATGTATTGTGTGAACCAATGTTATTGGGTGGGAGAGAGAGACATGATGATGGATGTATGTAATCCCGAATATAGTAAAAATTTTTACTTTCCGCACTTAGAATAGGACGGTTAGTGGGATGCTAGGGTCGCGGTACGAATTATTGAATCTCTCTCTGGACCATCGATTTGAACTTCGATCAGGGAAATAATTGGACAAATTAAAATGTGCAAACAAACGACCTAGACTTAGGGACGGGTATCAAGTTTGGGTGTATTTTGGCTTTCGAGCTTCAAGATACTTAACAAGACCTCCGGACTCAAATCTCGGTTTCAATACCAACAACAACCTAGGTGGTTAGTATCATGATCACTTAGTGACTTAGGCGCCTAAACGGTCTTAATAAACGGTTTAGTGGTGACTCCAATCCAACACCGATTCAAAGTCCCAAGTTAGGCCTCGTGCGTGCCTCGTGATCCTTATTCTTTTTCTCAAGTCGGAAATTTTGACATCCGACACACGGCTTCAAGGGAAGAAGAGGATCGACGTGCTTCAAGAAGACTTCGGGGATCGAGAGATCGGCTTCGAATCATCCAAGAGTTTTTCTTTCTTTCCTCTTTCTTTTTTTCAATCATGATGTATTCAAATCTTTTCCCAGTGTTTCTTTTTATTTTTGTTATGAGCTAAAACTATAATTTCCTAGGGTGAGCAATGAAATTCTTTCCGATTTCTTATTCTTAATTCTCTCTTTGCATGTTAATTGGTTGCACTTACATTATTTATGTTATTCTCGTTCTTTATGCTTTCTAGTGGCTTGATCACCCATTTGCTTGATTAGAAGATTCGATGAACTTGAACAACGAAGTCGTAATCATTTCAGAGATAGTATAACTTAGGATAATTCATGCCCAAAGGTAGGATTATTTGTGAAAAGTATCGAGAGAATATCCTATCACCCTAGGTATCCAAATTAGGATTCGAGCTCATTGGGCTCTTAATATTAATTGCCTAAAGATAGAGTGTTTAACATCGTCCTAGAAGTATGTCCTTATCAAGCTGATAGGTAGGTAAGGAGATATAAAATCCTAGGATAATAACTAAGCAATCAATTGCATGTAGAGAGTAGATTTGGGACTAGGAATAGGATTGAGGGAAGTTGTGAGCCCTAGGTTCATAGAAATTAATTGAATTTATTGTTTTCCTTTCCTATCTTTGTTTACTTGTTAATTTACTTTTGAATTACATTCTTAATTTACGACTTGCCTAACTTAGAACTAATTGTTTAGATTATTGTTTAGTGGAATTTAACACGGTCCTCGTGAGAACAATCTTGATATTCATTACTTTATTACTTGAAGGGATACATATACTTGCATGCTTACTTATCAATTTTATTGCAACAACCACTTAAGCTTATTCATAGTGTCATCTGCGACATGAAGTTTGTACAAACAAAGATGGTAATGATATTTTATAACTTTATTGATAATAGTATGAAATTGTATGTGTATCTGTTGAAAAGTAATGGTGAAGCCTTGAGTAAATTTGTTCTTTATAAAAATGAAGTTGAGAATCTACTTATAAGACAATTAAGATATTAAGAAGTGATAGGAGAGAGTATGAAACACATTTTGATGATTATATGTGCATAATATTGAAATTATCAGTGAAGTAACTATGTCTTACTCACCTCAATCAAATAGTGTTGCTGAAAGAATCGCACATTGAAAGATGTGATAAATCTTATGTTTCTAAGTTTAGGGCTACCCCAAAACATGTGGAGGAAGTTATATTGAATAATAACTACATTTTGAATATGTATTTCAAAATAAAGAGGAAAGGGCACCATATGAATTATGGTATGGTGGAAAACCATCCTACAAACACTGAGTGTGAAGGTGTGTCATGAAAGTTTTTATTCTAACACAGGAAAAAATAAAGATTGGTTCTAAAACGGTGGACGGTGTCTTTGTATGCTATGGATATAACAATAATGCATATCAATTCGTTCTGTATGATTCAAATATTCAGGATGTATGCAACAATATGATAAAATGAAGGAATGCATCGTTCTTTGAATAAATTCAATAAGGGATCAAGCTCGTTAAAGCAAACTTTTGAAACTATGAATAAAGAAAACCATGTTTCGGAACATGATCCTTATCATGAAGGTGAACTAAGACGCAGTGATAGGACAGTAATAAGGGCAAGAGTGTAAAAAATTTTTGGAGATGATTTTCTAACTTATTTGTTAGAAAAGAAATCACATACTTATATAGAAGTCGTGACAACTAGTAATTAAATAATACAATCATTGAGAAGGCCTCAATTATTTTTACACTTATTCTCTGGTGATGAGAATAAATTTTAGTAGGATGATAATTGTAATTACAATAGTACACAATTTAGAGGTACATCAAATGGATATGAAAACACTTTTCTTAAATAGTGACTTACATGAAGAAATTTATATTAAATAACTTAAGGGTTTTACAGTTTCAGGAAATGAAAAGAAAGTCTATAAATTGGTTAAATCAAAGTACCAAAATAATGGTATGAAAAATTTGATAATAAAATGATTTGCAATGTGTGTGACAAATGCGTATACGTAAAAGGGACGGAAAATAGTTATGTCATTTTATGTTTATACATGGATGATATACTTATTGTTAGTAGTGATGAGAGAGTCATCAAACCTACCAAGAACATGTTTAATTCAAATTTCGACACAAAAAACATGGATCTTGCTAATGCGATTTTAGGAATTAAAATCACAATAATATCAAAAGGACTAGTCTTAAACCACTTGCACAATGTGGACAAAATTCTTAAGAAATTTAACAAAAAAGATTCTAATATTGTTAGAACACCATTAGATATAATTATTTATCTATTGAATAATAGAGGAGAGAGTATTTTCTAAATAAAATACCCAAGGGTCATTGGAAGCCTAATGTATCCAATTACCTCTTCTCGACTAGACATTGCCTATATATTTAGTAGGTTAAGTAGGTATATGAGTAATCTGAGTACCAATAGTAAGGATTTTAAGTAAAGTACCTTAGATATACTCAGAACTATAAACTGCATTATACCAAATATTTGGCAGCACTTGAAGGGTACAGTGATGCAAACTAGGTATCTAATATAAAAACTCGAAATCTGCTACTGGATATGTATGCACATTAGTTAGAACAGTTATATCGAGGAAATCCTTGAAACACAATATAATAGTCCGATTCTTAATGTAATCTAAATTTATCACATTAGACACTAGAGGAGAGGCTGAATGACTCCAGGATTTCCTTGAGAATATTTCAAAATTAGAAAAAGTAATGTCACCAAGTTGTATTCATTGTGATAGCCAGTTGGCTATTGGAAGAGCACAAAGTAACATGTATAACGGTAAGTCTAGAAATATGCGTTACAGATACCATAACGTTAAATAACTACTCTCAATGGGAATTATCTCTATTGACTACATGAAGAGAAAGGACAATCTGGCGAATTCGCTAATCAAAGGGTTAAATCGAGACTTTATTGAGAAGATGTCAAAAGGAATGAGACTTAAGCCCATTAGAGAACAAGTTTTACAAAGAAAAACCCAATCTACTTGATTGGAGATCCCAAGATGACAATTTAGCCATAAGGCTTCATGAGATCATTGTGGGATTAATCCTTAACTCATTCTTAGCTATGAAATGGTGACAATTAAGGGATAAGGATAGCATTCAGGTGTTTGACTGATTTATAAAGGAGTAAGTGGACTACTATGAAGCTTATCAATCACCTATGTGAGAGAGAAGTGGGGCTGCTTCAAAGAAGAATTAAGGGCTTAATTCCTTAAAAATTCTCGTACAAGTTGGATAGTGTTTAGGGAAAAATGAGCACAACCATGAGAATATGATACTTTGCACAAGAAAGTGAGACAATTCAAGGGCACCATGTCTACTAGATAGCTAGTAAAATAAGTGTATTTTCACAAGTTCAAAGGTAGAGACATCTATCTATCCTATGCAAGATTTAAGGATTGAAACACCATAAAGTCAAAATAAAAAAAATGATTTTCATTCAAGCAGGGATTGTTGGAAAAGTGGTATGAATAAAATGTTCAAATAATAAATTATTTCCCATGAAATTGGAGAAAATGAAATTTGAGAAAATTATGTGGGATTAAATAATTTCATATCAAGCAAATATGAGCTGAGATCATCCACTCAAAATTATTGGTGAGACCAATTAACTGCATTCGTGCACACGTCTATGTACATGAATGAAATTTTCAGTTACCTCCCTTGAGTTTATCCAATCATTTATTGTGGTTCCGTCATTTTGTATTGTGAGAATTATGAACAAATGATTGAGGCTTAAATGGAATGAATTGGTGGCAATCATTTGCCACCTAAACTCCTCAATTTGGCAGCATCGCCATTTGTGTAAATAGGGGAATACATCCATAAAGTGTGTAGAGAGGAAAAAAATGATTGAGGCTTGAATGGAATTAATTGGTTGCAATCATTTGCCGCTTTGGCACCTAAGCTCCTCAATTTGGCGACATCCCCATTTGCATAAATAGGGAAATACATCCATAAAGTGTGTAGAGAGGAAAAGAGAAAGAAAGGAGAATAAGAGAAAAAGAAAAATCTTTCTTCAGCATTAAGTCGGTTTTGTGTCATTAACTGACAATCACTCTTGTTCTTTATAGATAGATCCACTTGGCATAGGTCACTACATACACATTTTTTAGAATATGTGCATAGCAACATACGTGAAAGAGATCACCAGCGAACAGAAGTGTTTTCCTACTATTCAACTTTGTTTTCAAATATGAAACACAAATATTGTTGGCCAAAGCATTGTCTAATGTCAATGACAACAAATTTCTATTAATGCCTCAATCAAATAAAACACCATAAATTTTGTCAGCCTCAACACCAGTGTGAGAAGATGGCATATAAATCAAGCACAAGATATATCTTCTCAAAATCCAATTTCCATCAACAAAGTGGACAGTTTTAGATAGATAACCATCATTATTTATCGCAGCCCACAAGTCTGCTATCAGATTGACTTTACCATGAGCCGCTGATAACAAGTTCTTAATCTTGTTCTCCAACCCATAAAGTTTTATTAATACTCTTTGTAGTATTCCTATAGATAAGTTGCATGATCAGACGCAGATATTTAAAACGAGCTCTAATACCAGCATACTCCACAATTGAAATGGCAAGTTATGCATAATTATAGCAGCGGCAAGCAATTCTCGGAATTTTTTGATATCAAATTATGCATCAGATAAGCAAATGCTACCATGAATAGAAGACAATAACATCTTACCTATATCTCAATTGTCTTTCTTCAAGCATTTCTGCATATGATGTAGCAAATGACTAGTCCCACTTCCACTAACACAAGAGAATCCCTTCTGACAATACTTACTTGCACATTTCAATTCCATTCTTACCCACAAGAAGCTTGTCAAATTGCATCCAACACTTTGACCTCTCCTTTCTTACCTTTCTATTTTCTTTTACTATTGCATTCGGAGCAGATGTTGGAGTAGTGCTTGTGTTTCCATCTCCTTCAGCTTCATTCGCATATTCAATATCATGCAAAAAATCATCATCATTAGAAATGTCAATATCCATACTTGCCTCTCTTGACATCTACATACAAATAGGTATGATGAAAAAACATAGACGATCATTATGAATTACTGTAAATTAATTAATTTAAAATTGATCATGGATTTAAAATGATTGATAAAGAAACCAAAAGTAACAACAAAGAAGAAGATAAATCTAAGAAGAAATCAAAAACATAGTACAATCTCTTGAGGAGCTCTAGGAAAGAAAAAAAGCTCTTGAGGAGATGAGTTAATGGCAATGACTTTTATTGAATGCGATAATATGTATTGAGGCTTATAGTTTTCCTCGGCTAAAAGAAATGCTAAATGTGAATTGTTTTATGGTGTATGGAAGGGATCATGTTACTAAATTACATGTGGCTGCCATAGAATAATTCTAGTTCAATTATTGTTATTGATGTTAGATGAACTGGATGCATAGTGCACATTTACAAATGCTATTAAACCACCAAGTTATCACATTGGCCAATTGGGGGAGGTTAGAATATTTTTAGATTAAGGTTTTACGTGACCATGTGTCTCACATTTATTAGCAGTTTATTGAGTCCATGTATATTATATAGTTTTAGTATAAAAGACAATACTTCGATGGACAGTTGTCAGTTAATGAAATTAAAGGGATTTTAAGTCGAGTTTTAAAATTTTCCTCTCCTCTTGTCTTAAATGATTTAAAAATTGAGTAAAATAAGGACTATTTTATTGTTTAAGATCTCTAGTCAGTTAATATTAAACGCCCATGAGAGAAAAGAAAAAATAGAGACATTCATGAGAAAGTGAGAAAGTATGAGAGAATTAGGGTTGCCATCCATCGAGAAGCGATCAAAGGAAGGTAAGGAGGCAAAGAACAAAATTATCGATCATCTTTTACAGTGTGAATTATGTATAGTCAATTTTTAGGTTATTAAAGTGTGTTAGATTTCTTGTTAGGAAAGTAGAAATTTCCATTACAATCTATTTACACCATGAATTAAATTTTTTAAATCAATTGTTAGTTAAGGCAGGTCAATTGGTCGGGGGCAAGGAAGACACCGAGCCAAGTTCTCAGAACTGACCCATTATCCTGGCCCACGTTTCATCTTTAGGGTAAATTGCCTATTATGTTACATATTATGACAAAATTTTATATATTATGATAAATTTTAATAATAGTAAACTTGCTGCTCATCTTGCTTGAGATCGGTACGTCGATCAGATTACCGGCTTGTTTAAAGCCACAATAGGCTAATGTTCTTTATTTATTATTTTCCATATTGTCATCAAGACTAATGTTGTCAATATTTTCATTAAAATATAATGTGGTCAATTGATGTATTGCTCACACACATATGACATGTTACCTCATTAATTTCTTAAAAAGGCTATAAAATTATATAAAGTAAAAATAAAAAAGTAGATAAAATATTTTAAAATAATGAAATTTTAAAAATAAAAATAAACATATAATTAAGCAAAAATAATAGATAAATATTATATTAATCATAGGTTAAAAAATATGAATAAATAAAAATTAAAAATTAGAAGCATTTGGAAAAACGAAACGACAAAATTAAAATAAAATTATAAAAGTATTAAAAAAATGAAAATACAAAATACATGATAAACTATAAACTAAATTCAAATTTTTAAAATTTTAAAACAAAATTATTGAAATAGAGATAAAAGTCAAACTCCATATTACGTATGATATCTCACCATTAAGAAGTTGATGAGCCAACCACCCTTTTCCCACCCTTCTTTTAATTTTCTTGTATTGTTTCATTTAAATCCCCCACCATAACCAATGGATCATGCAAGTTTTTGACTAATATTGCCATCTCTGTCCAAAAGCTATCCTTCTGGCTGCTATGGTGTGGTCCATGAGTGCATAATACTAGCCAAGGTTCTAGAAAAATAGGGTGTTCAATTCGTGCAAGGATCAAATTTGTAGAATGCTGTAAGATAGATACCCGAATTTCCTTGTGCCACGGTAGACATAGTCCTCTAGCTCGCCCGATTGAGTCCATGTTGAACCATCCCTCCATGCTGCATGCAAAGGCTATTCTTCTACATCTCCCAGTCCTACTCTAGTTTCGCTAAGAAAGAACATCCCTGGACTATACTTATGTTGGAGGAGTCTCAATGATCGAATTGCCGGGATCCCTCCTAATCCTTGATAATTCCATGTGACTAGACTCATGGTGAAGGTGGGGGCTTGATTAGACCCGCCTCCTCGGCCATTTGGATTATGCAGGAGTATTCACTAACTTCCGGTTCCTCCACCAAATAGTCATTGCAAATTATAGGGTTTGGAGTGGTTGGAAGCCTTACCTTCGTGCCTCTTTCTTCTATCGCCAGTTGAATTCCTCTTTGATAGGGGGTCTCCTATTTCCCATTTTTCCAGGATTACAGCTTCCGTAGTGAGTTGATCGTGTCTCAAAGTTTCCTTATCCTGGTTATCCCTTCTTCTTATTTTGCTCCCTGCTGCAATCTCTGACTTGAAATTTTCCGTACGTGCCCTAAACAGCTGATGTGTACCGAAGATTAGTGCCATGTTAAATGTTCGGCCCATGAATGGGCCAGTTCCCATGTTGCTTCCCATATCCATACCCTTCTTAGCCCATTTCCTTTTTGCTGATCTGTTTTTTAAAATTTTTGCCCATTGACAGTACTTCTTTTCCTTTACTTCGACTCATTGCACCTCCTTCAACGGTAATATTGCACTGCTTTTGGGAGCGTCCAACCTCGCTCTATGTGCGTTGAACCTCATGCTGAAAATTTGCTTTCCTTTCTGGTGTACGGAAGTCTTCACCTTCCTCACTAGATCTCCTTAATTTTTCTACTGCGTGTACATTCCCATAATGATGGTGTTTTTCCAAAGTCAAACTTTGTTGTTCAGCGTCTTGTACTAACCATCCTTTAGAATGTATCGTTAAAATATCATCAATCCCTAATGAAATGGATGTAGCAGTGGCTTGCTAGAAACCTTGAGTCTTTACTTGATCTAGAATGTGTGATGTATATGCCATTCCGAAGTGATCTATTAATCTGCTAATAAGTCTTTTAATGGCAGTTCCATCTATTACTTTATTGGGATTGCTTAGCTTTTGTTCCCCGATGCCTCAAGTTGATGGGTGGCAATTCAGCTGGTGAAAGATCCGCGATCGGGTCGTACCTCAACCCCTGGCCCAAATCAGTTCGGCTTGATCACCTCCGTGTCTTTACATCCTATTTGCTCATGTCCAATCCTTCCGCAATCGTACTAGACTGTTGCTAGGTTTTCATATTTTACATACACCCATGATCCATTCCCATTTCTTCGATTTGACGGGTGGCCATTCAGGCGGTGAAAGATCTGCTATCGGGTCATACCTCAACCATGGCCTAAATCGGTTCGGACTAATAACCTCCGTGGCTTTGCATCCTGTTTGCTCATGTCCAATCCTTCCACAATCGTACCAGAATGTAGCTAGGTTAGCCAAAAACGTGGCATCAGAGGGTTACCTATGAACACCTTCACCAGGGCCCTCGAGCTTGACAAACTCATGGTTTAGATTAAATGTTGGAATCTTGCAAATAACTCGTTATATGCAACAAAGATGACATATTTCTATATGAAATTTTCATCTCAACTCTTGACTTCTATAGAAAGATGTCAAGTTTGATATTCTAACTGTGATAAAGTATGAGACTTAGCATTGGATCTAAACCCCTAAGGATTACCTCAAATAGACCAACTGTGCATCTAAATCATGAAAAAATTCGCAATATTAGAGGTTTGATTCCTCCCTTGAGAGCGTAGCCGTGTGAGAAGCCACACATATGTATCTTGCGCATGTACTTACTGAGATCTATGGCTTGTGAGGTGTTCATGTGCTCATAGAGAAAAAACTTGTCATTATCAAAAAAATATTGGGTCTAATTTTATTCTTATTTTTAAAAATTTATTATTTTGAAAATTAAAAAATATAATATTTTAGAATAAATTTTAAAAATTATGAGGCAATTTTCTAAGATTTTTACAATTTTATTTTAAAATTTTGAATTTATTTATTAAGTTATCCAATTTTTAATTTTTTATACTTAGAATTTTATTTTCATTTTCCACTTTTCTAAATTATTTTTAATTTTTAAATTTTTATCTATTTATATGAAGTATTTAATTACATTTCATTTTGAAAAATTCACATGTTTTTAAAATTTTCTATATCTTATCTAATTTTTTCAAATTTTCAAAATTTTTTATTTTACAATATTTTTAATGAATTAATGATGTGTCATTCCACATGTGTGCCAGCTGTATATTGTGAGTCATGCCATCTTATCTTGTTAGATTTTAAGAAAAATATTTATGATATTAATTATTGTGACGATGTGAAAAACATAAATAAAGTACATAATTTTTGCTATTATTAAAGTTTATGACAATATAGGGAATTTCATTATATCACGTTGCACAACATGCAATTTACCCTCATTTTCATTTATTCAAATTACACTTCACTGCAACAGGAGGACCACAACTTTTTGTACCGATGAGGAAGTGAAAAAGTGAATCCAACTCTATTACAATTAAATTAAATTTATTGGAAAATAAAGAAACTATAGTATTATAATGTCTAGTTGATAACAAATTATTTTACTTTTACAATAATTTCTTCCTTTTGAAAATAGTGCCACATGTAAAGGGTTTATGTATTTTAAGTGGACCCCGCATGTAATTTGAAATTAATTTTTTTGGTGTAGTATCTTTATCGAAAAGGTTTTGGAATCCCATAAAATTATTCTCCATTGATAAAATAAAGAGAAAACTGTCAAAATGCTTCCTAAATGTATTGCCGTCCACCAACTTAGTCTTCCAATTAAATTTGCCACCATTTAAATCCATCATTCGCCATTTTTCCATCATTCTAGTCCTACCGTCAACTCCATTGATGAAAGTGTGACGATTTTGTCAGGTGGTAGCTGAGGTGGCAAATAATCATTTGCCACTACTCGTATCTCACCAAAATGATGACGTTCCACCCATTTCTCCTCAAAACCAATGGCCTTCCTTCCTTCTCCATCAAAAAATTCACAAATCCCCAAATCTCAATCCAAACGCAAATTCTCTACAAATCCTTGCTGTAATTAGTATATTTGTCCCTCCCTTGACTAAATTTCATGGAGTTTTAGATTGTTGCAAAGAAAAATTTGTTGGCTTCATGAGGAAGGTATCTGCATCTATGAGAAGTGTCAGTGGTCCCCCACTGATCATTACTAAATTGTTCACTTATTTCAAATCTACAAGTTTTCAAGAAAACTGAGAAGGATTACACCATTGCCCTGGGGTGCCTATTAGATTGATTAAAAATGATAAGAAAAGGATGGAGTATGTTTGTGAAAAAAGTTGCCCTTGGGAATTATTTTGCTCATGATCAGAACCTTATGGCAGTTTTCATATCAAAACCTATAGTCCCACACATACATGTAGAAAACTGAAGAACAAACAAGCAAATAGGAAATAGGTTGTAGAGAAACTAGTGGACAGGCTGAGAAGTACATCTAACATGAACACAGTTGAGGCATATAAGTACATGATGAAGATATTTCAAGTTCAAGTGTATGAAATGAAGATTTATAGAGCTTTGCACATTGCAAGGGAAGTTGTAGAAGGGTCTGAGAAGGAACAATATGCAAAGCTTTGGGATTATTGTGTTAAGCTAAGAATAAGCAATCCTAGTTCTACTTTACAACTACGAGTTGACAGAACAGATTTGGGATTTCCTCCTAAATTTGATAGATTGCACTTATGTTTTGATGCAAATTAGAAAGGCGTCTTAGTTGGTTGTATGACTTTCATAGGATTAGATGCATGCTTTTTAAAGGCTATTATAGAGGTTGGTTATTAATAGTTGTAACTCAAAATGGTAATCAAGTCTTTTAGGTCATAGCTTTTGCCATAATGGAACAAGAGAGAGGATACATGGAGCTGGTTATTAACAAGATTATTTAAAGATATAGGACATCCAAGATCTCATGGATGGGAATTCATTTCTAATACGAAGAAGGTAGTATTTTTTATTTCTCAATGCATTATAAAAATTGAGATTAATTATCTAACATGTTTTATTAATTTGTCAGGGTCTATTGCCATCTATTAATGAGTTATGCCCAGGTGCTATTCATAAATTTTGCGTAAAACACTTGGAAGCAAATGTATGGAAGCAATGGAGGATTACAAATGTTAGGAGGAAGTTATGGGCATGTGCTAAGGCAAATGCCCATAAAATAATGTCAATATGGGACCACATTGAACAACTTAGCAATAGTCAGGACCACTGACACTTACCACGAATGCAGATACCTTCCTCACGAAGCCAACAAATTTTTCTTTGCAGCAATATGAAACTCCACGAAATTTAGTAAAGGGACACATAGGTATATGGATTACAGTGGGGATTTGTAGAGAATTTATGTTTGTGAAGAATTAGGGTTTGGATTGAGATTCGAGGATTTACGAATTTGCTTATGGGGAAGGAGGGAAGGCCATCGGCTTTGAAGAGGAATGGGAGGAACGTCGTCGTCTTGGTAAGATATGGGCAGTGGCAAACGATCGTTTGCCATCTCAGCTGCCACGTGACAAAACTTTTATGCCTTTGTCAATGGAGTTTACGGTAGGACTAGAATGAGGGCAAAATGGTGAAAGCTGCATTTAAATGATGGCAAATTTAATTAGAGGAATGAGTTGGTGGCCGATAATAAATTTATGAACCATTTTGACAGTTCTCTTTATTTTATCAACGGAGAAATTTTATAGGATTCCAAAGCTTTTCCGATAAAGATATTACTCTTAAAAAGAATATAATTTCAAATTACATGTGGGGCACGTAAGGTACACAACTTACCCTTTGCAGGGGGGACTATTTTAAAAAGGAAGGAATTATTGTAAAAGTAAAATAATATGTTGTCAATTAAATATTATAGTATTATATTTTCTTTATTTTCCAATAAATTTAATTTAATTGTAATAGAGTTGGACTCACTTTTTCGCCTCCCCAACGGTACAAAAAGTTGTGGTCTTCCTGTTCCAGTGAAGTTCAGAGATGGGAACTCCCGGCAATTCGGCGGTTGCGGTCCCTATCACCAGGCTGAAGCGGGAGGACTATGGTCACACCAAGCACGACTCCGCCTTCTCCGATTGGAAGGTTTGGTCGCCTCTCTCTGTCTCTCTCTCCCTGTAACTTGCCTTGAATTCGATTTTAACTTGTCTGCTCATAATCCTGAATTGCGTAACTGCTGAGCATACATGGTTTTTCACTGGTTTTAGACTGTGGGTTTATAGCCTCAGCTCATTTCTCCCAGTCAAGCCTTCTTTTGGAGGACCTGAGCTTGTAGCTGGTGTTAGCTACCGTAAATTTTTAATCTTCGAACTTCAAGATGTCTAAAGTTGAGTTGATCTTTTGCTCTATCAGGGTTTTTATCTTGTTGATAGATCAGTTCAGCTCATTATTCTTTGCATGACATTGATTTCTAGGATATGAGCTGATCATAGCTATTAGGAGATTTTGTGATGTCTGTTAGTTTAATTGTGATCTTTTGGCCTTTTTTCCGCTGACGTTAGATCTTATTAAGCCATTTTGCTCTGTTGAATCCTTATGCGATGCTATGAGATGCCAAGTTTGTGATCTAGCTATCAGGAATTGGCTGGTAGTTAAAGTATGAACTTCAAAATTTGGATTTTGCTAGCATTAAGAAACGAGCTTTTGCTACAGGATTGTGTTGCTTAGTTAACTGTCCTGCATAATGCTTTCATTGAAGGATGCCAATTGGCAAAATATTCTCAGATTATGAGTACATTGATTTTTGGCTCGAATCACTATTTTTCTGCTTTGATTTGTCATCATCATGCTTGAGTTCTAGCCTCTCTGAGGAGTCTCCTTGCAAATTCTGCTTCCTTTCTTATGCTTGAAATGCATGCAAATTGACATCAAAGGTGATATATATATGTGTGTATATATATTTCTTTGTTTTAGGTACTCATTGGACCTTCTGATTGGGAAGATTATTCGATGGGGAAAGAAGGAGCAGCAAGATATAGAGTTCACAATCTTCCAATAAGTTCAAGCACAGGCCTGTATGAGCTTGGGACAGCTGTATCTCATACCAAATCAGGGCGAGAGATGAGAACCCTCGACCCAAGCTACATAATTGTGGTTTACATAGGTCAAGCTGACTGTGTTAGGACAAGGCTCCAGCAATACGGTAGGACAGGTGCCCATCTGGGCAACTGCTCCCCAAGTGCTTGCGAGATTGATCCTCAGATGAGCTGTTATAACAAGCAACCAGGGCTATTCAGAGAAATATTGTCAAGAGGCTACTCCATTGTTTTCAGATGGGCTCCTGTAAGTTATTTATCACAAGTAAGATGAATTACTGGACATTAAGTTATTCAGAAGAACCCATTCTTGCTCATTACTTTTCAAGCAAAGTACGCAGAAGAGGTCATAAATATGAAAATTCCTTTTTCTTTTTGAAGTATATGAGCTTTCAGAATAACATCTTTAGAATCGTATGTTAAGTTGCTTGCTCAAGACGCTCAAGATGGACTTTCCTCTTAATTATACTAGATAAGAAGGTTATCTTCCAGTTTGATTTTACAAATGAAATAAAAGATATCTTTCACAGTGTTGACTGAAACTATCCATATTTTCCTCGGTTCCTCAGTAGTAACTCAATTGAACAACTAGAATATCGCACAATCACAAAAATGAAACCACGTCATATGGAAATAAATGTTTTTGCGTAGCTACTTTCAGTAATTTAATTGGACAACTAGAATATAGCACAATCACAAAAATGGAATCATGTCATACGAAAACAAAGGTCTTTTCTTAGCTACTTTCAGTAATTTAATCTTGTTCACATCACCTGGAATAAGGTCTAAGAGAAGCACATACTATATCTCACATTGGAAGAGGAAGAAAGGTCATTTCATGCTCTCTTTATTTAACAAAACGACTTGCTTTTCTTTCTGGATACTGAGCAGATGAATAACAAAGAGGCTGCTCTAAGAATGGAGGCTGCTCTTCTAAATACATTTGACTATGCCTGGAATAAAGGTAGTAATGGTGCACGCCGACCCGATGATATTATTCAGAAACTTGAAGAGGCTTCTTCTGCCAGATACCAAGTTTCCAGTATCACAAAAAGGCTTCTGCCTTTCCTTCATAAGAAAGTGGGGATAAGAATCCAGGGCAAACTATCTGTGCTTGAGACCCAGTGTTCTGTTCGTGTTGAAGAGGAAAAATACTTCCTTCACGGGATTTTCAAGTTTAGCAGATCGAACCCTAGAGTAGTTTTGGATAGATCTTGCAACAACGAGGACGGAACTGGCTTCTGTGGGATATTTTTGGGTGATGGGAACATATGCAAAAGGCCACCAGTTAAAGGGAGAAAGAGGTGTTCCCAGCACAAAGGAATGAAGATTAATGTGTTGTCACGGCCCCTAGATCCTAATGAAGAAGGTATAACAGCTCAGGGACTAACAGATCTAATGATTCGCAGTGAGAAGGTTCAGTTGGATTTAGTCAATCTTCCTGCTAGTGAGAGCTTGACTCCTGTTGTTTGTGGGTTCATCTTGGGTGATGGCTCTTCTTGTAGAAGACCACCTGTTCAAGGAAGAAAAAGATGCAGTGAGCACAAAGGAAGGAGAATTGTAACTCTCAATTCCATGCCGAGCAAGAGTCAAGAAGTAAATTATGCACATAATAAGTTTCAAAATATTTATGAAAATTTTCAGGTCGGAAAATTGGAAGCACAATCCATATCAAAGAAATGCGACTCTAGAAGCAGCAGTGCAGCTGTATGTGGGGTGGACAACGGTGATGGCACTTTCTGCATGAGACAACCTCCACAAGGAAGAGTAAGATGCGAGGATCATAAGGGAATGAGGGTGAGTGGGGCCAAAACATATGCTACCAGGTAAAGCTAAATGACAGATAAGCCGATAGACGTTCATGGAGTTAATTTATTTCAGAAGGTTTTTTTAATCTTATCAGACCCTTTGCTTGAGGAAACTGGTTGAGCCACTTAAGTAGCTTTAACACATACATTATAACATTGACAGGATAATTACCAAAAAAAAAAAAAAACATTGACAGGATATCAGATTATAAGAACTCTGAACAATGTTTTCCAAGATGAAATTTTCCGATCTCATTTTCCCATTGCTTAAAATCTACATTGTCTCTACTAGCAATCTCGTGGCTTTTATCATGAACTTACTCATGTGCGCATCTTTTGGGGAGATTTGAGCCGTATGGTCACTTGAATGTGATCTGATCCCTTTGACTTTAGTTCTATGCATGTTCGCTCAATTCATTTTTCCAAGACAAACTAGATTTCCTAGAATCTCAGCGTTGTAAGGTGCCTTGTGCTGAAGGCAAGATCATGGGGAGTGAAGGATTAATCCAAACTAGCAACAAGAGGTATAAACCAATCCCCTAATTGTTTTATCGTGCACAACACACCTGAATATATTATCTTTCCACATGGATTGTTTTCTGTCTTCGACTAAGGAAGAGATCAGAAAATGTTGTGAATGATATGGTCATGCATGACATCAAAGTAAGGTGTCACATCTAACCTTTGAGTTAAGGTCGGACCTCCCACTATCTCTATATGTCATTTCCTGCAACTGTTGATGTTTGTGCACTTACCTTTCAATAATTCATGAGCAGCTAATACTTGATGAGGTCATTGATGTGTCAAATCGGGTGACCCACTGGGTTCTTGCAATTCTGGCTGAGAATAGTTGGTCTGTGAGCTGAATATGGTTGGTCTCTAGTCTGATGAGCTGGCTCTTTGTGTAGCTGCAAGAAAGATGAATATTGGATTTGAGACCCAAATTAATCCTCAAGTACTTAAACCATTGAGTTAACCGAGGAGAGTAAGAAGAGAGGATGTAGAATAGTGTGAGCATGCAATTGATAGGAGATGAGATTTGATGTCTGCTGCAAAGGGTTAGGCGTGTTTATAGATTTTACTAAGGGTTGATGTGGCTCAGTCGTCTGTGAACCACCTCAACTTTGCTGTAGATTGGCAACAGATTTGGAGGGTCGATGGCGGATCTGACTTAAGGGGCCGGACGTGGCTAGAGAGGTCAAAACACAAGACCAGGGGTGTTGAGTAGGGAAGTCGTTCAGTCAGGGGTGTTGAGTGGGGAAGTCAGAGTAGGGTTATTTTAGCGAGAAAGTGGATCCCCTTTTTTTTTTCTTCGAAGATCGGGACCTAAATCGAATAATGGATATATATCAAGATATCCTCCTTATATAGTTAATGTAAGATTAAGCTGTCACAAACTTTCCCCTAAAGAGCCAACGTGCTCGCTATAACTAATGTGGGATTAAACTTCCCCCTAAGGGTCCAACATCCTCGTTGGGCCTCAGGCCAAGTTCGTGTAACTTCTTACCACTTTGTCAAGGGTCTAGACTACTCTCACGATTTTGGTTTGTGGTTAGGATAACATACCTCTTGCAATCCCGCACAATTGTGGGCTGAAGTCAACTCTATTAGCATATGTAACAGCACAGGTTTATTATCCAAAAGTACTAACTGCTGGTACTCTTAGAGTAATAGGTCCTTATATATATACCTAAGATCTCTTTATACAACTGATATGAGATTGAGACGTCACAATCTCTCTTCTGACGACGCTAGTCCGTCCATCTTCCATTAGCCGGTTTAGTAAGAAATGGGTTACGGCCTCCGAGTCAGCCTCCAAAATAATGCGACCATAACCCAAATCCCAAGCAAACTCAAATGCAATTTTTACGGTCCATAATTTCGCAGAGACAAATATGGCTACAGAGTGGATTTTTTAGAGAGAGCGTATTTATAAAATGGTTATCATTTTAGGGTGATTTGAGATACCTACGTGTTATGACTTAGTAATGAAAAGTTATTTAGATGATCGGCTAGATTTGCGTACTTCACAAGGTTAAGGCATGTTTGTGTAATAAGAGGAATGTCTCTATCATATTTTGGTAATAAGAGGAAGGGCATTACACATAATAGAGAGACTATGCAGGTCAATAAGAGTTTATGCTGTTATACTGAGAACATACATCAATTGCCCATTATTGTTCAATAAGATTCATTATAACATCACTTGACGGTTCATTGTGGCCCGGGAAACAAAATTTTAGCAGTCTAAACGGGATTAATTAACTTGTTGTAGTCGATCAATAACACTGACTACACAAATGAGCACAGCCCGAAAGAGATGATAGGCAAGAGAAAATAGATTTGTCCCATTCTGTCTAGCCGTTCCTTCTTGTATTCTGTCTCCGTAATAGAGAAGTCTAATGCCGGCCAAGCTGCCAAGTTAGCATTGTATTATCTTTTTGCAGGGGCCAGGCCCAAGGCCCTCCCTTGAAGAAGCCTGGCCCAGGTCAAGGCCCAGGAAGTACGCCCATCTGCCCAGTTCAACGCCTAGGCCTAGCTACACGCACAGTCAGGGCGGCGTCCGTACCACCAGCGTCGCTTCAGAGTCGCACCAGTCCATACAACTGACGCCGCCTGCGACTCTGCAATTCTGACATCAACCATACCGCAGAAGTTACTTACCTCACAAGTTACGTGACTTGTATTTAATGCATGTGTTCCCACCCCTATATAAAGGGGATCTGTACAATCAAAGTAATGGACACAAGACAATATTCATAACTCAGACCTTCTCTTCCTCTTGATCACTCTCATACCATTTTCGAACCTAACATCTGGCGCCGTTTGTGGGAAACGAACTAGAAGCCATGGCTCGTACCCGTAGTAATCGCAGAGCGACCAGTTCCGCTCATGACCAGCAGGCATTCCTCCCTAACCTCCCACCCACGGAAACCACACCAGAAGACCCCCCACGTGCTGATCCAAATCGGGACGAGCTCCTAGGGGCCCTCCCCATTCGAACCCGCCAGGCTGTGGAGCAACTCATTGAACGCCGCGTCACCACCTTAGTGGAGGCTGCGTTATCTCGCCATTTGAACCGGCGCCAAGAGGGCGCTGGGGACACCTTAGGCACGCCGAGCGCTCCCCCTCCTGCCGCGGTGGCTGCGAGCTCGCGTTTGACGCCTGCTCCCTCGGAAGACGACGTTTCCCAAGCTGGCACCAGCATGACCGCGAGGGAGGTGCAGAAACTAGTCGAGGATCGCGTGGCCAGAGCCCTTGAAGCCAATAACCGTCGCCGGTATGGCCTCCCAGCCGTTGAGGAGGATGTCGCCAGCCCGTTTTCTGCCGAAATCTAGGCGGTCACCTTACCCCATAAGTTTAAGGTCCCCCAGATCGTTGCTTACGACGAAAAATCCAATCCGCGCGACCACCTGCGTGCCGACGTCAACTCCCTCTTGGGGAGAGGGGCCACGGATGCGATTCAGTGCCTCCTTTTCCCGGGAACGTTGAAGGGCCTAGCCGCAGACTGGTTCTACTCGTTAGAACCTGGATCCATCTCCCACTTCGCCTTGCTGAAAGAGAGGTTCTTGGAGCGCTTCACAGGCTCACTTCGGATCAAGCGCACCCCGATGGAACTTTTTGGGATGCAACAGCGAGATCGCGAATCTCTCCGCCATTGGTACGAACGATTTGTAAGAGTGGCGGCCGAAGTGGATGACTTGACCCCACGGGAGAAGATGGTCACGTTTCAGCGCGGCCTAAGGGATGATGAGTTCGCAAAGAACTTGATCATCGATCCCCCCAACGATTTTTCCGACCTAGCGGCGTGGGCCTAGCGGTTCATGACAATCGAAGAGGCCGACTAGAGGCGCAAGGATACCAAGTGAAAAGAAACTTTTGCCGGTCGACAGGAAGAACGCGGACGGGACAACAAACGGGAGAAGTTCACCCCGCTGTTGGCCCCGCGCGTCGTTTTCCTCGCTGAAGGAGAGAAGCGGCGGCTGATCAAAGCCCCCCTCAAAACTAAAGAAACGTTGGGTTCGGACGTGGATCGGTATTACCGATATCACCGGGCGACGAGCCATGATACAGAAGACTGTCGGCAGTTGAAGTCCGAGATCGAACGACTGGTCCAAGGGGGACATCTGCAGGAGTACGTGCAGCGACCGCCTACCAGGAACACGTGGTGCCGAGACCCGAAGGCGAGGAGCACGTCGGGGGATAGACGAGGAAATGAGAGGCCGATGGCCAAAGACCCATCACCCCAGGAGCGTCGAGAGACGATACATATGATCACTGGCGAACACTCCTCTGGAAGTAAGCGCCCCGCTCACGAGATGCAATGCCTGGAGCGCAACCAAAGTTATTCGATCACATTTACAGATGAAGATGCTGCGCCCGTACCTCCTTCGGCACGAGATGAGGCATTGGTGATCACCGCCGACGTCGGGGGATTCGAGGTACGACGAATCCTCGTCGACAACGGAAGCTCGGCCGACGTATTGTATTATGACGCTTTCCGGAAAATGGGTTTCACTGACGCGGATCTTTCCCCAGTGGAGACGCCGTTGATAGCATTCAACGGGGGGACGGTGTATCCAAAGGGAACTATTGCCCTATCTTTCTCCTTGCGAGATGGCAACAAGACCTCAAGTTGCATGGCTACTTTCCTGGTAGTAGACGTCCAGTCCGCCTACAACGCGATCATGGGACGCCCCACGCTGAACGCTCTTCGTGCCATACCGTCCACCTACCATCAAATGGTCAAATTCCCTACCGCCCGTGGCACAGGAGGCATCCGGGGAAACCATCAGGTGGCGAAGCGTTACCATCAGGTGGCGAAGCGTTGCCAGATAAAGGAGACCCGTGTTCGCCCCACTCTACAGATTGAGCCTGACCCTCGCGAGGGGGTTGAGCGGCCTGCCCCGATGGGAGAGCTGGAGGAAGTTTTCCTGGCGTCGACACGGAGCGTCCAGATTGGCGTGGAGTTAGACACCTCCAGTAAGCAAAACTTGATTGCATTATTGCGGGAATTTTCTGATGTGTTTGCATGGACACCTGTAGACATGCCAGGTATCGACCCATCGATCATCACCCACCGCCTCGCAGTCAACCCAGACGCCCGCCCCGTCATCCAACGGCGGCGGTCTATGGGGGCGGAGCAAAAAGAGGTCGTCCGCGAGGAGGTAGTGAGGCTCCTGGCGGTGAACTTCATTGAGGAGGTCCGCTTCCAAACGTGGGTAGCCAACGTCGTCCTGGTGTGCAAGCCGAATGGGCGATGGAGGATGTGCGTGGACTACATGGACCTCAACAAGGCGTGCCCCAAAGACGCCTACCCGTTGCCCCAAATAGACCAGCTAGTTGATGCCACGGCTGGCCACGAGCTGCTCAACTTCATGGACGCCTATTCAAGGTACAACCAAATAGCGATGCATCCGGGAGATAGGCAAAAAAGGGCATTTTACGCGGCAGACGGGGTCTCTTGCTACCGCGTGATGCCGTTCGGCCTTAAAAACGCAGGAGCCACATACCAACGGTTGATCAACTGACTGTTCGCGGCCGAGCTGGGGACAACCATGGAAGCGTAAGTTAACGATATGATCGTCAAGTCCAAGCGGGCGGCGGCGCACCAAGGAGACCTTCGAACGATGCTTGAGGTGATGGGGCGTTACAACCTCCGCCTAAATCCTGAAAGGTGTGCCTTTGGGTGAAGTCGGGGAAATTCCTGGGGTTCATGCTCACGCACAGAGGCATTGAGGTGAACCCTGAAAAAATCAAAGCTATCGAAGACATGAAATCCCCCTCGACGATCAAGGAGGTTCAGCATCTCACAGACCATCTTGCGGCGCTCTCCCGTTTCCTCTCTAAGGCGGGAGATAAATGTTTCCCTTTCTTCAAGGGGATAAAGGCGGGAAAAGCCTTCACTTGGATGGCAGAGTGCGAGGAGGCGTTTGCTCGGCTCAAGACTTACCTCAGCTCTCCCCCGTGTCTCGTCGAGGCTCCGCCTCAGTTCCGTCCTCGTTGTGGAACGAGAGGGAGCACAACGCCCAGTCTACTACGTGAGTAAGGTCATGATCCCGGCGGAGCGCCACTACTTACAAATGGAGAAGTTTACCTTGGTCGTCATCCTAGCAGCACGAAAACTGAGGCCGTACTTTCAGGCGCACACCATCGCTGTCCGCACCGACCACCATCGCTGTCCGCGCCGACCAACCCCTAAAACAAGTCCTCCGCAAGCCTTAACTATCGGGGAGAATGGTACGGTGGGCCATTGAGCTAAGCGAATTCGACATCATTTTCGAACCACAAGAAGCTATTAAGGCCCAGGCGTTGGCAGACTTCATCGAAGAGAACATCGGGCCAAACGACCCACCAACCCACCCGCCTGCTGACGTCTGGGAAGTGCTTGTCGACGGGTCTTCCACCAGAGGCATCGCCGGGGCAGGTTGTGTAATAGTTCCCCCGGAGGGACCGCCGCTCACCTATAGCCTCGTACTATCCTTTCTCGCGACTAATAACGAGGCGGAGTATGAAGCCCTGATCACTGGGCTACTGGTAGCACGAGGGGCCGGGGCGCGTCGAGTCCTTGCCAAATGCGACTCACAACTTGTGGTCGGCCAGTTAAACGGAGAATGCGAGGCCAAGGGGGACAACATGAAGCGTTGTCTGGAGAGGGCGAAGGAAGTGGTTCAGCTGTTCGATGAAGCGAAAATCATCCAAGTCCCCGGAGAAGAAAACCACTGGGCGGATCTGCTCAGCAAGGCGGCCACAGGGCAAGCTTATTCCTCCCTCAACTTTATTGAGCGTCGTCGGGTTTCCGAGATGTACACGCCTCTCGCGGTATTATGAGCCCGGAATGAGGAGAACTGGATGACGCCCATTCATAGATACCTGGAGAAAGATCACCTCCCCACTGACCTCGTCGAGGCTCGGCGTATCAAGTTGTGCGCTGCTAGATGCACCATATTGGAGGGCACGCTCTATCGACGCGGTGTATCCTAGCCCCTTCTACGCTGCCTTGGTCCGGATGAGGCAAACTATGTATTACGCGAAATTCACGAAGGAATCGTAGGAAGTCACCAGGGAGCCAAGGCGATTTCACGCATAGCCCTCCGGCAAAGGTACTACTGGCCGACAATGATGGAAGACGCGCAGACCTTGGTTCGAAGCTGCCCCGCTTGCCAGGCATTTGAGCACCACCCCCCTGGGTCACCCACCGAACTCACTGGTATGATGTCTCTCTGGCCCTTCGCACAATGGGGGATAGACATATTAGGACCATTCCCGGTAGCCTCTGCGCAGCGCCGTTTCCTCTTCGTAGTGGTGGACTATTTCTCCAAGTGGGTGGAAGTTGAGGCAATCGCCACAATCACTGACAAAGCATCGCTCAAGTTCGTGATGAAGCACATAGTGTACCGCTTCGACGTCCCCCACATCCTTATATCAGACAATGGCACGCAATTCAGAGGGAAAGCTTTCCAGGAGATGTGCCACGAGCTTCGAATCAAGCAACGCTTCACCTCGGTGGCGCATCCTCAAACAAATGGGCAGACCGAGGTCACCAACCGGACCCTCCTACATGGCTTGCGCACAAGGCTGAACGCCCTCGAGGGTCATGGGTCGATGAGCTAGATAGTGTGTTGTGGGCATATCGGGTAACGCCCCGTGCTGCCACCAATGCGACACCGTTCTCCCTCGTCTACAGGTCTGAGGCGGTTATTCCTGCTGAAGTAGCAGTAAACACCCACCGAGTGGCCATGTTTGGGGAGCCAGAAAACGATCGTCTCCGAGGGGAGGACTTGGACCTTGTAGAAGAAAGGCGCATGCAGGCTCTTAGAAGCATGCACAAAGCAAAGCAAGCGACGGCGCGCTACTTCAATCGCAGGGTCCAAGCGCGACAATTCAGTGTAGGGGATCTGGTCCTCCACTAGAACAAATTCTCTTAGCACTAGCCAGGCAAACTTACACCCAAGTGGGAGGGCACATATCGCATCACAGGAATCCCTTACCTGGGCGCGTACATCTTACAGGATATGGAGGGGTGCACACTGCCACACACATTCAATGCTGAGGTGATTAAAAAATTCTTATATTAGCATACCTTATTTCATGTGTACCCTTATGTACTTGGCTGAATCTAATCCCTGCTTCCCAAAAACTCTCCGCTCAAAAAAAAAAAAAAAAGACCTCAGCAATTCTGAGGCGCCAAAGACCTCGGTCATACTGGGGCACCAAAAAGACCTCAATCATCCTGGGGCACCCAAAGACCTCAGACATCCTGGGGCACCCTAAGACCTCAGACATCCTGGGGCACTCTTAAGACCTCCGACACTCGGGGGCACCTAAGACCTCCGTCACTCGGGTGCACCTAAGACCTCCGTCACTCGGGGGAACCCAAGACCTCTACCAAAGGCACGCTCTAATGGCGTCTGAACTAAAGACCTCAGTAACCCTGAGGCAACAAGACCACAAGGGGCACGACTAAAGCGTCTGAGCACGTACGACTTAACCAGAAGCGGAGACCCATTCAGAGAATTTCAACGTGTTGAAACTAAGAAGAGCTGGCGGCAGCATGTCACGTTGCCCCAGGATAGCTACAATGGCCTAAACGTGCCTCGATCTTCGACGTGAAATGCAACACTAGGTATGTGAGCCTGTGCTACGCCGCTCGAATACGAAACGACAAGAACATAATAAATCAAAGCAGAGGCTCCATAAAGCACCCCAACACTTGGTCGGACAAGAGCAGTACCCAACGCGGTAAAAACCAAATGCATTATGCATAATACTTAACAGCGTCAGAATAAGAAAGCGTCATAATAGGAAAGCGTTTCATTACTTGAAAACAAAATTACAAAGCCAGATTAGAAAAACAATCTTTTTAAATGCCTTTACAAGGCTTTATTTACAATAGGTTTGCATAAACCCTAAGCCTAAGGGGGTTGCAACGCCACGCGCTTCGTCCAGGAGGCAGAGACAGTCAAGGCCAGGGATCTCTGTCAGATCGACGCCTGGATGCAGACGTTGGAGGTCATCTCTGACAGAGCGGAGGGAATCCTCTATAGCTCTGCCACCTCGCATCGCCAGCTCCTCTGTGAAGGCGTCGCTAGCCTTGTATTCTTCCACAGCTTCAAGCCTGGCACGCGCAACCTCTGCCGCCCACTTCGCAGCAGCTGAAGACAGCGCCAGGGCAGACTCTTGCAACTGAGCCTGGAGCTTGCCCTCTTCAGCGGCCCTGTCAGCCCGCTCCTAATCCAGTTGTTCCTTGAGGGCTCTCACCTCCTCTTGGAGTTCAGCTTTCCCCACCTCCTTAGAAGCGAGTCGCACCTTCAGCGCCTCAACCTCTTCTCGAACCCTAGCGGCTTCTTGCTCCACAGCATCCACCTGGGACTTCAGGTCTTGGATGCTGGAGCGCATGTTTTGGCGCTGCCTCCTCCAATTGCGCCTCTTGTTTGTGAACCGCTGGATCTGGGCCTGCAGCTCCGGAACGCTCACCTGCTCTTGACTCCAGGCCTCCATCAGCAGCCCGGGAACCATAGCTCCCTGCCAAAGTTATTGTTAATAATTGATTTCAGAATAAAGGGTCAGGGAACGTAGGCAGAAGAATGCTCACCATCAGCGAGTAGTAGCGCGCATAAGAGAAGAGGTCCTCCCTCATCTCCAGTGGAGGCAACTCCCCCGTGAGGCACTGCAGGGCCCTGGTGAAACGTAGCTGCGTCTCCACGTCCCCTAGTAGCCCCCAGATGGGAGAATCGACTGTAGGAAGGGACGCATGCACGAGAGCGTAGGAAGATCAGAAATATGCCAAGTCATTCTAATGTTGAATTCGACAATAAGCGTCGCTTGCCTCAATGTGCTCTTCACCCTGGTCCACCACAGGGGGAGCCGACTGCTCTGACCCCTCACCCTCCTCCTGCGCCTGAATGGGGCTCGAACGGGCCGCCGAAGATATTGGCTCTGGAGAATACCTCAACGGGGCACCAAATCCCGAAGAAGATGGCACCGCTGACCCTTGAGTCGCCAAGACAGGAGCTTGAGGCGAGCCGGGACTAGCCTCTCCTTAGGGAGCCGCGGGAGTAGACGCGCTAGCCAAGCTCAAAGAGGTGAAATGGATCTTGCGCCGCTTCCGCGCCAGCGCCCCACTTTCACTGGACTCCCGCTCAGAGGGGACCTCCCTTGCCAAGGCAGCAGCGCTGGGACCCCCAGCCGCGGAAGAAGAGATCAGGAGAACATCTTCCTCCTCCTCGTGCTTCCTCTTCTTGACCTCCCTGAGGGCTTTCTCCTGCATCAGCAGTTTATCAATGATCCTAGCCCATTCGCCCTTATCTGAAACAGAAAGGAAAATAAGAGTTAGAAAATTACCAAGATACTCTTGGGCAACCCGCACATGTCTTCATCAACGCTCCATCTCCAGGGCGCCTCCGACACGAGACCATATTTCATAAGGTTCTCGTCACTGATAATGCTTCGGGCGTTGATCTTTACACAGCAGAACTTCTCGGCATTTGCCCGCTCCTCCTTCTTCATGGACCCCCAGGGGTCTCCAACGTGGAATTCCTCCTGAGGGTCTTGACGCCACCTCCATCCCTCCGCGTCTCTCATGAAGAAGAAAGCATCCTTCTAGCCTGAGTTGGTGGACCCGTAGTTTGTCACCAACGCCCCATATATCTTCTTGCGGCGCGGCTGGAAGTGATAGTAACCTCCCTCGGAGCGTTGCACCGGCAAGTAAAAAAACCTAAATAGGAGCCTGCTATACCCTATCTTATGTTCTCTACAATACAAGTAGAAGGCGGTCCAGACGCGCCAAGAGGTGGGGGAAAGCTGTCCCGGTGCCATGCAATAGTATTTTAGCATGGCTGCCACCGGCTCGGCCAACGGCCACCGAAGGCCGGCCCTGATTTGATTAGGGAAGACGACGAACTCCCCTAGTTGTGGCTCCGAAGGTTCTTCACCCTCGCGGGGAAATCTAGGGGAGAAATCGGCTCCTATTCTCCCTAATTTCAAGGTCGAAAGAAATCGGGAGGGGGTAAGTTTATTCTCGAAGATTTCCTCACCTGAGATACCGGTGGCCGAAGTCAGACAACTTGAGGACGCCATCGGAACTGAGTCGAGAGGAAGTGAGCTCGAAGGAGGCAAGGATGGGGGCAGAAGGACGAAGAAGATGGGACGACAGAAGTGAAGAGGCGAACGGAAGTATATCTCAGGCAAGCCCCGGTAAACGGACAAGCCACAATTAAAGCACGCTGGGAAGCGAGGCAGGCGGCGCGACCTTTCCACTACCCTAGACGTGACGGCTCATAACCCCCGGGACGGACATGTGCCACCCCCGGGTTTGGCATAAGTTCGAATTTCAAGAATTAGTTTCCCACGCCTTCTGGCGCATGAAACTTGGGGGCAAGTGTAGGGGCCGGGCCCAAGGCCCTCCCCCTAAAGAAGTCTGGCCCAGGTCAAGGCCCAGGAAGTAGGCCCATCTACCCAGTTCAACGCCTAGGCCTAGCTACACGCACAGCTTGGGCGGCGTCCGTACCACCAGCGCCACTTCAGAGCCGCACCAGTCCGTATGACTGACGCCGCCTGCGACTCTGTAGTTCTGACATCAACCGTACTGCAGAAGTTACTTACCTCACAAGTTACGTGACTTGTATTTAATGCATGTGTTCCCACCCCTATATAAAGGGGATCTGTACAATCAAAGTAATGGACACAAAACAATATTTATAACTCAGACCTTCTCTTCCTCTTGATCACTCTTATAACATTTTCGAACCTAACACTTTTGACCCGTTTCTTCAACTAATCATTTAACTGCCAAGTTGGGGCCAATATCCCGAAGCTAATGCTTCTGAGAAAATTCCAAAATGTGTTACTAAATTCCAAGGGTGGGAGGAAGCACTTAAATCTGACAGAAGGATGCACACGTTCCAATTACGTGTTCTATTATATTAGGGGAAATTATATCTTGTCTGGTGAACCTTTGGGCTGCTTTGCACAATTTTCTTAAGGAAAAGGTTGATCTTGATCTTCTACTTTTTGCATTATATTTAGATTTGACCTAAACATCTTTTAGATTGACTCGACTCCTCAAATTTTTTGCTGTTATGCAACTTTAGTTTTTACATATTTAATATTAAAAAAAGATTATTTGACTTTTCTAATATAAATATATTTAAATTAAAAATTAAAAAGAAAAAGAAAACCTTAGCAGAAAAGATGTTCAAATTCGGCTACTACTGTCCTTGTGAGGTCATCCATTGATAACATTTTCAAGCACATTTAGATTTGAGTCCCCACCGACCCCTCTCCTCTTGTATCAAAATTTTTTTCATTTTTATAATTTCAAAAACAATTATAGATTAAAAATATGTTTTTTCTTATTAATGAAAGCAAAATCACCTTTTTAAATATTAAATATAACGTAAACGTAAAGGAGTAAATTCTAACAATAGTTAAAATGTTGAGTACGGGATTCAACTCAAGAAAAGTTTATCTCAAACATGATTTTGGTCTCAAAGATTTTAAGATCAAAGCCAATTTTCCCTTTTTGTTAAGCAATTTCGATATGTGTGTGTGTTTTTTTCCCCTCGTAATGATGTTAGAAAGACCTTTCTATGAATCTTCCCTTTTTCCGTTCTAGATGCTGATCTCCACACATACTCCCAACAATCATACTTCATACAAAGCATTGAAAACTCTTGGCCTATAAAATTATGGGATATTAGTTTAAAAAAAGTGAACTTTTAGCTAAAGATCAAAATATTTCATAAACTTTAAAAAGAACTTGTAAAATAAGGAATTTTACTTCCGTTACCCTCATTCGTCATGTAGGTGACTTGGTAGATGGTGGAGTTAATGTGGCTTTAGACATGACACCGATGGAGCTGACATAGCACCAACATGGCATTTTATTTTGAGATAGAAACCTAAAAACACGAACTTTTAATAGATGACTAAATTATATTATGAACATTCGATAAGTATTAAATTATATCATAAACAGACGACCAAATTATATTAATTTTCTCGAGCTGAAAAGGAAAAGCATTTCATACTAACCATTGATGTTTTGATGCTCCTATTGTGAACTATCGCCATATATTTTGCAACAGCATTAGCCATTGCAACAGTAGCAACAGAGTCTCCCCAAGAAGAAGAGAAAACTCAATCAACTCCAACAAGTACAAGTCCAAGATTGAGCAAAACTAGATGTTCTCCTAAACTTAAGGGAAAGAACTGGTAGGACTATTTTGCTTTTGAATTAATGGAGTACATTTGGTAAGCAACTCATTAGAATTATAGGCGGCTGATTTTGTAATTACATTTATCAACATGTGAATGGACTATTCATTGTGTAAGTAATATACTGGAATGACATGTTGGTTATTTTGGAAGTATATCTTATAGATGGATATAATCTTTATTTTCTAAATAACTCATTGTAGCAATAAAAATATGGCATTGTTCAACGTTTTGGAAAGTTTGATATCTGTTATAATTTTTTGAATTAGTATGATGTGATTGATGGGCTTTTTTTGAAATAGACCTAAAAATTAAAACATCAATGGCAACTTATAAAGTGTTTTCCACTTTTAATTAGTGAAAAAAACAATGATTGAAGTTTGTGATATAATTTGGTTATTTGTTAAATTTTATATTTTTTAAGTTTATTCCAAAATGAAGTGTAGTGTCAATGCCACATCAACTCCGTTAGTGCCATGTCATTTCCATTAGTGCCACGTCTAGTGCTGGATCAACTCCATGATCTGCCAAGCCACCCACGGGAAGGGTGGCGGAAATGGAAGTATTCATGATCTTGCAGGCCATTTTTGAAATTTATGATATACTTTGGTCATCGGCTAAAAGTTGGTGTCTTTTTAGGTAATATCCCTAAAATTATGTACCATTTCGAGCACTTCACACATACTAAACTTAGAAACTCGATAAAAAAAATAATGATTGATTCTAATGTTAATCAACAAATTACTACAAAGGATCCAGTTGGACTGGTTTTGAGGGTATGTGTTGAGAAGTTCATCAAAGCACTTAATGAGTTGGTTAGGATTATGAATCAAGCAAATATATGGAGGATGATTGACGGAAGCTTATATGAGTTATAAAAGTATATTAACTATATTCAAGTCCAACATATGTTTATATGCTCATCTCAATAAAATAGATGAAAATGTCCAAAATTGATGTTCAAGTTCAATTTTTGAAGTTCAAGTTAAACTGAAGATATTTTAGGTTAGGAATTTAAACTTTAGTTATCTTTAGAAGATACTCCCATATTATTAGGATATGTTTAATTATTTGACCAATTTTTAGAATATTTTTAGGATATCTTTCCTGTAATAGGATATTATCGTATGAGTATATATAGCTACTCAAGAGGGTAGCATATATGGACACATTTCAATCATTAATAAACAATTCAATTCAATTCATCCTCTTTGGATCTTTGAGAGCTTTCGAGTTCATCAATGTCTTACATGGCGTTCATCATCAACTTATCAATCAACCTTGCATAGTTGATTGTGACATCTTCACCATCTTATCTCATTATAAGTACCAGGTCGTCATTTCAAATATGACCAAGAAACAATCTTAATGGTATTATTTGCATATAGATTTCATCATATGTTGGCATGATTCATATCATTTGGTATCAGAGCATCATTCTAAGTCAGGTTCCATCTATCCAGTCTTTAGTATATCTTTCTTTTTTTTTGTCTTTCTTTATTTCTTGTTATCATTCTTGTTTCAATTATCTTTTAACAAAAAATACAAATAAAAAATCATCTTTTTTTTTTCTTTAAGAAGATAATTGCATTGATATAAATCAATTCCAAAAGGTGTCCTGGGAATTACATCTCCTCACGAGTAAGCAATGAAGCAGGAATGGAAGAGATGGGTACGAGCCTAACATATTTACAAAAGGAAGCTCATTTTGCTAGTTTGTGGGCCAAGAAGTTACTATTCCTAGGAATATATTTTGCAATCCAGTAATTAAAAGACTGAAGCTCTTGGATGGTGGAAGAAATGGCATTCCCAGCTGCTGCAAATTCTACAATGACGCCAAAAGTGAGTGCTTCAATGACATCTTTGGAATCTCCTTGTAGAAGTGGGGAAGATAGTTTTACCGATTTAGCATATTGAACTGCAAATTGAATTTCTTCTTCTTCCCCTTTAAAAGGGTGTATGTTTCTTGAACTTGTTGTCCAAGCACATTGGACGGAGTCCAAAGAGTTAGTGAGGACTGCTGCAAGCCAAGATTCATTGCTCCCAATTGCCACATCAAAGGAAATCCTATTATGTGATGATGATATTGCTATTGTATCCTTGTTGAAGTAATTGTTGAGGCCTGACCATGCCAAGCTATCTGCTGCCATTCTTCTATTTTGTGATGTTGATGTTGATGATGTCTGCCATGTTCCTGAGATTTTCCAACTTTCCTTCAAACAAGAAGTGTTCCTAATTTGCCATATGACATCAAAGGTTATCACAATTTGCAATAGAAAATTGAGTTATAGATTAGATGGTACAACCAAGCTTTTGTCTATTTCCAACACCATTCTGATCCATTTCCTGGTGGATAGATCTTTAATAGCTAGGACTCCACTGTTTCAATTTCTTGGTTGCATAAAGGGCCAGCTTGGTCACTCATTGGCTTCCTATGTGAGAAGACACCTCTCAGTGGCAAACTAGAGGTGATGAGCTTCCACAAGAATAGCTTGTGTCGGTCATGGATCTTGGCTCGCCAGAGTACTTTCCACTCCTTTGAAGTAAGGTTTGAAGGATGGAGGCGTTGCTTTTGGTCGAGTAAACAGGTTGATTTGGCCATGAAAATGCCATTTGATTTGGGGATTCAGTGTAGAAGATAATTATGCTCGTCCTGCTTAGGCTGGATTTCGAGTATGTCATTGATAGACTGGGGGAAAACGAGATTGTGGAGGAGATATCGATTCCATGTCTTATTGTCGTCTTGGATTAGTTGATGCACTCATTGAAAACTTGATTGAGTCAGCTCACTAAATAGGGGAATGGGATGGAAGTTCTGACTATTTGGGATCCAAGGATCTTTCCAGATATCTGACCCAAGCCAACACTAAACCAAAGATCTTGCTGAATCAAGTTCGTGACTTTCCATATTCCATTCCCAAAGAAGGATGAGTTGGATCTTGGTTTATTGAGTGCACATTCTGCTTTCAAGGTTTCTTAAAGTAGAACTAATGGAGCATGAACTAAGTTCTAGCACTGCTTTGAGAGCATTGCTCAATTGTGATCTACCATTCACCTAAAACCGAGGCCACCTACTTGTTAATATGATGATTTGCATAATTTATTTGTCCATTCCTGACCTAAAATCGTATGTTTTAGGCTATTTCCCATATATTTAAAGGTCAATTGCATATCTTTTCTGTATTGGGATTGAATTGCTATAAATGATAGTTTTCAGAGCTCCACATATGGATTGGATACTGCGGAGAGTTGTTTGATGTGTAGGGAATGATGAAGACATGGCTTGTTCGATGCAGCAACTTTTGGGGGAAATTTCTCATATTCTACATATGGGAAATAGGACAAATAATATATCATCGGAAATCTTGTTGAGTCATAATTCCAACGCATCAAACGGATCCCAAATCGGAGCTGAAACGAGGAAGTTATGGCCTAAAGAAGAAAACTGTGCACAAAACAAGGGATAGACCGCGGTCTATTGAGGCATTTTGGCTAGATCGCGGTCTACTGAGGCGAATTGCTGGGACCCACTACTTCCTATCGCACATTGATTAGACCAAGAATAGATGAAGTATACTTACTCTATATATAGTGGTGCACCCCCCCCCCCCCCTAAAGTGATGATACATACATACATACATATATTTATATATATACAAAGAGTGAGATACAAGAATGGAAGAAAAAGGCACAAACTACACTACGAGAAGAGGGACCACAACAACAATTCGTAAAGTCGGGATCGGGAGATTCGACTTCACTATCTAGAGTTCATTCTGCCCCTTTTCTTTTGATTTGCATTATGTTGTTTTCTCTTCCAACTCTTGTAATTTATTCTAATATGTTGAACTAAACCCCTAGATTCCTAGGGGGATCAATGGAACCATTTCTATGTCTTAAGTAAAGCTCTTTTCTTTCACATGTATGATTCTGTCAAGATACGCCTCCTTGGTGCTATTTATGCAATTTCGTACATCATGCTTTCTTTTGAATTGGCCACTCACGAGATCGAACTTGAGATGGAGAGGAGCCTTGGAAGAGGAAATCGATGTCATGCTAGAAGTTGTATAATCTAGGTTAGCTTATGCCGGTAGGTGAGATTATTCGTGCGAGCGCATCGAAAGAGATGAGCACACTAGATAGCCAATTAGGGTTGGTTTAGTTTGACCTTTCAACATTAATCGCCTAGGAATAGAGTGCATTAGTGTCTTCTACTTATGTACATTCGTATGACATCGGAAGGTGCGTACGATGGAAGTGGGGAAACCCTAGAACCCTAGGTTAGTAACATGACAGAATTCATTGCGTGGAAGAGGGATTCTTGCTTAAGACTAGAATCGGTGAAGTTGTGAACCTTAGGAGCTTTTCACTGACTGATTTCCATCTGTTTATTTTCTGTCTGTTTACTTTATGTCTTTTAATTACTTGCTTGCTTCTCAACTCATTCGATTGACTTGGCTTGGAACTAGTTGTGCCAATTTTAGTGCTTAGCATAAGAGCCCTCATGGGAACGATACTCTACTCACTCTCTATTACTTGTCTGCGATACGTATACTTGCGTGCATTATCCACAATCACTCGCAACACTACCTCCTTTGGTTGGCATAGATATTCCCAAACTTTCAGATAAATTTTTGACGAGTCGTTTGTGGATCCCCACCAAAATTTTGACAAAAGGGAGTGAATCTTGGAGCACATGCATTTAGGAAGAAGGAAAGTGCTCACAGTGTACATTGGTATTGCTGATGCAACCAAACATATTAGGGCACCCTTCCCTGCTTGTGAAAGTGTAAATTCTTTCCAAGAAATGGGCTTTTTGGAGATTTTTTCGATGAAGGGTTGAAAAGATCTAAATATGCAAAGGTACGCCCAGATATTTTGGATTGATTAGCCTTTCTTAAGGTTTAGCAATTGGCAGTAGTGTTCCTGAATGTGGCTTGGCATATTTTTGTTAAAGAAGATGACTGATTTATTTCTATCAATTTTTTGCCCCGACCTCTTTGATATGTTTCAAGAAGAGAGAATAGTTTCAGCAAGTTGTAGTCAAAGGCCTTGGCAAAGAGAAATCAATCATCCGCAAAGAGAAGATGGATGAAAGTGGGGCAACCACAAGCCATTTTGATCCCTTGGATGTTCCCCATTAGCCCTTTTCATGTGAGAAGTCAGGAAAGGGCTTCAATGGCAATAAGGAACAAAAAGGGCGACAAAGGATCCCCTTGGCAAATTCCTCTTGATGATTTGAAGTATCCACATAGCTTCCCATTTACAAGAGTGGAGTAGGAAACTGTTGAATGAATTGTGAAATCCATTGAAGCCATTTCTGATCAAAGCTCAAACATTTCATTGTTTCAATCAGCAAAGGCCATTCCACACGATCAAAGGCTTTCTCTACATCAATTTTAATGGCCACAAATTGTTCTTCGCCTCTGTGAGTTTTCAAAAAATGCATAATTTCATGAGCAATGATGGAATTTTCACTTCTGTTCTTGTCAGAAACAAATGTTGTTTGGAAAGGGGAAATGAGCTTAGGTAGAAACTGTTTCAATCTTGTAGCTAAAAGTTTGGATATTGTTTTGTAAAAAATACTACATAGATTGATAGGATGATAATTGTGAACCATAGTAATACTTCCTCCCTTGGGTATCAAAGCAATGTGAGTGTGATTGTGTGTTTTAAGGAGAAAGTTATCTCTGAAGAGGTTCTGAACTACAGCAATGATGTCTTCCCCAACAATCCTCAAATATTTCGAATAAAACAGAGCTATCATCCCATTAGGGCCCAGAGATTTTCAAGTGTTGAGGGAAAAAATTGTTTGTTGGATTTTTAGATGACTTGGGATATGAGTAAGGGCTTTGGTTTTCAGCGTGGGTGAGGATAGGATGGAAGAGTGAATCGAAGTTGTGGTCATAAGATGGGTTGAAGGAAGTAAATAGCTATGAGAAGTGGTTAATGAAGCTTGAGCAATGTCCTCTAGTGCTAACAACCATCTGTTCTCTGTCCCCTTTAAGAATTTATTAACATTGTGATGTCTATGACATAGGGTGGACAAATGAAAAAATAGGTATTACGGTCAGTGCAAGTAAGCCACGATACTCTAGATTTTTGCTTCCACAATAGCTCTTCACGTTTTTGCAGCTCCTATATTTGGAGTTCTAATTCAACTTCGTTCTATAGATTGTGAGCAGTCGACTCATCACTTAGCAATTCTTCAATTTCTTGGTGGAATGTTTGCAACTAGCTGGCTTTGAACATGTCCAAAAGAGGTCCTATAACTATTCCACATTCTGAGGCCATTCTGGCACTGGTAATTTTTTGCTTAACCTTGGTACATTGCTGAGCCCCTATGCTGCTTTTTTCCATGGGTCCTCTACTGCCTTAAATGATGAGGGATCTCGTGTCCACATTTCTTTGAATTTGAACCGTCCTGGTTTGTCTGTCTGTGTCCTTGTTGTACTGAGCAAAAGGGGACAATGATCCGATGCTATTCGTGGCAAGTAGATAATAGTAGCTGATGGAAACAATTCTCTCCATGAAATCGTTGTTGGCTGCCCCATGCTATTTATTGGTCCATGTATAAAGATTGCATGAAAATCCCAGGTTGATGAGCCTGTTAGCTTTGATGAAGTGAGAGAGGCCCGTGCTAGATGATCCTCTATAATTCTATATCCAGATTTTTCCTTGCTATCGCTTATATCAATGAAATCACCAATTCCTAACCATGGCCCTAGAAAGGAGCTAAGTGTTGCTTCTAATTCCTCCCAAAAATGACAACTACCTTGGGTAAATGGAGGACCATAGACTAGCGATAAAATCCAAGGGATGTTCTATGGATTTGACTTTAACACCACTAAGATGTTGTTCCTTGAGATAGTATGTGGCTCCAACACAATCACCTGCTTAGCAGCAAGGCAAAGGCCTTTGGACCGACCATTTGCCTGTACAATGACCAAATTGTAATATCCCAATCTATTGATTCTTTCACACACAACATTATCTTCAATTTTTGTCTCCATTAGATACAACAAATCAGGGGAACGCTTCCTGATCAAGGTCGTTAAGGAACAGTTTGCCGCAAGGCATGTTGGGATTCACGCCCGACTGTTAATTCCATAATTTTGAGTGCGACCGCAGCGGAAAAACTGAGAAATAAGAGAGGAAACACAAACACTAAATATACGTGGTAAAACCCTCACCTGAAGGAAACCTCCATGGCATAGAGCAAGCAACCCACTAGATCAAAATAGAATATTACAGCTTCACAGAGATTCTCAATCTCGTACCCAAGCCCCCGTTACAACCCGCTCAGAAAAGAGTCTAGACCCGATCTCTCAAGTTCTCGCACCCTAGCGTTATGAGAAGTTTATCAGAAAGATCACTCACAAGATTCCTCACTCTTTCTCCAAGACTCTATTCAGCCCTATTTATAGGGATATGGTATAATAAAAAAGATATCATATATTTCCTAAATCATATCCTAGAAAATATCCTAATTTGATTTGGGATGAGATTACAAGAAATCAAAATAAATAAACCTTTCCTTCATGATTTTCACTCATCTGACATATCTTCAAGTCCCACAAGTATGCAGCTTAATCAAGACAATCTCAACAGGGCGACTCAACTCTCAGCAGTTCCATGAGATGACTAACATTTGGTGGGTAGGGGCATGCTTAGGCCCACCTCCTCAGCCTTTGGATTTGCAAGAATTTTAGATGATGCAACCTCTCTAGTTTTTGCATTTGTAGCTTCAATATTGGTAGTAACTAAATTTTCAGTAAATACTTGCCTTGCCATTTTTTAAAGATTAAATCACCTAACTAGTTTTGGACCTAATGTGGTTAGCCAGGTGAGGAATTTTGGATGGTGTGGAGAGTGGAATTGGGTTATTCGAAATGAAGAAATTCTGGGAGAGGAAAGAGCTGAAGGAGAATGTCACTAAGTCGTGAAGGGCAGGAATTGGGGACACCTGGGTTGAGTTTTGGCTTTTTGGGCTCAACCAAATTGTCAATTAAGGGCATTTTCTTTTCTTTTTTTTTTTTGGTTTTTGGAGTCAGAAGGTATTGCTTGGATTGATGGTGTTTGGCCCTTGGGCTTGCAAACATGGGTTTTTTGGGAATGATCATTAGTCATAGGGATGGATATGGCTTGGCTCAGATGAACAAGGATGGAGTGAGTATTTGAAGCCTTATTGTGAGAGGGTCAAAGAAGAGGTGGTCATTAATGGTTGGTCAGCGGAGGGATAGTTTGAGTGCAAAATTGCAGGGTGGGTAGGCGGAGGACGAGGGCTGGGGAGTGTGCGCATCAGGTCCTTGGCCATTTCAGCTTTGTCAGAATTCGCTGCACTTTTCGCTAACTTGCTTTCATTTGCATCATGAGGGGAGTGATATACACGCACTTGTTCTCTTCCTGCTCGTCTCGATGTTGCCATCCATGGCCCATATTTCCTCTTCTGTTTACGAATGTTACCTTCGATTTGATATGGGCAAGATCAATTCCTATGTCCAAGTCTTCCACAGCTGTTATAGAAATCGGAGAGCCTTTCATACTTAAAGATTATCTGTCTTGGTGAAAAGAAAGTACCTTCCATCTAGAAGTTGTTGTTTAATGGTTCTGATACTCCATGAATGACTCATATTGGCGAATGCTCTTCCCCTGCTGGGTCAATGTTGAGTAGCTTGCGAAACCAGGATCCAATGATTTTTGCATTATCTATTGTGATGTGCTCTAGGGGAAGCTTGTGTATTTGGACCCAAAATGTTGTGGTTGAGAAGTCTATGTCTTCAACTGCCACACCTGATAGCTATTCTTGAAGAACAATATGATATCCTAGCACTGACCAAGGAGATTTCATCATTATAACTCTTTTGTCAGCAGCAGATTCAAACTCGAAGAGGTATATATTGACAACTAAAACATCAGTATGTTCTGGGTGGGTTGGGTTCCATGCTTTGACGATAATAGAAGGGATGGGCTTTTTTTTCTCTAAGTTGGAATCTGAGATGATTTTAGCATGTAGGGCATGGAGAGTGAGGTGTTTTGTCTTAGATGGATCTAGTTTTAGCTTGAGAGCTGGGGTAGGTAGATTTAAGAGTTCTGTTTGCTTGGCCAAGTTTTCAATGTCGGATGGTCTTGGAGTTGGTTCTATGCTCATGGTGGGCAATGGGTGATCAGCCTTAGGGAGTTGAGGTGTGTGTAGGGATGTGATTTGGAAATAGTGGGCAGGTAGAGGGAGGTTTGGCTATTGGGAGAGGATGATTATGAAGAGTAAGGTGAAAAGATGTTGATGAAGAAAAGGAACGCTGGAAATCTCAGAAACTTGAAGTTCTGGAGAGGAAGGTGCTTAGACAGTGCCCATCAAAGGAAAAAAGTTCATAATTTTACTTTTTTTAGTTCATTCACTTCTTAGAGTCTATGATCATCAATCTTTGTTCATTCGAGTCTTTCTAGTTCGGTCATTCTTCCTTAACTTTCTTTGGATTCTTTACCCTAGTCCATACGAGTCTACTTTTGTTTCTTCTCCTCAAATTTTATTTTTTTACTTTCTTTTTATTTCTATTAGTAAAAAAATTTCCAATAAAAAGAAAAAAGGCAGCGAAAAAGAAAGAGACAAAAGAAATAAAAGAAAAGGCAAGAAAAGGAAAAAAAAAAAAAAAGAGAAGAAAAGAAAAGATCGGATCTTACTTGTGTATTTTCCCATCTTTCTTGTTCGAATTTGTTTCTTTTCCCAACTTTCTTATTCGAATTAGTTTCTTTCCCCATCTTTGTTGTTCAAATTTGTTTCTTTTTCCATTATTCTAGTGTCATATAGTCCACATCTAATCTTACCCCAAGAATCTTACATTCTTCTATAAAAAATCGAATAATTCTTGGTAAGTCTTGGTGGATTGTTGTTGAGAACTTTATTTATTCTTTTATTCAATTCGAAAAGAACTACAAGATAATACATGAGAGGAAAAAGATAAGTGTGGTAAGAGAGTATTAGAGGATGTTGCGTTACGGAAAAAATCTCATTTGGAGCTAGTGGTTCAATACAGTCGTCAATACAAGTGAATTTGAGTGATTTTTTCTTGAGTTGTTGGGATAATGCCTGTATTAAGACATTAGAATTTGGAGAGCTATAGCAGCGGATAGAATGAAGAAGCAAGAATAGCAACATGACACTAGAATTATGTGGTAAGACCCTCTTGTGATGATAACCTACATGACACAAAACAAATAATCCACTAGATCAAAATAAAATATTACAACGTCAAAAGATTCATAACTCTTTACCCAAACTCTATTACAAACCCTCTAAGAAAAGAGTCTTTGTCCTGATCTCTCAAGTTCTTATGCCCTAACATTATCAAGAAATTTATCAAAAAGATCACTCACAAAATTCCTCACATTTGTCTAACAAGAGTCTATTAAATCCTATATATAGATATCTAATACAATAAAAAATATATTAAATATTTTTTAATTATCTTTTGAAAATATATCAATTTGAATTGAGATGAGATTGCTCAAAATTGGAATATTTCAAATTCAAATTAGAATATATTTCTTTCATTCAAGATTTCTAATCACCCGACCAGATCTTTGGGTCCACGGGTACTTGACTTGATGCAAGACATCCTCAAAATAAGTGAAACATGTGAGAGAGTGCTTTAAAGTCCTGACGTTGTTTCAAGTTTTAATGATTTTATGCAATCAAGAGAAAAACTCAATGAAGAGATGCAATTACAAGCATCCATACACAATTTTAGGAGGATGGTAGTGCTGAGTTCGATCAAATCCATAACAAGATTGAGAAGTTGGAGGAAGAATCAACTGAGCATAGATTTTGATTTTGATATGAAGATAGAGAATCGAGAAGGCCAGAGTAAGACGACAAATTGGGTAAAATCAAGGTGAAACTTTCAACTTTTCATGGCAAAAATGACCTCAAAGCGTATCTATTAAGGGAGGAAAGAAAGGAAACAATCTTCAATCATCATAATTACTTAGAAACAAAAAGATAAAACTTACTATGTTTCAATTCTCCAACAATATTTTTATTTGGTGAGATCAACTTGATATAAGTAGGAAATGGAATGGAGAACGACCATTGTGCTATGGAATTAGATGATGTCAATAATGATTCCTTCCAAGTTCCAACCATCGAGACTTGTACAATAAATTACAACATCCAACTCAAGGATCAAAGAGCATTCACAATACTACAAAGAGATGGAGGATACAATGATAAGAGTGAATATAGAGGATGATATTGAAGCCACCATGGATTAGTTCTTAATGAGGTTAAACCATGAAGTTGAAAGACAATTGAAGTTAAGAGAAATGGCTTAAAGGAGAACAACCGTGGTTTCTGCAAGTTCATTGAAATCAGCCCTTAACCAAGAAGTGTCATCTACTAAGTCTTATTCCAAACTCTTCAAGGATGTCAAACATGTTGTGGCACTTATACAAGTTTATGCGGACCAAGAGAGATCAAGAAAGAGAGAATGAACAAAAGAAACATTGTATTCAGAAGCAATAGTGTGATGAAAAGAATTTCAATTATGAGTGTCAAGAAAATGAAAGGAAAGTAAAAGAGAGAGTTTGAAATTGAGGAAAAAGAAAAAGGCCAAAAACAAAATGGAAGAGAATGTGAAGATGAGGAAAAAGAAAAGGACATGAGAGAAATGAAAAGAGTTATGACCTTGGTGAGAAAAAGAGAAAAAATAGAATTTTCCAAAAAAAGTCAGATCAAAAGAATTTTACGTTCAAATAAGCCTTTTCAACTTAATTTTGTACCTAATGCAATGATTTTAGATCAACTAGCTAATGGAATTAATGCGAAGGAGAAGAAGGATCTTCAATGGCAACCCCATGAGCTAGTGGTAAGGATGCATGTTAAAAAATGCATGAGTTCTTGTATAGTTTCAATGCTACTAGTACCTAATAATTAATGATGAAACATGGAGGACATGCATTAGTTTACACATCATTAACAACATTGAGGTATGGTATAAACATCATATTTCTTGTTTAGGTGATATGTTAGATGAACTAAATATTTCTTGTGTGATTGCAAAGATTTCAAATAGTGACCGTTGTCTTAGGATGAAAGAAGATTATGTACTAAACATTGAATACAAAATATCATATGAATTGAACAAGAGGTTATTTATGTCATTTGTAATGATTGATGCATCTAGTGGCTTCTTGAATTCTATGAAACACGTTTCAAGTACTTTTATTGGTAAGACTATAGTTGTTTATTTTGATGGTATTCATTAAAGTGAAAGCCTATATAATCACATTGAGCATCCGGTACTTATTTTAGAGGTGTTAAGGAAAGAGTTGTTATTAGTGAAACTTGAATGTTGCATTCTTTATATGAATAAGGTTATTTTTCTTGATTTTCTTGTATGTCATAAAGAGATTGATGTTCATGAGGCAAATGTAAGGGCAATCCAACATTGGTCAAAGCCTTCTATCATAAGTCGGGTGAATAGTTTCAATGGCTTATCTAGATTATATTGGAATCTTATTCCATGTCATGTTATGGATGATGTAATACATGATGATCTATTCTTTGGGGAGATTATGAGATTACATAGTATGATTATCTCAAATAAACATGACAAGATCTTAAACTTCTCCTAAACGAAATTGTGAAGTTAGGAATTTAATTGTTATCTTCTAAAATATGTCATGCACAAGCTAATATCACCATATTGGAAGGTTGCTACGTACATCTTAAATTTGCTTACAATAGAATTGATCATTGTACCATTGAATTTTCACCTTTTGAAATTTCATAGGTGTTTGACTCATATCTTTTGGATTTAACTTTTTTTCTTTACCTTCAATCGAGTGTGTTAACTTAGATGGGATGAAGGAAGATGATTTTGTTAAGTAAATTTATATGAAAGCAAAGTGACATTATAACACAAGCAAGAATTTATTTTTGATCTAGGAGATTACATAAGGTTACACATGAGGAAGAAGAGGATTTGCGCTAAAAAAATGTGAGTATAATGACAATAATATTTTTAGTGCTGGAATTTGTTTTTATTTGATGTTGGTTTAGGTTTGAAACAAATCTATTTCAACAGGAAGGAAACAATGTGAATTAAGGCATGGCTACAAAGCATCAATTGGATTGGTTTTGAGTGTACGAGTTGAGAAGTTCATCGCAACACTTACTAAGCTAGTTAGGAAAATTACGAATCAAGCATATATGTGGAGGCCCATTGATGTAAGCCCATATGAGCTATAAAAGTATATCAACTATATTTAAGCTCAAGATATGATTATATGTTTGTCTCAATAAAATGGAAGAAAGGTTTAAAATTGAAGTTCAAGTTCAATTTTTGAAATGTACGTTCAAGTTGAAGATGATTAGGTTAGGAATTTATATTTTAACTAGTGTAGTTGTTTTTAGAAGATATTCCAATATGATTAGGATATTTTTAGTTATTTTTTTATCAATTCTTTAGAATATCTTTAGAATATTATCATATATTATATGAAAATATTTGGGAAGTTTGGTGTCTTTTTCGTTTTCCTTATTTATCATTAATCTAATTTACATATTAAAATCTACAATATGCATATACTTGATAAAATCCTCTAAATTAAGGTTAAAATAGTAATTTTAGTCATTTTTCTCTCACTTATATCTATAATCTTAAAAACAAAAATCTTTCATAAATTGTTCAAATTCTCCTTTCTCTCTCCATACCTATAATTTTAGTATCAAAAATCTACTATATTTTTTTTACAAATGATTTAAAATTATAAACTTGAAAAAGGTAAAATTGATATAGTATACTAATGACACCAAAAATGCTCTGCCTAATACTATAAACTAATGAATTTTAAATGAATTAAATTGTGTTACTTTATACATAAACGATCTAATTTCAAGAGTTGATCCCAATATTCCACATTTGTTTATTTTTATTTTGCTTTTCATGCATAGCATGGGTTCTTGTTTGCTATTATCATATGAGTATATAAATACTCAAGAGGGTAGCATGTTTGGACACATTCAAATCTTTAATAAAGAATTGAGTTTGTCCTCTTTAATTCTTTGAGAATTTTCAAACTTATTGGAGCCTTCCGTATCGTTCATCGTCGACTTATCAATTAACCATTCAATAATTAATTATTATGTCTATACTATACTAAGATTCTCACCTCGCTATAAGTAATGGATTGCAGTTTCACCCTTTCGAATCTTATCAGGAAACAATCTTGGTGGCTTTATTTGCGTACATGTTTCATCACATGTTGGCATGGTTCATATAAGATTCTTATTAAACTTCTTTGATAATTCATTCCTCCATATAATTTAAAAAGAATTATGAGAAATTAGATGCCAGTGAATATTACTTAGAAGCCCAGGTTGTTATCAGTCGAATTATTCATGTCTCTTTATTTGTGATGATTTCATTCAATATTCTCCGTTGGTTAGGGCAATACTTAGAATACATTTGTCGTAAAAGGGTAGAATACTAATAATTTCATAGACATTTATCCTTATCACAATACGGCAAAGCTAAGTAATTAAGAGAAATGAAAGAAGACTTTATGCTCAACCTTGTGAATAGATTAAGCAAACGTGTGTATATTTTGTGAATATTTACAGGCTACATAGCCTTGCGTTCACATTTGTACTTGCACTTAAAAATTAACTAGATTTAGAGATTTATAGGATATTCACAAATTGGAAGAGCAAATTTCTGGTTATAAAAAAGATTTCCGTTCTTATCAAAATTATACACTTTAGTACACAAAAAAGAGGTAAAAAAATTTTTAACACCACTCCAAGAGGTGTTTTTATATATAACACTAGTTTATATCAATTTTAAAAAATAGCACCACTATTTAAAGTCTCCAGTAATTTTTTTTAATAATCCCAATCTTACCCCTTTCATTTCTAACCCTAACTCTCCAATCTCCTCTTCTTCCCCAATCTTGCAGACCGATGAAGCTCCGAACCCAAAGCCTCCACCACCTCACCCCAGTGACGACCGACCTCTCCCGAAGCCGAAGCTCCTGGCCCAACCTTAGCTGATCTCGCCCGACCTCAGCTGATCTCGCCCGACCTCGGCTGACCTCTCCCAAAGCCTCCACTCCCTCGCCCCGGTGATGCTGGACCTCTCCCGAAGCTGAAGCTCCTCTCCTGACCTCACCCCATCTTCAGATCTTGGCCGATCTCACCCGAGCCCTCCCGATCTCAGCCGATCTCGCCCGATCTCGGCCGAGCTTGCTCGATCTAGCCCGATATCCGCCCACCTTGCCGGATCTCAGTCGAACACACCCGACCTTGCCCGAAGCTCCTCGCCCAAAGCCAAAGGTATGGCCTTTTTTTGTTTTCTGTTCCTTTTTTCACATTATTATTCTCTGGCTTGTCCAATTAGAGCCAAATCTTACACTTTTATTGGCCTTTTCTGAAATATCTAAAAGGGTTCCTTCTCTCCCTTCCTCGCTAATTTTTCCAGTAAATGGTAAAAGCTTGATTGTTTCGCATTAAGTACTGTCACTCATCAAACTCGTCCTTCATAACGACTTCTCCTCTGTGTGTATGCTTTCTTTTTTTCTAAGGCCGTGGTTGCTAAAAGTTTATCTGCAGCCTGTTATTGATCCTGGCACTTATTGTCTCTGCAAGTTGATTTCATATTCTGCATTTTGGTGTCTGTATAGAGCAGCAATTTAAGATTTGGTTCCTCTCAGATTTTCCTTTTCTGGAATTACCACCCAAAGTCCAAATGGGTAGGCTTGTAGATTACTCAGTTAATATTGCTGTGAAACTCAGTAGATCTGTACAAATAATCAAAGGAACTTCAGTATAAACAGAGGTTTTGTTTATACACTCCTTTTTATCCTGCCAACTGAAATTGAATACAATCCCACTACCCTTTAAAAATTGAGATTTTCAATCACTGTTGGTTCTTTGAAGTGATTTCCTCTCAATTGGAGAAGTGGGTGATGCTGACTTAATGAATCTTGGAAGCATGAGTGCTATGATGCATTTGCTTGTTACTATCTTGAATTAGGAGAACTTCATTTGGTACACACTACAATTGGAAATACTACATTGTCAAATAAGCTCATTGATTGTCTTTAGATTCTATTAGTAGCCTTTGTTGTAGTTACTCGAGTTTGTGAAAATTTTTGTTAGAAAAACCAATTATGTGAGAATATTGAATTGCCTTTTTGGTCTGTAATTCTTTCATATAAAGATTGTTATTCTTCTCTGGAGATTATGGTTTCTACATTCAGGTATATACCAAACTGGAGAATCTAAAACAACCAATATTGAATCGGGCCCAATTAGTATTTCATCGGGACCTAATGATTTTTTATAATTTATAGTTTGTTGGATCTAATTATACTTTGATTTGTGCAGATGGAACAAATTTCAACGAACGAAGGTTCCCGTATTTCGTAGCCCCTACACCGACCCAGATCATCATTTATGATGCATGTGGTGTTATTAGGAAACTTTAGGAGCAGACGTTTTGATATTTTGTTATCAATTTATGTTGGGATTGACATTCACTGTACATATTGACCTCATCTTATAGTAATGATATGCATGTCAGGATCATCCGGTTTATGTGCAGTGATGTTGGTTGAGATATCTTGTTGAAAAGGGAAATAGACAACAGGTCCCGAAAAATGTCCAATATATCCCGAGAAATCTTACACTAATCAAGAGAAATCTCAAATAGCTCACGAAATGTACATGGAGACTTTGGTCTCCACAAGTCTGAAATAAATCCCGAAAAATCTTAAATAGGTCATGAGAAATCTTACATTGGTCAAGAGAAATCTCAAATAGGTCCCGAAATGTACATGGGGACTTTGTTCTCGAGGAGTTTGAAATAGGTCCAGAAAAATCTTAAATAGGTCATGAAAAATCTTACACTGGTCATGAGAAATTTTAAATAGGTCCCGAAATGTATATGGGGACTTTGTTCTTGAGGAGTCTAAAATAGGTCCCGAAAAATCTTAAATAGGTCATGAGAAATTTTACACTAGTCAAGAGAAATCTAAAATAGGTCCCAAAATGTACATTGGGACTTTGTTCTTGAGGAGTCTGAAATAGGTCTTGAAAAATTTTAAATAGGTCATGATATATCTTACACTGGTCAAGAGAAATCTCAAATAGGTCTCGAAATATACATAGGGATTTGTCTTGACAAGTCCGCAATAAATCCCGACAAATGTTAAATAGATGATGAGAAATTTTACACTGTACATATTGACCTCATCTTATAATAATGATATGCATGTCAGGATCATCTAGTTTATGTGTAGTAATGTTGGTTGAGATATCTTGTTGAAAAGGGAAATAGACAATAGGTCCCAAAAAATGTCCAATAGATCTCGAGAAATCTTACACTGGTAAAGAGAAATCTCAAATAGGTCCCGAAATATACATGGAGACTTTGGTCTCAACAAATCTGAAATAGGTCTCGAAAAATCTTAAATAGGTCATGAGAAATCTTACATTGGTCAATAGAAATCTCAAATAGGTCCCGAAATGTACACAGGGACTTTGTTCTCGAAGAGTTGAAATAGGTCCAGAAAAATCTTAAATAGGTCATGAAAAATCTTACACTGGTCAAGAGAAATTTTAAATAGGTCCCGAAATGTACATGAGGATTTTGTTCTTGAGGAGTCTGAAATAGGTCCCGAAAAATCTTAAATAGGTCATGAGAAATCTTATACTAATCAAGAGAAATCTTAAATAAGTCCCGAAGTGTACATTGGGACTTTGTTCTCGAGGAGTCTGAAATAGGTCATGAAAAATCTTAAATAGGTCATGATATATCTTACACTGGTCAAGAGAAATCTCAAATAAGTCTCGAAATATACATAGCGATTTGTCTTGACGAGTCCGCAATAGATCCCAAAAATTTTGGAATAGATCTCGAAAAATTATGAATAAGTCGTGATAAAGCCTAATTAGGTACTGATAAACAGGTCCCGAAAAATCATGAATAGGTCCCGATTAAGTCTCAGCGACTGGGATACTTTTCACTGGGACAATAACACAAAATGCCTCAATAAGCCTCAATACTTTTCAGTGGGATGGTTAGGTAATGGTCGTGCCCGTGCTCCAGTGTGGCTCCCATGCTCCGGTGAGAGAGAGATGGTGACGTCCGTGCTCCGGTGACACCCGTGCCAGTGCTCCGGTGTGACGCCCATGCTCCGATGAGAGTCCCTAGTCGTGCTCCGGTGTGACGCCCGTGCTCCGTTGACGTGCTTCAGTGAGAGAGAGAAAGGAGAGAGAGATGATAGAGGGAAATGGCTGAAGGAGAGAGAGATAATGGAGGGAAATGGCTGAAAATTTTAAAATTAAAAGAGTTCATAAGGGTATTGTTGTTATTCTCCATAAAGAGGTGCTAGTTTTTTAAACATTTATAAACTAGTGTTATTCTTAAAATGAAGGAGAGGAGTAATGTTATTTCTGACCATTAACACCACAAAAAATAGGGAAAAAAAAGTGACACAAATAGAAACCCAGTATTATGAAAAGGAAAAAAAAATTGAAGTAGTTTTCGGGTTTCTTCTATATTAACTGTTTATATATTTTGTAATCATAAAAAATATAGAAAGGAAATGAAGGACCGTGGACAACCTCATCAATTAAAATGGAACGAAAATCTTACACTCGTTCATGTAGATTTTCATGGACGTAATAGATAGAATCATGACCGGATACGTTAGCACTAGATTAGGCAAACATATTACGGTAGGAGTAAAGTGTATAGAATGTATAATATTATTTTTTATAATGGGCTAATATCCTAATTGCGCATGTACTTCGACCGAATTTTCACTCTTAGTACGAAATTTTTTTGCGTGACCTAGGAGGGCACGAACTTTAAAACGTTTGCCTCGTTTAGCGCGCTGTCTATTTCTCCATCAACTATCCTAAGTGGCATGTTAATTATGCTGATGTGGCAAGCGACAATTGATGTGGCCATGCTACGTCAAAAAATACTGAGTTACCCTTATGTTCATTAATTTAAAGTTATCGATGACAATTTTATAGTTTTATCTTCTTCTTCTCCTAAACATCCCTGCAGCTTTTCAGAACATGTATTATACCACAGGTTCTGATTACCCAGTTTGAATCTATTATTCTTTTAATTAATAAATTTTAATATTTAAAATCGACTAAATCGAGTAATTAACATGCATTTAAATTAATGAAGAGTATTAATAGGTAAACTTGACATTTTCTTAAACATATTTGACGTGGCATTGCCACATAAGCCATCGTTTGCCACATCAGCTGTCGTTAACGTGCCACGTAGGATAGGCCTGTTAGTTTTGATGGAAAAATAGACGGTGTGCTAAACGAGATAAACATTTTAAAGTTCGTACCTTCATAGATCACGTGAAAAAGTTCGTGCTAAAAGTGGTAATTTGATCAAAATACAGGAATAACTAGGTTATTTGCCCTTTTATAATTATTGTATTCCAAATACTACAAATAGTGAATGAGTCACACACACAATTGGTGTTGAATTACCCTCAATCCTTATATTTTTATGGTATGAGAGCCTGCCTAGTAATCTTCAAGCTGCTAGTTTCCTCTGCAGGCAAGTTCTTTGATCAACTCTCATCTACACGAATCTTGTCCTTCATCCACAATCTAAAACCCGACATAGCCTACCATCAACCATGTCTTCCTCCTCTTCTTCTTCTTCACAAATTAATCTACCCTCGACTATTCCTACTATCCCGATAAAATTAAACAAGAACAATTACTATCTCTAGAAAACATATGATTGCACTATTACAATCCTATAGACTTCTCGACTATGTAGAAGGGTCCATTCCAGCTCCACCAAAAACAATAGCTACAACAAAAGGATGAAAACAATTAGACGCCCAACCCAGACTATCAAAATTGGCTGTCTTGATCAATTTTGTCTCACTAATATACTATTTGTAGTAACTAAAGAGGTTGGAACTCACCTTTTTGGAATCAGATCTGCTGCTCAAGCATGACAGAAGTTGCAGAAGCTCTACGATTCTTAGAGTTTTGCACAAAGGGATGTTCTCAACACATAGTGGTGAGAGCTCAAGGAAGGTGACTCCTCCAGGGAGGATTACTTCAAGGAGGTCACGAACCTGGCCACGAGATTCGGCCTTATTGGTCTTTGACCAAATTTGATTTCTTGGAATTCCAAGAAGCAACATACTATGGCATGATCAAGTACGGAGTCCAAATACAAAAGTCTAGCAAACATGACGGTGAACTTATGTGGGTTCAATCTTTGCTCTGTGAACTACAATTTTTGCCATGCTCTCCACCTATCCTTAGGTGTGACAATCTCTCTGCAATCTATTTAACGAAGAATCCAGTTTTCCATACTCGAACTAAGCATATTAAGATTAACTATCAATTTGTCAGAAAGCATGTCAATTAGAGGAAGCTTGTGATTCCCTTTATTAGTTCTAGTGATCAGCTTGTTGATGCCCTGACTAAAGGCCTATCTACTTCCAAATTTGTAGTGTATTCAAGATACTACAAATTGTGAATGAATGACACACACGGTGTTAAATTACCCTCGATTGTAGTGTTTTTATGAGGGTTGAAGATTGGAAGGGTACGTAAGGTTATGAAGGGTTGGGAAAGGGTGATTTGCTGAGGGATTCTGTTATTCATTTATAATTCTAATCTCCATAGTATTTGCAGGGAAAGTAGGTTGAAAGGCGAGAACTTAAATTGTATGGTAAATATTATTGGACCAATAAGCACCTCTCTTTATTCATTTTCTAGCAAAATTGTTAATTATTTATCCACCTCTCGCCCTTGCATCCTTTATATCGGACCCCTATTTTATATCTAAACCTTAGATAAGATCCCTCTAAAATGGATAGAACACATGCTTACTAGAAAAAGGAAGAGGACCGAATTCTATAAAAGATAAGAGTGGTATCCGGTGATTGAGCAGATTGAAAGAGGAATAGGGCAGTTGTAGAGAGAAGAAAAACAGACTATAAGAAAATGAAATAAAGAGGGGAAGAAGAAGAAAAATTTATATTAAAAATAATTTTTCCTTAGCTAACCTGTCCAAATTGATGAGGTGTCTAGTTGGTCTATCCTCATTGTATTCCTTTCAACCAAATAAGAGAATTCAAAATATTTATTCCCATTGGAAATAAATATCCAGAATAAATCCGGAATAATATTTCTCGTGATAAAGTGATGAATAGCTACCTTATACTAAGTAGAAATGAAATGAACAAACTACACCGCTATTATTCAAATATGCCATTGCTACCATCGCTCCCTTCTTCCCTCCTCTGCTTGTCCAACCAATCCGCCACGCATCCTACCCCTCCATTGTTTGAACCACCCTGAGTAGAACCTTTAGCGCTCTGCTTGAACCACGACTCAACCCCTCTGGCCCACCATCTCCGAGCCAGTAGTTACCATGACCGATGCTTAACTAGCCACAATCCCCTCTACGTACCCCAGCCACTAGGCTCCACCTCCGACCACCACAACACCTCCAGGCATCTCCTTAAGTCCAAGCCTTCATCAATCGAACCTTCGACAACCACAACACCTCCCACTTGCTGCTCGAGGCATCATTGTCGTTGCTGGAGCTCTAGCAGAGTCGCTAAAGAGAGGTAGGGCTCGAATTTGGCTAAGGGGAGGGGTGGGCTCGAGGTTATGAGGAAACTGATAAATTTTTAAATACTATGTTTAGGGTGAATTACATTAAAAAAAGTATGTGAGTTGCTTATTTTCTTAAAAAAATCAAACGTTTTAAATTTATAAAATAAAATCATATAATTTTATTTATATCCAAATTAAACAAACCTTTCAAATTTCAAAAATAAAATCACATGGTTTTTAATACTAATTTAAATTAGACATTTCATATTTGAACATTAAAATTTCATTATTTTATTTTACTATTGAATTAGATTAACATGTTTAATCTAAAATTAAATACTTAGGTGACTAATTCTTCATAATATTTTTCTTTCTCACAAAATAGAAGTATATTATAGTTCTTTAAATTTTCACCAATTTCTTATATATAAAGTTCTTTTGGTATTTTTTTAATAACTAATATTAATATTAATTTAGTAGAAAATTATTGAATTAATTTTAATTAAAAATTACTCTAATTTTATCAATTTGTGAGAACATGGTAAGAAAAGATCAAGTTGGATATATCACAAAAATATATAATTTTACATTTACATATATATTAGTCTAACTTGTTAACAAATACAATATTATGATTTTTATTTTATAAATTTGTAAAGTTTCGCTTATTTTGGAAATGAAATAAAATTTCATGAGCTCTTTTCAAACTTGAAAAGTTTGAACTATTTTCTAAATAAAATAAAATAACATGATTTTATTTTTCAAATTTAAAACATTAGGCTTTCTTTAATCGCGTACTTTTATGTATAATTTACCCTTATTTAATCTTATTTATTATATATTAGAAAAAAGTACACTTTTTATAACGATGAGTTTATTCTCCCCAGGACATAAATGCCCACAAGCCCATGGATCCAATTCAGTTTATATGCAAAGAATATGTGTGGTGGTGGTCTCACCAAGGACAATGTGCTTAAGGGGGAATCGAACCATTTGGGCTAACCTATTTGGGCTATCCAGTTGCACACACGTCCTATTCATTTAGTATAATCGTTGGGGTTTAAAGTACAATTTCAGTGGTCAATCATTTAATTTTTTGTAATTTTCACGCTAAGCCTTTTTGAAGTAGTTTTGATCATCAACCTTTTTACATGAGGACACTTTTAAAACTTTCTATTATTTTAATATTTGAAGTTGATTAAATGATAAGAATAACAATAAAATAATGGAATCTAAGGAAAAAAAAAGAAAAAAGAAAAAGGAGGCCACGAAGATTTACATTATTTTTACATCAATTCAATCAGTCTTGCGCCCGGTCGAGTTCTTTGGATTGAAACCTAGGGTTGATTTTTGTAAGTCTTGGAAACCACTTGAAATTCATATATGACCCTATAAGTCAAAATTTCCGGATCACTTATGGTTGATTTTTATGATTTTTTACTAATATTCCTAGTTCTTAGTTTCTCACTAGCCGTCACCTTCCCTTGGTGGTGACTGGCACCCCTGAAGAGAATGGTGATACCGACAAGTTTCTCCATCTATTTCTTTGTTTTTTATAAAAATAATTATCTTACTATTATTCTTTTCATTTAATTAATAGTTTAATATTAAAATAAGAGAACAATTAAAATTGTCCTTTCATAAAAAGATTTATGATCAAATATGTCCCAAAATGGTTTACGATGAAAATCATAAAGAAAAAAGAAAAAGTTTTGAGTACCAAATGTTGACTTTACACTATATATTAAGATAGTTTTATCTTTTTATCCTTACATGTCCTATTTGGTGTCTCTTTTATTTCCCCCATCAAATAAAAATATTTTCATTTCCCGTTTAATTTTATCCCTCCTCTATTTAATTCCCTAGTTATTTCGTTGTACCCAACCAAAAGTACCATGAAGGATAAAGAATTAATTATTGAAGGATTGTAAAGATAAGAATTAACTTGGGTTTTCCTTCCTTAATTTTAGAAATGGATGCAAAAGTAGCTTTTGATATTATTTGGAATGAGAAATTGACTCATGCAGCACTAATGCCACTAGTTGTTGAATGTAGGCAACTCAGCCAATGCTTCACTCGATTCTGAGCGATCCACGTGTATCGATAAGCTAATGGAGCAGCGGATAGAATGGCAAAATTAGCGACCGAGGCGCGGAATGACAACAATTTGGACATCTTCAGATGCAATTACTACGAAAAGCCACCTGCTGGGCTTTCCGATATTTTGCACGCTGATACAATAGGGGTGGCATACCCTAGACTTGTATGTTAGCCCTTGCCTCAGTTTGATGGGGGCTAACTGATTTAGTAATACATACCAACTATTTAACCCAAAAAAAAAATACAATCCTTCATAAATTCCATGGCCTCACCTTTTTTTCTACAAAGAGGGGATCTTTTTTCCATCTCCAAATCCCTCATTAACAGTAGGTCAAAGCGCTATTCAATTGCTATTTAATGGGGGCAGTGAATGAAACTCTTCCCCACTTAAAATAAAAAGGGAGAAAGCTAATATTAGATGGATGAGATAGCTCTTCATTTTGAATAAATTTTGGATTCAAAAATTTTTGAAAAAATTTTGTGATTAAGAGTTTTATCTACAAGTGGGTCAATTCAGTGCAAATTTAAATTAGTTAAGATATATTGGACTATAGAAAAGATCCAAACAAATGAGGGAGATGAATAATCATCGGATTAAATTTTTGAAAAAGTGTTAATTAGGATAACAAAATAATTTAATATCTATATTCTTAATATTTTAAAATAGGGTTACAACCCTTACTAGCCATCCGTGTGACAGCTTCCTGTGACATTTTCTTTTTCATTTTTTTAAAGTTTTTATGTGCAATGGGGCCCACACAACTATACACTACATGGTCCTTCATTTTTATCGGCCTTTCTGTTTCTTTATTTTGTCTTGCATTTTATTTTTTGTGGTTTTTTCTTTAGATGTACGGTAAATCTAACCTCACTTTAGCTAGTATTATAATTTTTATATCAAAAATGTAATGTGCAATTATATTAGAAGTGTCTTCATTCTTCACATCATTGTATATTCTTTTTACTATCATTTTATTTTGACAAATCATAAACGCTTGTATTTTTAATGGTCTATATTCCACTGCGAAACACGAGCTTTGCACTAGTAATAATAGAGACAAGTTAAAATCTCTAACATTGTACTCAACTCGCTGTAATCACATTTTTTATAAGCACATTCATGTACGGCGTCGTGAAAGTGCGTATTAAAGAATTCAATCATGCATGTGAAAGAAAATTCTAGGGTTTTGAGAAAATTGCACATTGCTCAATTTAGACCTTTATATTGCCATGAGTTCAATTCCTTACCAACATAAAAACATATTTGGCGTACTAATAATAAGGACGCTATAGTCTTCACTGCCACTACAAGGATGGGAAGCTTCTACAATTAAGAGTGACTGAATTATTCAATAATTTAATTTCATAATTCATAATTAATAATTTAATTCAAAATTTTGATAATTTATAATTATTTTTCTTATTTAATTAATGGCTAAGCGTATGCAACATCGAATTTTCCATAAGTATGGGCACAAAATTTGGGGCGACTTCCACATTTAATACTCAACCTTTTCTTATTGTCATTTTTATCCTAAATCATTTTTGAACATATTTGGTCTCCAAGTTCAACGAGCACTTTTAATTTTTCTATTAATTTAATATTAAACTATTGATTAAATGGCAATAACAACTATAAAATAATTATTTATTAAAAAAGGGATAAAAAAGATGGAATGACTTGTCAATAATCACCATTTCCTTTCAGATGTCGATCACTACTTTGAGGTAACTATCAGCAAAAAACCAAGGACTAGATGTGTAAGTGAAAAATTAAAAAAAAAACCGTAAATGACTTGAAAAATTGGTTTATATGGCCTTATATAAATTTAGAATGGTTTTCAAGACCTATAAAAATCAACCCTAGAAATTCAAGTCCTGATTTGGAGACTCAACAGGATCCGGGACTGACTGTATTAATGTAGAGATGAAATAGATCTCGGAACTGACTGGCGATGTCATAAACTGATCAAATTGATGCGGATTTTATTATTATTATTACTACTACTACTAAAAAAATAGAAGGAAATTAAAAATGTTCTTACATGAAAAAGTTTAACACCAAATCCATCGTAGAAAAACATTTATGACAAAAATGACAAATATACTGTGCCCTAAAATTTGAGGTTAAACTACAGTGCGCCTCAAGAAAATTAAGTTGGAGTGCAAAATAAATCGACATCTCGAACTTTCTCTGATACGAGCCGCCGTTTAAAGACAGTCATGCCAGCCGGGGAATGCTTCCACCCGGCGGCAACTCCACCGCCGCCTCCGTCGATTCAGGAAAGCGAGGACGAGGAATTCGTGTGGACGCAGATAAAGGCGGAAGCCCGGCGTGACGCCGAGCAGGAGCCGGCCCTAGCGAGCTACCTCTACTCCACGATCCTCTCTCACTGCTCCCTCCCCCGCTCCCTCTCTTTCCACCTCGGGAACAAGCTCTGTTCTTCCACCCTCCTCTCCACCCTCCTCTACGACCTCTTCCTCAACGCCTTCTCCACCGACCACGAGCTCCGTGCTGCTACCGTCGCCGACCTCCGTGCTGCCCGCGTCCGTGACCCAGCCTGCGTCTCCTTCTCTCATTGCCTCCTCAACTATAAGGGCTTCCTCGCCTGTCAGGTACTCCTTGCGCATGCGCAGTTCAATCTCTGATGCATTTTGTGTAACGAACGTCTGGTATAATTGTGCAACTTTCTGTTTGATTAGGAGAGGCTTAATAAAAAATAAAGTTACAGACTTGAGTTCAACTTGATGGGATGATGATGTTCCATGTTGGGGTAATTCTCGAACATCACTGTGGCTGAAGTGCCAAGGCTGTGGTTAGGTTTAAACACATCAATGACTTGTAGGGTCTAAGTGATAGTACTATGAATTATGAAGAGCGATTAAAGTTTGATCAGGTTTGTGGAGGGACGGACGGATTCGGAAATTCTACAAAGTGGTGAAAATCTGTGATGGCGAAATGAAAGATTTAAGTGGCGAAATCAGAAGATCTAAGTGGCGAAATCAGAAGATTTAATCAAAGTATAGACAAAATTGATAAAATTTTACACAAATTCGAAGGTTTTCCCAAGTACAAGCCGTGCAGCAAAGGCACTTCAATCCATCCCTGGTTGGGAGCCGCAAAATCTTCCAATTTATGCTCTTCTAAAGGATTTTTTGGCTTAACAACGCTGTAACAAGTTTATCAATGATGAGATTGATCCTATAGGGTATGTGGCAGCACAATGATTGGAATGACTTGAGTATTGAAGTTCTGCTTCTTGAAGATTCTGATTAGGCATTGTCCGCTATGTGGTAATTGACTCAAGAAGCTTCATGGATCTTGAGCAGAATTTTGACAATTGACAAACTCCTATGTTGATCAGGCTCAAAGGGTGGCTCACAAGCTGTGGAAACAATTCCGTAGACCCCTAGCCCTTGCCCTTCAATCACGCATATCTGATGTCTTCGCGGTCGATATACACCCAGCTGCTAAAATAGGAAAAGGTGTGCTGTTCGATCATGCCACTGGTGTGGTTGTCGGAGAAACAGCTGTCATAGGGAACAATGTCTCGATCCTTCACCACGTGACACTCGGTGGGACTGGGAAGGTGGGCGGTGACCGGCACCCTAAGATCGGAGATGGCGTCTTGATTGGGGCAGGTGCAACAATCTTAGGCAATGTCAAGATCGGAGAAGGAGCGAAGATCGGGGCAGGTTCCATGGTCCTGATCAACGTACCACCTAGGACAACAGCTGTTGGGAACCCGGCAAGGCTTGTTGGAGGGAAAGATAAGCCAAAGCAGCACGAGGAGTGCCCAGGTGAGACGATGGACCATACTTTTGAGTGGTCAGACTACATAATATGATGTTCTCCCTCTATTTGTGTCGCCATCTTTATTCTGTTCTGTGGTTGATGGCGTTGATGAATGTTGACTTAAAGCAGTGATCAGACCTCCCATTTGTGCGGAAACTTATGTGATGGAGTTTGATTTGTGTCTGGTTGCAGAGCATAATTGCATTGTGTGTGATTGTGAAACAGCATTGTCTTGCATTAGCATCTTTCTGGGTAAAGACCGGTTCCGTGTTTGCCTTGTTCATGTTGCGGTGCTGTTAGTATCACATATGCTGATAGGATGAATGGGATTAGATATCCATAAAGTGAGGGGTCTGATTCTTCGACAAGCCGAGCATGAGAAGTATGAGTCGTGTACATCATATTCTTGCTGGTGTCGAATTTTTTAAAGAAAAATGAAAAGCAACTTGCGAAGTTACTAATTTTCTTGTAAAAGAAAAAGTAATTTAATCAGTTTCTGATTAAAATATATGAAGTATAATTGCAGAAATTAGGTCAAATCATCGGGCTGAAGTCAATTTCCTCTCTCTCTTTCTCTGTCTCTCTCTCTCTCACACACTCAATCGACTTCTCTTTTAAAATTGCTAGAATAAATTTATTAACTTGAATTTTAATAGATATCCACTTCACAGATTATAGTAGGTTTTTGCCAAAGATGATGTAAGTAGTGTCATACTATAATGGATATATCACGTGACAGTATTTATATAATTTTATAAATTAATAAGATTCTTTTATAGAACTCTAAGAGTATTTGGTTCAGGTATTGTTAGATGACGGAGAAGTTAGATTATAAGAAAAATAAAATATTTATATAACAAGTAAATTGTAATATGAAATTGTTATGTTTAGAAAGTGTTGTAGATAATTGGAAAAGTAAGTAAAAATATAATATAATATATTTGAAGTGATAAAAGAAATTCAATTTTACAACAATGCCTCCATCTGCTCTCCTTCGATCTTCTCTCACCCTCGAGAAAGTCTTCAGTGAAGTGGTCATACCACGTAGGCGATATTGATATGATATATCAATATAATCAAAACTTTACAAGTAATCTATAATTATACAGTTATAGTTATTAAATTCTTAAAAAATTTTCAAAAATATAAAAAAAATCCTAATAAATGGTGAGCCCTAAAAGTAAAATTATATTAATGGTAAAAAATTATTAGAATACCTTAATAAATGGTGAATCCTAAAAGGAAAAAATATTGATGGTGAATCCTGATTGAACAAATAGACCACGTCAACATTGCCTGCATAATATGACCGCTCTAAGAATGTCTCCTCTCCGTCATGATGTTTTTGGTTAAAAATGGTACATTTAATTTCTATCTATGGCCCCACATGTGATGTGCTAGTGGCACTAAGAATTTCTCCTCTTCGATGCAATCACTTTACTATGCCTCTGTCTTGACCTTGTAAAATTTGCAACATCCTTAAAGAAACTTTACATTGTATTTTTACAACCAAATATGGTAAAATTTCCATTTAAAATTTTACATTCAATCAAACAAGCTCTAAACACAAAAATATATATATTAATATCTGAATTTTATTAATTTGTAATAACACATAAATATTGTTACATGGTATATCTGTTACGTACAAGAATTTCGTGGTCATGTATTTAAAAGGCTCGTGTTAGTATTACTTATTCAATTTATCTAATATGTTTACAGTTTAATAAAAATCCGAACACTACATAACAGGATTACTGATCTACGATTACCTAGTGCTGCTTTAACTGATATGTGGGGTGGGGGGTGGGGGAAGAGGTCGCTTCTCTTTGATTTGGCATTTTGCAACCTTGACAGACCTTAAAAACTTCGGGTTCCAATGAGATTTACTTGCTAACTAATAAAACTCTCAAAATCGTATATTTTCTTTATTTACAATATTCAAGTTCAAAATTTTATCAAATGTGAAGTTATCAATTCAACTAAATCGATCTATCTTGGCTATGCTTACCTTATTCTGAAAATTATAGGTCAAACGAAAGTATTCACTTGGTAAAAACATAATTTTGACTTACTGTGAAGCAATGTGGAAAGAAACTCCCTGTTGGACCACTCGAACTGCCGCTGTAATCTCGTGTGTTGTGGGATATTCCTATGGAGACAAACTCCACACTGCAAAGGAAAAATTTTAAGGGGTAAAAAAAGTACATATAAATGAACTTACATGCCCAGTATTTTCTATTATTAGACACTGTCAACGGACATAACATAAAAGGAGAGCCAGTGGACATGTTCTTCCTGCATTGGTTGACTTTACTGCTTGAATGGGGAACAAAACGGGGATAGAACCATTTACCTTCTTTTTATAAGTGAAAAGGAGGGTAGCGGCAGTGTTTATATAGTCATATTCCGTTGTATAATGTTCAGACTTTTTTATTCAATCGCAATATATCAAATGAACTGAAGAATCAGTACTAATATTGACATGTTAACATATTACCACAAAAGACCTAATATAGTCTAAGAAATCGGTGTCTGTTGAAGCCCAAACTCAAGAGTCTCTTTTTCCAATATTGTTCGGAGCAAAATTCGAATGTGAGATCTCAATCTTAATAAATCGCATGATTGTGAATTTTGGAACACTGCGCCACTGCAGTTGGTGGTGGAGATAGAATCAATTACTCTACCACCCTCATCTTGCTCTTTTTTTTTTACATATATATACACACACACCCCCCATATTGCTGTTATTTATTTAATTGATTGATAGAATGTAAAATGTTATTTTCATTCAAGGTTCAAATTCCTTCTAGCACAGCCTGCACCTCTAAATTTTACCCTACCATGTACTGCTTATAAGTGTGTGTCTATGACCGTGGGAATTAATCGGACGAACTAGGAATCTCCCGTGATATCAAAAAATTCAATTGACTGACAGGATGCTGTCTTCTTCTATGACTTGAACACGCAAACTTCTCAACCCCACTTGGATCCGGCCCCACATTGATGGCTACATGTGAGGATGACGAATTGTGGAGAATCCAATCTGGTGAGGATGAAGAGACTGTGTGCTGCATTTAAATTAATATCAACATTTGGCGATTTTGATTTTTTGTCAATTAATTATGTGATGCATAAGAAATCATGCTGTTTCTTATTTGTACTCTCCTTTCTTCATCATTAGTTTATGGTTATTATTCTTAGCATTGAGTATGCTGAACGAATCCGACTTCATTTAACCTTTGTTTAGATTGAGTGGAAGGACATATAAGAAATTTTTTTCAACTTGTTTGGGAATTAAATTTTGAAAGAGTTTATAGAAATTGGGTATAATCATCTAATATTACGTTTTGCACACCTAAATTGAAAAGAAAAATAGATTTATTATTTTATTCTTCCGTTTCTTTTTTTTTATTTTTATTGTATTCTTGAAAGTTATTATATGTTTTTCATTGAGCAACTTAATAATTTCGTCCTCGAGAGATAGATTGGGCGTCACTTGGGTCTTTTGGTAATTTTTTACCTCATTTAACTCCTTAAGAGATGTATTTTGTATCAGATGAGCCCTTGATTATATTAATTAGATCATTTATGATATCAATTAGATCATTTATGATATCAATTATGTCTCTCACGTATAAATTGGACCACTCATGATATCAATTTAGTTCCTTATGCTATCAGTTTAGTCTGTAAGAGATCTTCCCTTAACTTTTCCATTGTTTTTAATGGAAATTGGGTATCTTATTGATGTGGACGATGCAAGAATAATTTTTAAATTAAAATTTAAAGTTAAAAAGGTTTTCACAATTTTCTAAAATAGAAATAAATTTCACAAAATTAAAAAAATTTTATAAAATTCCTAAAATTTATAAATATTCTGATAAATAATAATGATTAAAAAATAAAATTTTAAAAATAGAAAAATTACATGGAATTTAAAGAATTTCTTTAAAAATCTAAAAAATTTCAGACATTCCACAAATGTAAAAGAATTTAGAGTTTTTTAAAAAATTAAAAATTTATAAAAATTTGAAAACATATTTTTTTGTAGATTATAAAAGTTTGAAAAAGTATCATAGAATTTCCAAAAATTGAAATTCAGAAAAAATTTTAAAAATACAAAATGTTCAAAACATTTAGAAAAATTCAACAAATACCAAAAAATATAACAATTTTTAAAGATTTTTAAAAATTCTAAAATATTTTTAAAAAATATTAAAATATAAAATACTAGTGCATAACCTCTGTAATAATTTTGAAAGTTTTCAAAAAATTTTGAAGACTTTTTATCTTCTTTGTAAGTTTGTATTGATGTCACACATTGTATCAAAATATTAGTCCATTCCATCTACAAAATCTGCCTTTTATAAATTTTTAAATATCTTATTTATTTTTTAATTTTTTAATAAAATAATGGTTAAATTTCTAATTTTAAATTAATATAATTTAAAAAATTTAAAGACTCTTTATTTTATGAATATTTTGAATGTTTCTTTTGGATTTTTAAGTTCTTATACCTTTCGAATTTCATAATTTTTTTCTTTACTTTTCTAGGTTTTTCCTGATTTACAGAAAAATTTAGCAAAAATTTTAAATGTTTGAACATTTATTTTTAAATTTTTATTTAAAATTATTCAAAAATGTATATATTTTCTCAATTATTTTTAAATTTTTTTATTTTCTCTATTTCTTTATTTTTATAAGATATATAAATACTCTAAAAGTTTTATACTTTCACAAATTTTTAAAATTGTTCAAGCTCTTTATGTTTTTGTATATTTTAAATATTTTTAAAATTTTACAGCTTTCCTATATTTTATAATTTTTTATGATCTTACAATTTTTGAACTTTCTTTTTTTTTTTTGAAATTTCGTCTAATATACAAAAAATTTACATTTTTATTTGTAAAGTATTTAATTGAAAATATTATTTGAACATGTCACGTTAACATACATACATGCATGATGGTTGTGTCATATGCCATATCAGCAACAAACTCGACAGGAGAACTATGAAAAATTGGTGAAATGTAGGGGACCTTATTGATTAAAAAAAAAGGATAAGGGGACCTATTTGATAGTAGAATAACATCGTTAATTTTTATTTTAACAGAGGGATCTAATTAATACTATGAGTGACCTAATTGATACTATAAAATGTCCAATTAATACAATAAGAAACTTTATTAATAAAATGAGGTACCTAATTGATATCATGAATGATCAAATTGATACATCAAAAAGGTATAATTGATGCAAAGATCCTACTCAAGGACTTACATAACGTAAAATCCATCCTTGGGGAGTTATGTGAAGCAAAAAATCGCTTAGGGACCCAAGTAATGAAAGATTCTTATCTCAATAATGAAATTGTTAATTTATTCATTTTTCATTAGTATAAACTTTTTTATCACATAGATGAAATGATGTTTTCTTGAAAAATATTGGGAATGCTCATTTTTCATTTCTCACAAATAATTTCCTTTATATTTTTTAGATGAACCCAGAAGTTACAAATTTCTCCATAAGCTATTGCGTTTTATCATATAAAACTCGTATCATTCATTTCTCTTAATTCTTTCGTAGCAAATATACCCCAAAAGAGACGATGAAAGATGGAAAAATGTTCAGTAAGGGGGGAACAAAATTTGTCTGAATGTCATCCCCTTCTGAATCTCTTCCTATTTACAGTTCTTTTACCCTTGTTTGGATCGATAATCTTCATATTTGGATGTATATTATTAATGAAGGCGAATTGTTCGCCCTAATTGCCATTCAAAATGCATTTTCTTTCACCCCAATTGGGGTTGAATCGAAATGAAATAGGTAATAAAATTATCAAGCTACCAATTTTCATTCTGAATCTCTCCAAAAACTTTTTAATGTAGGGCTTTTTGAGATAGTCCTAAGGTTATCTCTTTCCTGTCTATGTGAATCTCTATGCCAATGGCCTAAAAGGCTTCATTCATATTTGCTGCATAAATAAGATAATAAAATTACACCCTAGTATATGTATCGCAACCAAGTAATATAGGATGAGGAGAGTATCATTCCCATGACTATTCTACCATTACTACGTACTAAAATTAATATGATTGATTCCAAGTCAGGCTAATCGAATATGAGTAGAAAGAAAGCAAAAAAAAAAAAAAAAAGCAAACAGGTAAATAAAAGTGGGGAACAATTAAACAAAATTGAATCAATAGATGCACATAGGACACAAAAAATTTTCTGATTCTAGTTTTGAGTTATATTTCTCTCATGCAATTAATTCTATCATATTATTGAAAAATAGTTTTAGGTTTCCTCTATATCTTTCTATGCTTAACTCATTTTATCTCTAAGTGATCAGTGCTGAAAAACTCATAAAAACTAGCCCTAATTGACTATTTAGGATGCAAATAGGCCTGACAATTCGTATCATACGTGTTTAAGCGTGTCGTATCTAAATGAGTTCGCGTCTAAAATGCCCTAATTCGAACACGAACACTACTTGTTTAAATTCGGGTTGACACAGACATGACATGTTTAACTCATATAAATAAATGTGTCTAAATGTGTAGATTTATTATCTATACACGTTTGACCCGAATAATACATTTACTTAAATCTACATATTCTTAATGTCAAAAGAGAATTTGACAAAATAAAAGTGAAAAAAAGTGCAAACAAAAATTTCAACAACATGCAGCAAGCCTCTTTACATATGTTTGCATATCTAGAACCTATTTATCAAAATGAAACTGTAGAAAATAGAGTTCCAACGGAGAACCTATTTAGCAAAGTTCTAACTTAAAATCTTCACCTTCAATGGTTCTTTTAGATCCAACAAAATGATCCTTAGATCCATAATCTTAGTTCCAACGTCCTGAATCTCCAGGCCTAGGTGCAAACTACCTCATGATGACCTCACCCAAATAGTTTAATTATTTGTAACTTTCTCGTTTAAAATCCAATCTACAAACTTTTAAACCGTTGCATTCCCAATTCCATGAACTTTCATTTGACATAAAATTGTCCATATTTGATGATTTTTTCATCTATAAAATACTACTATAATTTAAAGATCGTACTTAAATACAATGAAAACACAATTAGAAATTATACAATTTGATTATAATAAAAACTATATGAAATAATAATAATTATGAAAAATATTAAGTAATTCATATTATAAAGGTAAAAGAATAAATCATGATCAGGTTCCAATGGAGTACCTGGAACCTGTGGTATCTTACATATTTCGGGTAGGGTCCCTTAGGAACCGGTTTAATACAAGGTAGGGTCCGGATGCTATGAAAAAATATAGGGTATCCGGACCCGATCACCCCTAATTCTTGGGGAGGCCAATCCTAAAAAAGCCTTAAAACTAAGAAATACATAAATAATACAAAGATGGTGTATCTCGATAGAATAAAAAATATGAGAGAATTGAACTTTAGTTTAAAACATAAAATTGGGTTCCATTGATCCCTCTAAAAATATAGGGGTTTAGTTCATAATGCAAAACAAAGATTCAAGTGTCTTATGATAGTAACTTAGCAAAAAAAAAAAATTAATGAAGATATTAGATCACCGTGAAAAGAAAGAAAGCAAAATGATAGAAAGAACTCGAAATAGTAGTGAAGATGAATTTCTTGATCACGACTTCATGAATCTTCAAGCACATCTGCTCTTCTTCCTTCAATTGAAGTTCTATCTTTACTCTTCAAAAACACAACAAATATGCTGAATAATATTGAGAAAAATCATGGTTAATGTTGCTGAAGTAAAGCCTCTAAATAGAGAGGAAATTGCAATCCATCAGTATATTCCTGGCCCTTCAACTTTTCCTCTAATATGTAGCCATATACTTTGACTTTTTTACCACTTTCCTCTTGTTTCCAAATCTTAGGAGGCTATAATGCACACGGCTTGAATTCTAGAAAATGTTCTTTCCTCATTAGAAATGCAATTGACCTTCCAATTATGGCCAAGCCCCCAATTGCCCTACCTTCTCCATGTTTTTGCTTTTGAAAATTGGTACGATCTTCTTGAGTTTTTTGCACATAGTTAAGCTTCTAGCAGTATTTCATCCATAAAAAAAAAATCAAAACTTATACTTTTTTCCAATATGAATCACTTGTATCTAGAAACTTAATGGGCTCTGACTAATCCAATTCTAGCCGAGAAGGCCCACTAGGGGTAAAGCTCTCCCAAAGTGAGTTTTCTCCATTCGCAAGATTCAAATCCGGGACATTACTTAAGGGGAAGAGGTGTTTTACCACCTTAAAGGAAAGACCTTGCTTAAGCTTCTAAAATGATAGAACCATGCAAATAACCCTAAATACATGGAAAGTGACTTAAAATCAAAATTAATTGAAAATCTCAACATCAACGCAGCCTAAACCTAGACTTTTGCTTGTTCTTGAGCAAAGTTAAGAATATGCAGACAAATGCAACAAGCAAAATAATTAACAATCAAATTGATTTAGTCCCTTAAAGTTTTGAAGAAGGGCTCGTCACCTTCACACGATCTTCCATTTGATTACTCCTTGCTTGGTATCAAATTTTCAAAAAAATTAGCCTAACCCGTGCCATGATAGTGTAACTACTCCTACTTAAGTTTAAGTACCCAAGTCACAACAATATTGGTCTAGATACAATCAAGAGACTTGAACATTCACTATGATTTTCTTTTTCCACTTCTTCTCTTTTCACTTTTCTTCCTTCGTTGGTGGTGCATGGCACTTAGTGACCCATTCCTAAGCTAGGCCCATGTTAAGAGGAATCGACCAATGACTCCCGTCCTAGTTGGTCTAAAATATTAGGTGTCAAGACACCTTCAGGTCTATCTTGAGTTTAGATGATGTGCCATGTAATACCCACCACAAGCACATGTTGGGTCTTGATATAGACCAGATCTTTGATATAGACCAGAGCTTCGATAATAGGGTACCCGACCGGTGGCCCGATCACATGCATGTTGGGCACATCTAACACCTGCACATTGGGTGTCCTGGCCACATGCACGTCGGATGCCCTAGGCACAAGTCACAAGTCTGGAACCTTGGCCACAAGGTGTGTGTCGGGTACTAGACTTACTCATATCAAACTTCCCTATGCAGGGTATGTGGCTGATGTCAGTCTTCCGTACCAACAGAATCTATAAACAAGCGCTCGGGGCTAGGTAAAGGCAAATCAATCTAACTCCACATACTCTCCTTCCCTCTCTTCCACTATTCTTACTCAGATCCTGTCCTAACTTAAGTATCGAAGGGTTTTTCTGGGGAACCACCCCCAGACTTGGCTAATTGTAGGTATCCGACGGAGACGGTGAGCTCGCCACCACTTCTTCTCGCTCAATGACCTCTCAACTAGAGAGGCTGATCGAAGGTACTATCTGGTCTTATAATGTATGATTAGATTTTCGCACTCAATGACGTTTAAACTCACACAATGGTGCTCATAACCTTGACACATCATATCAATCAAGCACATATTCTCTCTTTTGTATCTCTTAATTTTTCTTGACTTGCACATGCAAAATTTTTCATATTTTTCTTTTCCATTTCAGTTTCCACTTTGTACAAATTCAAATTTCATGCTCTTGCCAACTGTCATGTTAGTAATACAACCAAATAACATCAAGGGCAATTTAAGCTATCTCCTAAGTGAGATTGCCATGAAAGAATTAGGATTTAGCATCAGGAATTTTCTTAAACAAATCTTAAAGTAAGTTTCAATCTCCAATCTAATCAGATTCAAAATTTCATATAGTAGTCATCATCATAAAATAAGAACCAACGAAATTAAAAAAAAATGGGACATGTTCCTAGTAAGGGCAATTAAACTCGACTGCTTGGCTCACTTACATGATGCATATGCACATACTAGCAATCTAAAGGAATTACAATACAAAAGAAACCTAATATGTACCATTGAACATCGACCAATCTTAGAAATCACAGAAAATTCAAGCAATCTAAGCAACCAATGAAATTATAAAGGCAAGCAAGCAAGCAAGACATAGTTTTCTCATCCCCAAATGTAAATTTTATCATACTTCTCAAATATAAAATAAGGTAAGGAATACGAAATTTGCCCTATTATTTGATTGGTAGAGGTTGGTTTTCATTCAACATAGCAATCAATGGTGTATCAACTTGCTAATCAAGTTTAGTACTATCTAATCTTACTAATTAAATCATTCAACATCGTAATCAAATGTGCATCTTCATACTAATCATGGTTATACTTCCTAATCAAAGTCACTAAAGCCTTAATAACAGCATCATAGAGATGGCATATCAAGGAATATCATTGTTCCTATAACTCAATCACACACATCAAATCATCTATCATAGAAGGCAACTTATAGTAGAGCTAGAAGCAAATCAATCTCTATAAACCCATTGACAATTGAACAAGAATAACATTTCAATGCAAGATTCAACAAAATCAACTCAACCAACATATATACACTAAGTTCAATCTAATTAAGCTAGTAAACAGTCTTAACCAACATTAAAGGTATTAGTTATTGTTGCCTAAACTATGTAAAACTAAATTACCTAGATAGACCCTCAAAAGCTCTCATTCCATCTTCAAGTCTTCTCCCTCCTATAAATCATCCTTCTTTGCTGAAATGATAGTTGAAAATAAGGTATATCTTTATTGAACTATATTTGGTTGAGTAAGAAGGCAATTTTCAATATAATCTTTTTCCTAATCTTTACCCTTTTTTTGTTATTGCTTTCACAAATACTTTCTATTTTTAATTTCATTAATACTTCAATTACATCATTATCTATTTCAAAAATTCGTCGTCTTTGAAGTTGGGGCTAAAAGTGGTCACTAATTTGGGCTTCAATCTTAGCTATTATATCAAACTTCTAGGCCTAACCCAAGTAAGTCAATGGATTTAACCTACATTGCATAATCTTGATCCAATTTTAAGCTTAACCTAATGATATAGTACATTTGATTTGGAGTTATACCTAGTTCAAAACAAGCATGTTATAAAATCAAGATGTGTTCTTAGCCCAATCTAAGTAATGGTAATAGATCATTTATGTCCAACTTAAGCATAATATGAGTCATTACACCTTCTTCGTTGCACAATAGCCTTAGCTTATGGTAATAGACCTGAATATTGTCACAATTGATTTAGGGTTATAGCTTGCTTAAAATAAAACATGTTGTAATATCAAAATGTGTCCTTGCACAATCTAACTAGTGAATATGTAAAAGATCATTGAGGTCCAACTTAAGTATATTATGAGCCATATAAACTCCTACCCTGTCATATAAATAGTATACTATTGAACATCAATTCCTCAAATATATCCTTTTCTATTTCAAAATTTTGTCCATTCTAAAGTTTCACTAGAAATTGGACTTAAATTTTAGTTATTATATCAAATTTCCAGACCCAACCCAAATAGGTCATACATGTGACTTCACATATATTGCACAAAACAAAGCATATTTTAATACAAAGATGTACTCTTATAAATAATAGACTATCATATGTAGACCACCCAAAAAGCTTATAACCACGTCTTCTCTTCATCAAATGTGGTGTGCGTGCTTTCTCGGCTTGGGTCTCTATGTTTTTATGCAAACACAGTTACGACTTCTTATTGAATTTGCAACTAGATGGTGTGTTTCGTCCTCTTAGCCATCATATATCACATAATCTGTTTTGGCAGGAGAGGTGGAGAGGAGAGGCCAGAAACGGTTTTGAGTTTGCCTACATCTCATGTTGGAGGACTTGAATCACACATCTTCTGTAAATTTTTCGAACATGCAGCTTCTGTCTTCCCTTTACGTGGTACCACTGCGGTCGTTCTTCTACTCTTAAACCTATGGTTTGGGAACTCTCGACCACATCACCAACAAGCCTATTGAGTAACAGATCTTTGAGTTGCAAGTTAATCACCTTGTTGCGGGCCAGAGCTCACTTGATCCTAGTTCATGCAAGCTCTTCTAGTTCATGCTAGAAAACCGGATCTATGTATGGTGACCCAAAACAACCCTCCAATATTTAAATTAGTTTAGGAAATGAGATGGGTAAAGTGTGAGCTATTATATAGAGGATCGAGTACCTGACCCAAAAGAAATGGAGGTATTTATAGATCGTATCTGGGGTAATGGCTGACATGACGTAACTTTTCACAGACGTGCAGCACAATCTTGGGTCTTCCGTGGTTGCAGAGTCAACTTGGTGCATCGGTCGGAGGGCATATATGGAGTATTATCTGGGGCTGAATTGAGTTTCCAAATTGAAGATGTGGGAATCGAGAATGATTATTGTTTATATGATGCATAAATACAAGCATACATCGGGTTGATAATCCAAATGAAAGAGTCCGTATGTTTTCTCACATGTCAATCAAGCATACGTAATCCCAAAATCCTCCACTGAGGAGGATGTAGAGAAACAAGATCAAAGACTTTAACTGAAAAGAATGAGCTCATGAGCTCTTCCTCCAATTATTATATTTCTCGTCATCATAAAAGAAATGAATGTTTGGTCCACTTACAGCACATAAACAAATGGAGCACCCAGCAACTGTTCCTTTTATGATCGACTACAAATGAATGAATTATGTATTCTCCATACACATATCTTTCCCCGTCCCTCCACCTATCTACATCCTCATTTACCCTTCTCCCACCAATAAAAAATCCTCAAAAAAAATGAAAAATAAATCTCATAATAGAAGGCATTGAGCCGGAAAAGGCCAGCACACGACCGATTCTGAACCCAATGCCTCTAATGATCATTCCGGGTCTACAAGGGAGATGCGAGTCTTTATGGGCTTCAGCTTCAAGCCCATGCTCTCGGGAGAGAGAAGCTCTGGAGAGATGCAGGATGGGCTCAACGGGCTTCTTGGGCTGCCACTCAGCTGGCTCGGTCTGTATAGTCCGTAGCCCATCATGAAGTACTCCATCGGAATCAGCATTGCATGTGGCTGTTCCTCCGTCACCATTGATCCACAAGCCTGGACCTGTCAAATATCAAACTTCCCTTGTGATTACAACTCTGCCTTTAGCGGGAATTTGTGAACACTTCTTGAAGAATTGGATCTCAAAACCCATTCATTCTGATGGTGCTCTCACGTTTGCAAAGGTTGATCGCAATTGAGTTCATTTATCAGCTCAGCAGACTTGGCATTACATTTGAAATCACATCAAGAAAAGATAATTCCTTCAAACCATCATTTTGATGCATTTTTTCAGATTTAGATGAATATTGGTCTTCAAGATATCTGTTTGAAACCATCATGAGTTTGTAAGATATCTTACTCAATTATGTTAATGATCTGCTTTCAGTAGTAGACAGCAGCAGCAGCAGACTACTTGTGTAAATCCAAACCAAATAAAATTGGCAATTCTCATAATATTATTCATTTCTTTCTCCCAGATAAATGTAATGTTTCAACAAGCAACTAAAACCAGATTTTTAAACAAAATAAGTTACGAAACTGAGAAAATAAAGAATTATACCTCGACCAGGGCACTGTATCTTCTGTCCAATTTCGAGGTCATGTGAATAGCCTCTGCGTGGAAAGGAGAGTTCTCCCCAACAAATATCAGTGTCCGACATCGTAGTCTCTTCAATCCTTCCGTAATATCAGGTCTCCTATCAGCAGCAAAGCACCATATTATGCCAACTAGTTTCCACATAGCAATATCCATAGCTTAAAATGACAGACAATGCTAGACCAGTTTCACTACGAACGAAACCCCATGATGCCCAGCTCTCGGAGATAGGATCATCAAATGGGCGCATTGAAGTGGTTGATCTTGGGCAGGAATCTGCCACTTCATACAGTTGTGCTTCTTGGCTTTTAACCCGGTCCCCTTACATAATGACATCTATAGGGAATCTTATATTAGACTTCTATAAATCCTTAGCTGGACCAACTGAACCCTAGTTAGACCAGCAAACCATAACATTCATTTACTAGTTCGATTTCAGCTGTCACATAAACTAAAGCGATATTTTACACCCGCTTGAGACAGCTGGAAAAGCTTAAACTTTGGTCACTTTCTCAGCTATGGCTTAAATGCAAAGGTTTGCCAAAAAATGCACATGCTTTACAATTCAATAAATATAGCCAGTTTCCAATAAAGTATCATATACTTTGCCTCAAGGTGGCCTGTATCATATTGCTATATCCTAATCTTCAAACTGCTGCACTGCCAATCACTCACAACTTCGATATCATTGATGTTGTTAATGGTTGGGTTCTTGATCCATGCCAATAACAATCGCAACAAAACCTTTTCTTGATGCCACGCATAAGAGGCCAAAACATTGATAATCTTTTAGTATCCTTTGATTTAATGTGACCAGCTATTAAACCAGTTCATCTACCAAATGTATTGTATGGGAGGGGCCATTGTCAGTGGCATGCAGGAGATAAGTGGGGTGGCTAGGGTTTCCTATTTCAAGAAAATTTGCCTGAAAATGGAGGTCATCATAGTTCAAAACAAAATGATTGAGTATTTGGATACTTATACATCAAATGATGGAGATCAGGATGTAGCAAGCAGTGGAGGATGTCTTTTTTGTTGTAAATAAAGCAGTTGGGTTTTTCTCAAATGCATAAAATTAAATGTTACAGAATTGCCCATTAAAAACAAAAAATTGGCAGTTGAGTGATTAAAAAAAGACCATAGTTATTGATAATTGACCATAGCTAGGACAAGTTCAAATGCAGATGGATTTTTTTGGCAAACCTTTGTATTTTGGCTATATTCAAGAATAAGGCCACATCTAAATTAACCCCTGAAAATGCCACTTTTACCTGTTAATTGCTTGGAGAAATCTCAAAACATTCACGCTTTTCCTCTCGTCAAGCAACTGAATACAAAACCAAGATCAAAACAAAGAGATATCAGTCATGCAAATGAAGCAGATTCCCAATTTATCAAGCATGTAATTCACCAAACAGATAACACTTACTCTCCTGCAAGCCTGTACAGTGTCTGACTCAGGGACCTCTGCTGAACCACGAACTTCCTATTACATTGTAAATGTTTCAGTAATTTACGGCAACAGAGAACTATTACTACCTAATCAGAGCTATGCTTGATGCAGTGGAATTAACATCACCTTGCTGAAATACCGTTGAAGCAAGCATTCTTTCAGCAAGCCGCACATGCCATAATAATATAACAGATTTGAGATCAGCTGAAAACATCAACTTTGCTTAGCACAAGACAAGATACATAAGACCATTAGCAGTCCTGTAAAGAGTCAGTCATTGAAAATAGAGAACCTTATTGTAGAACCATTCAGTCCAGGAAGGGGCCTTGCACAAAGGGGATATCAATATTAAACCGAGGACACGCTCCCTGTATTTCAACTGTAGCATGGAAATGGATATATGTAGTTCATTGACCAAGCACTTCATATTTTATATTGCTAGCATAATATTATTCCCAAAAGAGACATACCGCAAACAAAGTTAGGATGTAGGCACCAGCTGTTACCCCCATGCACATAACTGCGCCAAGCCTATTAAAGATACAGATGATTCCACTAAGAAACAAAGGTTTATCTGCTAGAGCAGGGGAAAACTTGAAATATAAGAACAAATCCAGAGAGATGACGCTGTGATGTTTATAATTTTGTCTTCTTACATCAGACAAGACAAGCAAAACACATAATATATAGCAATCAAACATGTAGAATAAAACATGTTTAAAATTGTTGTTTACATGATGCTCGTTCCTGCCTTTCCTTACCTTTGCTTTCCCAAAAGAGAAAAATGGAAAACTGAAGCTTGATTTTCAAGTTTTCCAAAATTAGACACTGCTCTGAACAAAGTTATAAAAGCAATTTCAAGATTAATATATCATCGAAACAGACTAACAAATTTTTAGTTTCAAGGGAGAACATAGAAAATTAAGTTTTACCACATAAGAGTTTTGAAATGATAATTACCCAAAGTAGTTCAGAATCTCGATGATCTGATCTGCTAAATCATCAACAGAGGCTACAGGATCTTCCGGACATATTGAAGCAGCACCCAACTGTAAGCACTCTTGTGCAAATGTGATAAAAGAATTATGTGAATAACACAACCCATATGTTTGATGCTCTTCAGATAAAACAATGAAATTAAACATACAGAAAATGAGCTGATCTAACTTAAATTATCTCAACAAGCAAAAAATGTGGAAGGAAGTGAATGTATGATGTATAGTTCTGAGCAAGTTGTCGAACCTCGTGTCCAGGAGGACATATGTGGTAAATACAGAAATTATGTAGAAGTAAGGAAGCTGCCTCGGGACAAAAGAACAACCCTTGGAAACAAGACACATCTGGTAACAGAAGATAACATCAATACAATAAATTCACAGATATTATACATAGGAAAACATGAGAGTGAGAACACATTGTCTCTGAGCCAACTGATCTTACAGTTAAGAGCTAAATCAGGATATGTAATCAATGCAGGCTTGTCCTGATCTCCATAAACTATAACTGATACTGAGCCACGGCCAGTCCGAACAACATGTTCCTGATGTTTGCAGTAAAAAGAGAGCGATTCAATATAGAGATGAATCATGGCTAAATGTCAAGTAAACCCAAAAGGCTCAATCTCAAATTACGCAATACTGTTGTACCATCATATGTTTCTTATTAACCTTAGCTGCTTTATAACCCATCTTTTAAGTTCTTCCAGTACATATAGAATTTCAGTAGCACAAAGAAATTAAAAAAGAAAAAGAGGATAACTTCACAGAGAAAATATTTCGAGAAAACTAGAAAGGCAGAAGATTCCAGTCATGTCTTTTAGAAAGTGAGGCAGACAGCAGTTAAAGGGAGGTGGAATCTCATATACTGAATTTACACAAATTGAAGCACAAAACAGATGGATGAACAAGAAAGCACAAAGTCCCAGCTCAAAGTAGAAAGAAGACAAAAAAATAGTTACAACTTAGGTCTCTCTGCGGGCTTCAACACGCAAAGAATGGACCCATTAGCCAAAAAGTCGTCAAAATACATTAATTTCTGTCACAAGGAAAGAAGCATCACAACTGCAAGCAATGGATATCACTGGGATGGAACGGATAAGAAGTCCGTTAAACCTCCTAATCCAACTATGATAAAGAGCACAAATCTCAAAATCACAATTTATATTATATTTTAGCATTAAAGAGGAATCCAAGACAAGCAAGGGGACTTTAAGTAATCCAAAAGAAAGTGCCTGTGATAGACGATTATAATGGTGGCAGAATGAAGGATCTGACGTAAACTCATCGCTCAATACATAGAAAGCTCAGAAAATCCAAACCTATAAAGTAAGAATATGTAATGGGAAACCTTTCATTGAAATGGTGAAAGGAGAGTTAACATTCTTTTGATTCGAGAAGTTCAATTCGACCGCATCCCATTTGGTTGACTTTCAAAGCAGAATTAAGAAAAATCTCAACTATCCTAAACCATCTCATGAAGGGGGAAGAGATTGGAAGCAACCAAAGAACCAAAAGACCAGACCCGAAAAAAGAAACTCTCGATTACAATAAAAAGTTCAAATCTTTGGTTAAAAAGAACAAAACCCAAATCGACAGCAATGTGGAATCAACCGATAATTGAACCCACATGATAAGCTGAAGACCTAGAATCTTGTGTAGTGATTTCCAGTCTAATAACCCAGAACGAATCAATAAACGGGTAAAAAGATTGACAGACGGAAAGAACGGGGGCGCGAGAAAACAAAGTAGAAGGGGCGAAGAAATTGAGACCTTGCCACCGAGATAGATCTTCTCCATGTCAACGGAAACGGAATCACACGATTCACCCATGGCCGAGGCTCCTCTGCTTCCAAGAAGCCCCAAAGAGCTAGTCTCCTACTCCCTCCCTCTCCTCTTAATCGATCAGGAGGTTCGGGAAGACAATAACACGAAGTTTCTCTCTCCTCTCTCGCTCTCTCTCTCTAAAAGAACAATGCTTTTTTGAGCTTATGTGCAATGCAAAAGACAGGCTAGCTTCCTCTCTCTCCTGACGTCCACAGAATCCTCGTCAGCGGTCACAGATATATGGATCCCCGCATTAACCTCCACCGACGGCTTAAGTACACGACGCTCAGCCCAAAAGGAAAAACATGTTTTTTTTTTAATACCTGCTGAAGTGGAGGAGACTGTTTCAAGAATTCCTGTCAGATGTCAAAATAAATATTTGAGATCGTTTGGTATATTTCCTTGAAGATTAACATATTCCCATATTATTTGAGAATGATGATATGGAAAAATGGATCCGGATATTAATTTCTTCTAATGAAAACTTTCCCTGAACTTGGAGATCATTGGAAGAGAAATCACTAATTTTCGGGATCTTTGATGGGACGGATTAATGAGGTAGATTAAAAGAGGGAGAAGAGAATGGAATGAACTTGAAATTTTAATCTAATTTTGGCATACTCATTTAGGTTTGAACATACGCGAAACTTGCAAAGATCGTTGAATTCACATAAATGAGAAAACATATATAAGGATGATATTTTAGGTGCATATAAAGTACAACTAGCACTTACCCGTTCTATGCACTAAATGATTAACTATAAAAATCGGCCGTTAAAAATTTTAGTTTTGAGTGTTAATTTTTTGATTGCATATAAATTATTATATAAATTGCTTAAACATAGAAATAAGGAGAAGATGATTTTTGCACTGCAATTACCCTCACCAGGAATCTCCAATGTCAACACCAACAATATTCGGATTGAAATAGAGATGAACAAATGAAATAAAATTTGAAATTCGAGAAGATGAAATGGAGTAGTTCATATTAAATAAAATAATAGTTGTCTCTTAAATCAATAATATCTGGGAGAGATTTATGGGTAGGAGTTGAGATAGGGCTGAAAATCTTAAATGAGTGAGAGGAGAAGAAATGGATGAGAGAATTACAGAAAACGGTTGAGAGAATAGCGAGAATAATCAAGTGAGAAATTAATAAAATAGATAAGTATATAAAACTTACATTAAAATTACAGAAATGATAAAAAAAACTCTTTTTATACTTTCTATAATTTTATTATAAATTAAATTTAATGAAGTGCATTTTTAAAACATAAAAATGAGATTAAAACATTTTGAATTTGTTTAAAGTAATGGGAATAAAAACCTATACTAACATATTGAAATATTTGGAAGTTTTGATTTATTTTTCAGTTTTTCAACTACTTATTAACGTATAAGTATAATAATTAATTTTCATTACGTCAAGAGAAATTAGGGATGTAACAGTAAATTCTCTAATATGTAACTATCGAATCTTATTCTACTAGTACTTTTCATTTCTTTTTTCACAGAGATTTTTTCTCTAACAAACTCTTCATTAGTTTTATTATATATAAAATAAATATAATTTTCCTAAATTTATTACTTATTTGTATATTTAATATATAAAAATCACACATTTTAAATATTAATTATAATTAAAACTTTATTTATTCATTTACCAACTAACTTTTTTCATCAATTTCAACAAAATCCATACATAACACTGTCCAGTTACTATCTATTTCACAGTAAATAATTATGGTAGAGAAATGATGGTGGTGGTGAAATCCTTTTCTCCCCACCCACTTTCTATTTTCCTTGTATCTTATTGCACTATCATTTCTCTCCCGCTTCCTCTCTCTATTCTTTTTATTATGTGTAAAATTAGTGAAATTTTTCTCTTAATTTATTATTTAATTTTTATATTTGAATTACGAAAAAAATGCACATTTTATAGGGAAAAATTGCATATTTAAAAAGTTAATTTCGATTAAAAATTTGTTTAATCATTAACACACTTTTTCACCAATTTCATTCAAAAACTTTCCTCATGGATTTCATCCAATAACAAAATTGGTGCATAATAGAGTCAATCTCTAGTAATAAATTAACTCTGGGGGAAGATATGGAAAAACTAGATGTTGTACTATACTAGGCACCGAATTATCGATAATATAGTCAAATTAAATTTTGTTTTAATTTCTCGTTTTATATGATTTTACAATTGCGTATTATTTTTTATAACATTATTAATATATAGAATGTATTATGAATAAATAAAAATTTATGACTTCATCTACAATTGCCTTCCTTATTATTTAAAAATTTAATTTTTAGTGGATTTTTCAAAGATTAAAAGTGATGAAAGTTTTGGAAAACTAAAAATGCACCAAATTACCATCTAGAGCCATGTAACAATATATAGTAATTGTTTTGGGTAGCCGGCATCTTAAAATTTTTATAAAGCAAGGAAATTCGTCTATAGTTTCTCAATTTGTTTCGCAAAAGTAATTGTATTCATCCCACCGATCTCGAACGCTTGTTCTCTTTGTTCGTCTTCCCTAACTTCCTCGTACAAATCCGGAATCTTTAACCGAATTACGTCCGGGGTAAATGCAGTTATTATAATACAAAAAAATTGTTAATGTACTGAGCTCAGTAATTTGGGACTAAATTGAAATCAAATCAGGAGACTATATCAATTAAATTATTTTGACCGATAATAATTATAGTAATTATTAGAATAATTAATAATAATTTATTCGTTTGTTATAATTTAATTGGATGTTTAGTCTTATCATATAATGAGATAAAATCACTCAAAAATTTCTACTAAATAAACGATGAAAAGTTGTCGTAAAAGAAGAGCAAACTACTAATTCTTCTTAGAAAATTAAGTTTCTACTATAACATCCAAAAGTTTAATCACTTTAACGGATTCACATTTGAATTGAGACGGTCCAATAAAGATAATGCTTTTTTAATCATGAATTTTTTATTTATAGTACTCAAATTCGAGATATTATTTAAAGGGAAAAGGTGCCAAACCGGTTTAATAAACTAATTCTAGTTAGAAAGCATCAAATTTTCCAATGTGCATCACTTAATTTTTATACACTAATAATGAACAAACTAATTCACATTCAAGTCAGGTTGACAAACTCAAAAAATAAAAATTCTTCCAAATCATGAATTTTTACCATTAATAAGACTTAAATTTGATATTTTATTTAAAATAAAGAAATAAAAACAATTTTAACCAACCAATAATAGGGGTTGGAACATAAATGTAGCTAAAAGAGAACCGAAAAGAGCCGAGAAGCACGGCACCGTTTCGGCCAATCACATGTTAAACGTCCAATCCGAATGGTGGGCTCCTGCTTAGCTGTAAATTACCCGTACACAAATTTTCGGCGATTTTTCACTTTTTGACCAATCATAAACGGGCATCTCCCAAATCATTTGGTTTGACTGGCAGTGTTTGTTGGGTGTCTCGTGACGTGGAAGGTGCTCATTGGCTGTACGTTCTCTGTTGCGACGCGGACCAATCCTTTTGTTTATTCTCAGACTTTCCTTGAAGAGCCTTTGAAGTTACAAAATTAGGAGGGGTTTTTGCCTTTTTGCTTGCTTGGCTTTCATTTGACTCAAATCGTTTATCATGACAGCGTAACAAGTAATATGACTATATACACTACCATTCATACGAATCTTTCCTTTCATTGCTTAATAATGGGTCTAGCTTCCTCTATTTCTGCATCGTATACTTGATTTTGATTGAGTTGAATAAATCCAATATTAATAAATGAATAATAATATCAAGAGCAATGATCCAACATATCAAAACCCACTCAAATGCAATTTGATGAGGTCAATGTTCTAAGTTTGAACTTTTCTCTAAGAACCATCTGTAGAAGAAGCTCTTAAACCTTGGTCTTAGGCAATTGGTGATTTTATGTTGACAAGACTAGTGTTAGTATTAGTTATTCAATTTGTCTTAATATATTCGTATTTGAACACGAAATCCTAAATATTATGTAGTGAGGATGATCATGTTGTCACCACTACTATCATCCTTTTATTGATTGAATAATATTTACCTTAAAAAAACCCAGAGTTTTACTGTGAAAAAGGATACTCATGTATATATCTTATCTATTTATTTTTATTGTAATTTTTAAGGTTGTAGAGGTGATTTATAAAACTAAAAGTTATATAAGTAAAAAGTTATAATACATTTCACTTTGTTAGATTAAATCTTGAAATTTTAATTCGAAATTGAGGATAAAATCTTTGATTAAGCACCTTCTTTCTATTATTAGAGCCTGGAAGAACATAAGAATATGATAGAAATACGTCTACCATGATTATTTTGCCCTGCTTTCGAGTGATGCACGAGTTTCTATATTTTTTTTTTCCAAATTTTGATAACCCGAAACTTTCTTCATTAATCACAATGCCCCTTTAAAATAACCCAGACAAATTAAAATATGCAAAAGAGGAGAAATCCTTATCTAATTATAGAATACAATACTTTCTTTCTGGCTGAAAAATGATTTTATTTTTTGATATAATGGATATTAACAATAAAATTTTATACAATAATGTGTAATTTAAGATAAAGAAAAAGTACCAAAAACTCCTAAATGATTTTATATATAATATAGATAGATATGCATGTGTCTAAGAAGGAAATACAATCATAAAAATAAATTATGAATACGTATAATCAAAAGATAGAAAATAAATTATGAATATTACATATAGTTTTGCCCATACTCTCTGTCCTTTTAAAAGAAGAATATGTTGGTGAGAAGAGTAAGTTGATTGCATACGTTTAGGTGACCAAACAAAGCTTAATTTTCCAAATATTTTAACCAATTGGAACATTATCTTGGAGATTAAACTAACATGCGATGGGACAATGCAAACAACTTTTGATGCATTAACAATTCCGACAATTAATTGTTAACATACTGTAGGAATTTAAATATGCGTTTGGTCTAGCAAAACAGAGAGATTCTTAGATAATTCAACTCCTTGGCGTGAGGAAGTATCAATTAAGATGTGAGGACAAGTAAATTAATGTTAATTACCTGAACAGTTACCATAATTAATACTAATCAAAGTAATTTGATTAGTTATTTATCATTATGTTATTGTAAGGCAGGACAATTTAAGATTTTTCTAGTAAAACGAGATATTTGAGATAATAAAATACCTCTTTCCTCTTGAGTGGATGGACGTACCTAACTGTTAGAGTATAATGAATTTTTTTGATATAAGGTGATATCTATATTCTCAATATGGCAAAAGAGGGTTACGACCGTCTTAGACAACCACATGGCTTCTTCCTGAAATTTTATTTATTTTTTTGATTTTTTCTACGCTGTAGGCCACACAACCCTCCAATTGGTCATCCTTGGCTTTCACCTCTTGTGAAATTTTATTTTTTATTTTTTTAATTTTTTTTATGCGGTGAGGCCCACACAACTCTCAATTTCATCGTCCCTCGCTGTTTATCCGTCATTCCTTTACTTTATTTTTTTATTTCGTTTTTACTTTCTATATGAGGGGATCAAATGTGATCTTTTACTTTTTACAGAAATAGAAAAAAGTAATTTGTATTTCTATATTATGCGATCTATACTAAAAGTACATGTACTCTTATATCATAGTATATTCTCTTCATCGTTTTGTTTTAACAAATCATAAATATTTATTTTTTAATAATTTATATTTTCATTTGCAAAGCGCAGATTTTATATTAGTAAAAAAAAAAATTCATCCTTTTAGTCTAAACTAACATTTTGGATGATTCTAGATAAAAAGGGACTTTCTCTCTCTCTGGTGAGCCTGTAGGGACATTACAAGTAATGTCGATGACAAACCCCATGTCTCTATGAGGGTGACGTTTATAGTCGAAATAGAATAAGAATCAAAGCAACAAATATTATATTTTATTTAGTTAGCATTATATTATTTAAACAGATTCCCTATCATCACAAACACCAACCAAATCCAGCATATGTGTTACATGCTGATTCGATTATATCAATCGGCACTTGTAGTTGGTTGCATTTGCCGTTTCATCAATTTTAGAGTAATAAAAATGTGCACAGACATGTAATAGAACAAGGGATTTCAATTAATTGCCACAATGGACTTTGTTCTGCTTAGTTCCTGGAATCTTTTTGGAAGATTCTGGCAATATGATCTTGAGAACTGATGATATAAGATTTTCTATACTAAGTTAAATATATATTTTTTGAAAAGTAAACTTTTGGTCCTAAACTATTTTTCTTTTATTGTGTTCATACTAAACTTTTTTTGGGATAAATTTGGTATTTAACCTTTGCATTAAAGAATAATTTTAATTGTTCATTATTTTAAGATTAAAATATGGATTAAATGATAAGAATAATAGCAAAATCATATGTTTTTGATAAGAAAAATGAAGAAACAGATTGAAGGTTTTGCCAGTAATCACCCTTCGAGATCACCTGTCACTATTGAGAGAGACTTGACTACTAGTAAAAACTGAAAACTAGGATGCAAATGAAAATTAAAAAGATTAACTGTGATCGACCCGGAAAAATTAAGTTTTTAGGATCCAATATAAATTTCAAGTGGTTTCAAGACATAAACAGTTCAATTCAAGAAATTCAAACCCCAATGAAGATAACTTGATGAACTCGAGACCATACGAATTGATGCGACAATAAATAAATTTCAGAGTTGCCCTTTCTCTCTTTTTCTTTAATTTTTTGGTTTTATTATTTATTATTATTCTTACTTTAATCAATGTTTTAAATACTAAAATAATAAAAAAATTAAAATATCATTATATGAAAATGTTGAAAATCAAATCTATCTCAAAAAAATTTGGGACGAAAACTATAAAAGAAAAAAAGGTTGGGGATTAAAGTGAACTTTTTCGTAGAAAAGGGATTAGATTGGTATATTCTTCTAATTATAAAATGGACTACACTTTTTTCAATTTTACGTGAATTTAATATGCCCATAATAGTAAGAAGTAAGTGAATGAAAATGAAAAGTGATTAGTTGTTAAATATTTTTGAAAAACTTAAAATTCTATACAGAAAATTAAGTTTATGCCATAGAAAACAAAACTCCAAATAATACATATTTATATCAATAGAATACGAAACCGGTTTAATTTAGGTAATAAGAGTAAATTAAATTTGAGATATTGAAAAGGGGAAAATGACAATACGAGTCCTATATATTTATCGTTTCCTATAGTTGAGTCCTATAAGTTTAAAAATTATTAAGTGAGTCCTATAACATTTTAAAAAGGGCTAAATGAGTCCTATAATGTCCTATAACGTCTTCTCCATTGCACATTTAAGTCCAAATTATCATCCTCCGTTAACTCTTTGCTTACATGTTAGTTAATGCCCTGTAGTCATGCTTGCGTGGTGATTTCTCGCTGCATGGCACACTTAAAGCTGACATGTCATACGCTGACGTGGCCGACAAAATTAAAATCCCAGCTGAGTAGAAGTCCTCCATTCAACAGGAAATTATGTAGAGACCAATAGTGAAGATTTCAAAGATTCGGAGAAGCACCGATTACTCAAAGTTACCAATTCAATTCAAATACCGAAGGGGAAAAGTTGCATTTTTCTAAGGACACAACAAAAGCGCAGGAGATTCAAGAACAAGAAGAATTCGCAGTTAGTCATAAAAAAGAAAGGAACTTTCAGAAAGATTCAAACATGCAGTAGCTCATGTTCTAAGAAGACATCAAAATACATCGTAAAGGAACAAAATATTAGTAGTTGCAATGAGAAATTCTTCGGAATTCTCAATCATTGTAATGAATCATTGACCTCCCTCTGTCCCAATCTGTCAGCATCAACCTTCCCTTTCCACGACACCTCTGTTGCGTTCCTCCAGCCAACAGTCACCACGCATTCTGCATCGGGGACGGAGAACCCAATCCCGGGCCCGCACCAAGTGTCCACCGCCACCACGCAGGAGGCGCTCAAGTTGCATCCGAAGTTGGACCATTGGTTGGTAGCCCCTGGTTCTTGGCCTTGTTCTTCTCCAGAAGCCACATCTTCAGCTTCTTCTTGGTGTTCCTCCGCTCCCAGTCGGTGGACGCTCTTATGAAAGGGGACTTCTGCTCAGCTGGGGTCTTAATTTTGTTGGCCACGTCAGCATGTGAGACGTTAGGTTTAAATGTTCCACGCAAGCGAGAAATCACCACACAAGCAAGACCACAAGCCATTAACTGACACGTAAGCGAGGAGTTAACAGAGGGTGATGATTCGGACTTGAGTGTGTGACGGAGAAGACGTTAGAGGACTCATGTAGCCCTTTTTAAAACGTTATAGAACTTATTTACCAATTTTTAAACCTATAGGACTTAATTGTCAAAGACGATCAACATATAGAACTTGTATGGTTATTTTCCCTATTGAAAAGTTAACATGTAATTTTTTTTTTTGTGATAAGACGTTTACCCTCCGTATTCATGAACATTCCACATATCCATAAATCGAATAAGTGTAATTATAAACACATGTATATGCAGTCTCACCAAATACATTAGATGTTATATCCACTTAAATTAATATGGATATCATGTGAATTTTGAAGACTATGAAACTGCAAAAGAAAACAAAAGGAGATATTATAAAACTTATTAGCTAAAACAAAAGTCTGGATATAAAATTTGAATGGTTTCGAGAATCAGGAAAAATTTGGAGTTTGATTAAAATAAGTTGAAAATCAAGCACAAATATGATGTCAAGTTTTACCTTTTCGCTGGATACGATTTTTTTCCGTCTGTTAGACATGAACTTGAGAATATGTTCCAATATTTTTCTCAAGTGAATATTATATCATAGATGCCTAGACTTTGTGCCGTCCTCACAAAACAAGTTGGTCAGTGCAATAGGAGACCCCTTTGTTCGTACTCTCAGGTTCAATCCTGAAACAGATCGCGAAGGCATGTTTTGCAAAAATTCTCGAAATGTGGCAAGAGGAAGGATTTTTACTCCCGGGATACTTCAGTAAGCCGCAAAGGAATTGAGTGAAATGGCTAAGTAAAGCCTACAGTCATACGACTTGGGAGTTAGAGTCAAATGGCTCTAATAGTGAGTTCAGTGACTCTGCATATGGAGTTGAATGACCGCATCTGCAGAGTCGTACGACTCTCCTTTATGATTCGAACGAGTCTAGGTCACCACATTTAATGCACAGATCCTCGAAAATCCTCACGTGGTATTATGCAAAGGCAGAGTCGACGGACCTTGGAAGTTGGATTAACCAATTTTGTTATAGAATCAATAGGTCTAGAGTCGAACAACTCTAAAGCCACCTTCTAGCACCTATAAATAAAAAGTTACCATTTCATAAGGAGGAGAAGGGCACGTCTAGGAAAGGAGAGAGCCGAACGACTATCTCTAAATAGGTCTCGACATAAGCAGAGACCAAGATAAGAGAAGCGAGATGCCATCAGACTTGTCCTTCACTGATTGGGATCCAAGCGTTGAGTTGCCTGAAGGGTAATAATCCTACTCTTGCCATGAAAACCGTCATATGAGGGACACCTCATTCCATCGGGATCAAGTTCTTTTGGTACATCATTGACCTAACGAAATACATATGATAGGGCCATAAAAAATACTCCTAAAGAGTCACAGTTCCTGGGGCAACCATCGCAAGGTGCTTTTGACAGGGATATATGGTGGTGAAAGGCTTGATTTACAACATTCCAAGAATAGGACTTTCAATTCCAATATTACATTAGAACTGTTAAGATTGATTGATTATTTGCAGGGTCGAAGCTAGTAGCATGATAGGGCTATGGGGAATAAGGATGGCTATCTGTTGCATGATATTCAGATTGGTTGCTGGTTGCATTGCATGAAGAAAAGTATGAGCATACCTTTGCATTTCCTAAATTGTACATGACTTTATTCTTGCTTGCATACCAAAAATAGGTCTATGACACTCACTTCTGAATGGACCAAGAATCCATACTAGATGAGGGTAGTGAGGTAGACAATACTGGGCCTGATCGAGGAGCTATCCCGCATACCTTCCCGATCGGGTACCCATTTCCCTTACCTTGAACCTTTGATTGGATCCATGACGCTCATCTCTATATTCTTATTGTCGTTTGTCCATGATTTATGTTTTGCTTGCACAGAATAGGATCTACAGTGCTTGCCCTTTGAAACATAGTTTCTAAACCGACTGGGCCGTCCGCTTAGACCGGTTCGACCGGAAGAACACCTTTGCAAAGAATATGACATTGATGGACAGCGATGTGGCAGTTTTGCTTCGACAGCTTCATCCCGTCCTTCATGCACTAGGAATACACCAAATTCTCACCTAATCAAAGCCCAAACCAAGTGGTTAAACATTTTTCTTTGGAGCAGTTCGTGTAATTTGAAACATTGACCTGGGTTGAGTGGTCAAGGGGAAGAAAGACAGGAATTGGGTAAAGGAAGAGGAGTGAGTTCCCCTTTTGAACTCTTTTTTTTAAAAATAAAATTTCAGATGAATGTTTCATGTTATTAACTTTTTTACCATATTTTTAATTTAATTTGCTTCTCAGGTCTAACAACAATTAATTTCTCATGTTTAATTATGTTTTAAAATCATCTAACTTGTAAGTTTAATCTTTCATATTATATTATTAATTCTACAATGTTATTATTTTCCAAAAATCCGACTGAACTCATTAAACCTAGGTTGGACCTATAACACAGTGAACCCATAATTTGATCGGTTCCTGGTCCGATTTGACTTTTAAAACTACACTTTGAATTCCTTTGTAATTTTACATGAGATTGGAATAATGAGGTCGGTGTAATACCAAGCTCGATCGAGTTGCTATCATACTATACCTTCTTGATAGGGTACCCATTTCTCTTACCTTAAATCTATGATCCTTTTGACAATGAGAGTTAAGATAAGTGAATGGTAAAACCTCACACTGTCCTCATGCAATTCCCGAGGTGGTGACTCCAGTTCTCATTCCCCTTAGTCCATTCCATTGCTATCGGGCATTGGCATTCACCAATCAAAGTAGGTACGACAAAATGATTTTCCTTAAAATCCAGATTTTCATAGTCCAGCCTCTTAAGAATTTGTTTGGATTCCAACAGTCAAGTTCTTCTTATGATATTTTCAAAGAAACAATCCCAAACGAAATAGGATTTTAAGTGCACATAGCTCAATGAGTCCATCATCTAGCCAAGAAAACCTGACAAAACAGTTACACCTAGGGTATCAAACCAACATGACCGTTAAGGTACAAGGTGTAGCAAAATACAATATGAAGCATTTGTGGACATGGAACCATATCACAATTACGAGTTCCTGGATGAACAATTGGGTTTGGTAGAGACAGCATACACGATTAGGAGTCATAGTTGAATACACAGTGGAGCATCCTGAGAATAACATTTCCATTCGTAAAATTTAAAGTAGTATGTGACCAATCTAACTAATACTTTGACTATTTAACTTTTTAAGCTATAGGTATTTATTAAATTAAGGAATAAAGAGAGGGGGGAACAGAGCCTCCGACTCCGAGAGAAGATAAAAAATCTCTGATCCTTGTACCCTCTTATTCCTTCCTGTCGCAGCTCGACGAAGAATGTCTTGGGATTCAAATCGAGAAGTCAAGCAAAAGGTTATTTTCTGTTGATTGATTTTGGGTCCCCTTAATGCGGGCTCATCGCGATGGTGTAAAATCTGTCAAGTAATCGGTTCAATTTCACTTCGTATTGTAATTCTTAGATCTCGAATTTTTGTTCAATCTTTCTCAGATTGTTTCGTTCACTGGGCTCTAGTCTTGCTTCAGCGTGACATGATGTCTTTCCTTGCCTCAATGGTTCACCGGAGGCTTCGAATATGGAAATGCAACTTTTAGCTTTTCTCCATCTACTTCGGGGGATTTAACCTGTTGAAGTGCCAAGTTTCTCGGGCTCCATTGCTGAAGTTGTACTTCAAAGTTAGATTTAGGTTTTTTGTTTTTTCTTATTATTTTCTCTCTCTTCACTCGCTCTCTTACGGGTGAATTGTAGCCCTTGGATGATTGATACCTTGGAGGTTTGATAAAGGGCACCTCAATCTGATTGCTTAAATGTGACCAAATCGAAGTCAAATAATTATTGATGATTTGACTGCCCAGCTCGCTTGTGGTTCTTTAAAGTTAACTTTGCAATTACTTTGCTGTCGCTGTGATGGGGTTTTGATCACTTAAGAGTTTTTTTGTTTATGTGGTTTATCACCTGGCTATTTTTTGAATTGTATGATAACTTATATTCTCTTTTTTTGAGCCAACAAAACTCTGATTTATTCAAACAACATCAGTTTGTACAATAAGAATTGTAGTATTCCCTACGGCACTACCAGCTACATCAGCATGAATTAGTGTACAAAAGTTTTTCCTCTACCAAATTGCTCGGCAAATTCCTCCTTTTATACTGTTATGCAATACAATATGCACATTTATTTGCCCTTCCATCTACCCGATTAAGCAAACCGCCTCTTTAAACTTCTTAATGCTATTTTTGATAGACATGAATGAGATACAATGGAATTGATGGAATAAGAATTTTATTCATTTATTCTATTTTTTATGTGGTTGTATTATTGAAAATTAATATGTTCATTCCATTAGATGAAGTTTTATACTAAAACTAATGGAATGAGCATTCTTTTAAAAAAACTCATGAATGCTCATTCCTCCAGCTTTCTTAAATCGTTATCAAACTCACTCCTTATTTTCAAGATTAACACAGAAGTTCACTTGCTACTCAATATCATTATATTTTACTCTATTAGCCTCATTCTCTTCCATTCCTTTCAAGTCCTTCATACTAAACATGACTTAGTATCCTAATATCTTCAATGATGGGTGCAATCTGTCAATGATGCCCTTGACTTTGCTGCAGTACTTACTTGAAAACAACCTCTGAATCTGTCTCAATTACCACCTTTAGCCATCCCTCAGCAAACTGAAGCCCTTCATTGTAGTCTCTGTAACTTCAGCTGATAATCCAGTAAAGCCAACCCCATAACCTCTTACAAATCTCCTTTCCTTATCTCTTGCTATAACACCGATCCAAGCCTTTGAATTCTGATCAAAGGCTCTATCACAGTTCAACTTGATAACTTTTACAGTCAGATTGGATACCTGTGCCCGCTGATGTTTGTTCCAGTGTAATTGTGCTTACTCTTAGCTTAAAAGATATCATGCAATGATTTAGGCTGCATATTTCAGAAATTAGAGATAGGCATGAGACACAAACTATATGGTCACACTAGTAGTCCGGGTTTCTGTGCTTGATATAAGTAGCTGCTTCACCCATTATGTTGTCTATTCCCTGCCTTAGTTTGATCTGTAGAACTAAATGTACAGTGTAGGCTTGTTGTTTAGCAGGCTAAGCTTCGACGTCCTTCCTTCTCTTCGTTGATGCCACTTGCCTTTCTGTACTTGATCTTTGTATGCTTGCCTCGAGCATTTTCATACCCATACTAATCCTCTTATTCTTAGAGAGATTACAACTTGATAATCATGTGCTTAGATTATCAGCTAAAGTGCAATCAGCCACTTCTATTCACACTAGCTCTGCTCTTCTCATCTAGTTCAGGTTTTTGACTGTAATTATATTTTAAAATAAATAGGTTCTGCGCTTCTTGTGTCTAATGCTTTAATAAACACCTAGCTCTCATGTTTTTGATCTTCCCATAACCAGACTTTGATTTGGAGAGCTGATGGCATCGAAATTGCACCAATTGAAATCGAAGGGATGTCAAGCAACATGATTTGTTTCCAAGCATGGAACTTCTTACTACAAACAGTTGATGGAACAGAACATGCAATACGTTAAGGAGCTGCCAACCATTGAGAAATGTAATGAATTGTCAAAACAATTGTTTTACACTCGCCTTGCTAGGTAAAACTTACTCCCTTGGCCTTGTATTTTGTAGCATGGCTTCTTAATTATTTTGCCTTTATTTCTTGTTGGGTCTAAATCCTTGATGCCTTTTCATTGGTCCTGTTTCTCTCTTAAACAGATAATAAACGTTAAGTTTAAGGTGCTGGTGCTTTAGTCTAAAAATTTGGCACTCAAGTACTTTTATGTAATTGAAAGGCAATTTTATGTAAGAAAATATACAGACTCTCATTTATCCAGTATTTCGGCCAGATAACTTGTCCTGTATATTTGCTGTCCATATCTATTTTGACATCTTTATATATTTTTTTTGTTTTTGCTTTAAAACAAGTGAAACCTGCAATATATTCGTACAGTCCATAACTGGCGGAGTAGTTTAATAGGGGGTGTAGGATTGAGCATGCATTGCTTCTTGTGTTGGCTCACCTATTCGAGCAATATGGTTTAATGGACTTCATGTGAAATGATTTTCTTCTGAAACCTGATAATTGGGTTAACCAGTCATCAAGCATTTCCTAGCTACTATACTTGTTTTATACTCCATTGAAGTAGAAATGCTAATTCCATCTTTCTCTTATGCTAATAATGGCCTCTCACTTATTCCCTTATCTGTATCATTTTTACAGTATTCCTGGGCGTTATGAGTCATTCTGGAAGGAATTGGACTATGTCAAGCACTTGTGGAAGAACAGGCAAGACCTGAATGTTGAGGATGCACGAATTGCTGCTCTATTTGGGCTTGAGTGCTTCGCGTGGTTCTGCGCAGGTGAGATTGTGGATTCACCTTCACTAGTTACCATGTTTGATTTTCCGAGAAATGGGAATTTATAAGCTGCTGTCTTTAGATGCATCCAAGTCGAGCATTTGGACACCTGATACGCAATATTTTTTCCCTTTCCTTGAAAGGATTTCTCCTGAGAATTTTTGGAACTGAGATATGTTCAGTTCTTTTAAATTTGATTCACCAATATCCGATGTATCTTGAAGTGGCCTAAACAGGAAAGATGGTCCCAGAACAAATGTTGGAGTTGCTCTTTCTTCCTCTCCTGTCCTAACTTTCCTCTTGTTTCACCCATTATTCCTTCTTCAGATCGATTCAGTCCTTTTAAATCCTCTGTGTTCCATTTTAATGCGCCAGCAAATGCTATGGGTTTCCTTTGCCTTCCGTTTCGTCAAAATAAAATGACACTTTAGCTTGCTTAAGAACTTGCTTGGCTGCAGAAAGGTGACATTTTCTGGGATGTCTAGACAAACAACAAATTTGATATTAAAGCATCTTCATTCATTTGTAAATCGCTGCCATATCTTTGCAATAATGAATTTTGTGAGCTGAATCAAAATTTATTCTCCACTAAGAAAAAGGCTAGGGATGTATGATGTAAAATGTTAATTTTTTCAGAAAATCTTCAAATTTTACCCAAGTAGTTTTTTTTTTCAATAAGTTCATATTTACTAAGTCAGAAGTTGGCAAACCGTCAGATGTACATAGATGATCAGTTAGAGACTAATACCTATCTGGCCCATCACTTGTGCTTCTTCATTGTATTCTCTGCCTATCCATTGGCATTTCCAGCTCCTCACATTACTCAAACCTTATTAATACACGAAATGGAAGACGCTAATCCATCGATGCTTGGAATGGATTATTTATAGCGTTTATGACTGGGAGGGCACCTGTCACGATTTGTATACTATCCCGCGGTTTGATTCTTACTATATTTATAGCAAGTAAAACAGCCTCTGTCTCGTCTTGCAATTAGGAGGTTGCAGATTTCATTTGGAACTTGCTGAGAAGGACTCCTGATTGATTTTTAGCCACTCCTGCAAGATGTGATCCAGTATCGGTTGTTGTTGCATCTGTGACAATCCGGATCCAACCTTCTTCAATGGGCTGGTCATATTTGATCTCCTCCCTCAAACGGTTTATTAGACTGCAAGATGCTTTGTTGTTATCTAAGTGCTCTGTGAAGTTCCTCTTTATGTTATCCAAAGAGGACATCAATCGGGCACATTATCAGAAAATAACACTTTATTTCTACTTGACCAAAGATTAAAGAGAACAATAAAGCTATAAAGTGTAAACTCTTGTTTTGGAATTTGATACCTGTGGAGGTTGATGTTGGATTGACAAAGAAAGAGATTAGATCCTTTGGGGTATTATCTATTTGTTTTAAATTCTGGATTTTCGATGGCAATTCCCTCCATGCAATTCGATAAAATAAGTAGCCCAGCGAAGATGTTCAAAATCTATCGGTATTGGCTTTGCACAAGGGACAGGAGTCCCCTTCACTGGCAAACCATGGGAGAGCTTCACTTGCTATTCTCCAAAAATTAAGTTTGTTTCTCTCATGTATTTCCTACTTCCAGATTTTGGTCCATAACCTATTCTCATCATTGCTGAATCTATGCTCTTGATCAGCTACATAAAATGACTTCATAGTATGATTTCGCGATGCAGTCAAAGTCCAAAAATATTCGTCATTAGTATTTTTTTTTTGGTTGCTCACCCGGTGTCCGGTACCCGAAGGCTAGCCGACTAATCCGGATTCGGGGTACTGTTGGGCGGTTTCCCGGGGACCCCGTCATTAGTATTATTCTGTGGCAGGATTATCTTTAGGACATTTTTGGTTGTATTCTCTTGGAATATTTCATGTATAAGAGGTGTGTCCCACCTATTTGGGTTAAGGAGGATCAGATCACTAACTAGGAGGTTGATATCACACCGCACATTTTGCATTGGTATAGATAAGTAATTACTTGTTATATTATCAAGTATCTATGGATCGAGTCATACTTTATTTGTTGTCCATCACCAATTTTTTTATAGGCATTTTTAATGGAGATAATGATACTAGGAGTCCTATATATTTGTTGGTTCTTGTAAGTGAGTTCTAAATGTTTCAAAGTGTTAAATCAAGTTCTATATATTGTTCGTGTTACAACATCAAGTCATTTTCGTCACCTGCCATTACTTTAAGCTGACGTGTATCAATACAATGTCAGCTCCATATTAGCGCTACGTCAGTTTAAAGTAACGGCAGATGACGGAAAAGACTCGATGTTATAAGGTAAATAACATATAGGACTTAATTTAACACTTTGAAATATTTAGGATTCACTTACAAGAATCGACAAATATATAGGATTTCTGGTGTCGTTATCTCTTTTTTTTATGCTTCCTTGCATATTTCTAGGTCTCTTCATATAGTTGAACCTACAGATTAGACTCTAGAGCTTCTGCATCCATGAAATTTCCATATTGTACTGTAAGAGCTGATGTTGCCAAACTTTTATATTTTTTTTAACGAGTAGCCATGCTGTCCGAGACTCTTCTGAAGTTCAAGCCGCTTCCATCTTTAGGCTGGCATAGCTTGTTCCAGTTTAATGGGGCAGAGCATTGTTTTTCATTATCAGTTTTACCCCACGAGAACTCTTTTATTTATATATATATATATATATATATATTATAATAACCCCACGATGTTACTAGTGTGGCTCTACAAGCCCATGAAAAGATTTTTTTTTTTTTGCTTTCCATGAGTCAATTTTCCTTTTATTTTATCAATAAGAAAGTTACAGGTATCTCTCTTCTTCCTTCCTATGAACATGGGATTTCCCAAGTATATTGAATCAGATTTTAATTTCATCATCCCTAGAATATGTCTAATTTCTCTCTTGCTATATGCTTGAGTGGATTTCGAGAAGAAAACACCTAATTTCTACTAGTTTATGCTTTGCCTACTCCATTCGCAATATTTTCCCAGGATTTCTTTGCAATTTTTTTATCCGTTGTTTTGTTGCTTTGATTGTATCTAGGAGGTGATTTACAAACATTAAGTGTGAAATTTGGGGGCTCATCTAGATATTTTAACACTTGAAATAAGTTGTTGTATTCGTATATAGCATTTTTTAGAGGATTTTCATACTTACAATGAAAAGATATGGTGAAAGGGGATCCCCTGCATAAGAACTCTCTCAGGTTGAGAGAATCGATTAGAAGCCCCATTTATTAATTTCAAAATGGAAGAGGTACTGACGCACTGATATATCCAGTTTATGAACATGGGGTGGAAACCATAGTTTTTAAGGGAAGTAGTTAAGAAGGTCCATTCAATTTTGTCATAGGTTTTGGAGAAGTCTATCTTCATACCAATCCATCCCTTTTTGCTCTTTGATTTATTTATTACATGTATTATTTGGAGCTATTAGTTTATCCAACAATGGTTTTAATATATTAGCTATAATTTTTTTATATGATTTTATAACACATGTCAAACATATAGGTAAATAATCATTAAAGATATTGACACCTTTCTTTTTTGGGATTAGGGTGATGAAGGTTGTATTTCCACATTAGGTCTGCTTTAGGACATGGCCCGAAGTTAAAAATCATTAAACGGCAGCTACAAGCAATTTCCCTATGGTATCACAATTAGTTTTATAGAAAATAGATGGCATCCCATTAGGACTAGCTGCTTCTAGGTCTGGGATTGAATTGTGGGAACTTCTTATTTCCTCCACATTAGGGTTTTTAATCAGCATTTGATTTTCTTCTTTTGTGATTATGTCTGGAATTAAATCCTCAAGGTTTTCAGGTGGATTTGCTGATGTAGTTTAATAGGGTTCTTGAAATTTGGTGATAAAGTATCGACTAATTTCTTTTTTTCATACAGCCAGGTTCATTCATCTAATTTTATAGCTTCTATTCTATTTTGTTGCCTCCTAACTAGAGTGGATAAATGGAAAAGTTTGGTGTTACTTATCACCATTTCTTAAGCACAATTCACACGATTTTTATTTCCATATCATAATTTTTCTAGTAAGTTGTTCATCTAGATCACTTTACATTGAGCTTTTTTTTGTTGGGTTGTTTAGTGTAGGTCCTCCCTGCTGAATTTGTTCTGATTCTACTTGAATTTTGTTTGTCAAATAGATGAAGTTTCCAAATTTATTTCTATTATATTATTCTCTTAAAGCTTAGTGTTTTTTATTTTATAGATGAATTGGTAAGGTGTTGTTCCTCTCGTTTCGTTAGCCGATGCTTCTTTGATAACATTAGTACAATCCGTATCCCTTAACCAAACAATTCAAATATGAAGGGAATTGGTTGTTTAGAGCATTCTGTCCATAATCGTAGCTCAATCAAATTGTGATCGGATTTGTGTGAGGTTGGGTATATTACTCCCTCTTTTGGGAAGCATCATAAACCGTCCTTTGTTTGCCATGGCTCTATCTAGTCTTTGTTTAATGTGTCCTCTTCCGATATATTATTACATCATGTGCATTGATATCCCATGAAGCCTACATCAATTAGACCTGTATTTTCGATGAAGCATTCTAAGAAATTTGTTGATGTATTTTACCATATTGTACCATCCTGTTTTTCATGGTACAAGTTAGGCCGTTTAAATCTCCTATGTTGGCCCAAGATTCGTTAATATTCTTTGCTAAGTCAAGCAATTGATCCTAGAAGTTTTTCTTTTCATTATATGGTGGCCTATAACAACAAGTGAGTAGCCATGATGATGGAGAAACAGGATGTGTGACTCTTACATGAATAAAATTTGGACAAAAAGAGATTGTGTTAAGTTTGATTTCAATGATCCATAACAAACACAAAGTCACAAACCATCTGCAACCTTGTCAGCATCAATACAAACCATGCCATCCATATTGCAAACTTGGGCTATTTTTTGCACCTATATTTTTTTCGCTTTGGTATTGCAGAGAATACCATACTAGGGTTGTTGTTGTTTTTTTATTTTTTATTTTTATAAGAAGGTAACGTAGACATGAACTTTTCAGGCCCTCCTACTCCCTAAAATTCCAAGCTATTAAGTTCATATTGGGATATGTAAAAGATCTTATATGAATAAAACCACTTATAATTCCTATTATAATATCGTTCATTCCAACTTATATTTGCATTGGTTCTAAGCAAATTTTTTTTATGATGTTAAGTTTGTACCTGACAGGTAATTCCTTATGGACGTTGAGCTGGGCAAAGCCTAAAATAGTTGAGTTTGGACAATTCGTTTTTTCTTTTTCCTAGATAAATGATTTATATTAATAATATGAAAATGAGAGAGACATTTAGCAAAGTATTGTTGGCGAGGGGTTTCAAAGACAAAAAAACCTCAATTCTTTGCCTTCAAAAAGACAGAAGCCATCTATCGAGGGCCTCTGTTCGAACCTAGATAGTTTTCTGCTCCCTACGAATCCATAAACAATCCCAACTCTCAAAAAATTGCAGAGAACTTCTGATAAGGTGAATGGCTTCCTTGATCGGGGAGACTGCTTGGTTATCTCTGTGCACGACTTCAATTAGGGTAAGGGAATTAGAGTAGAATTTGACTCTTCTACACTGTTTGCCGATTGCTGTATTGATCGAATTGAGAAGGGCCTCGGCTTCTGCATGCAAAGGGTTGATGGTTTGTCTTTTTTCCGTCCAAGCAGCAAGGGCTTCGCTTTTGTGGTTCCATGCAACTATAGCTAGGTCGATTCTTTGTTTGACCATGAGGCATCTGAGCAGATCTGAATCATTCCAGGGGTAGCTAAAGGTATGCTCTTCAAATGAACTTCCTTGAACCCTCATAGTCATTCCCAGCCGCCCTCTATCTTTGGTGTGCTCTTTATACAGTTTGTTGATTTTTGCCACAAAATTTGACAAGTTAGGCTTGTGATTTTCATGTATAGCTTTGTTTCTAAGGTCCCACAGATAATATAGCATAATTGCACCAAATAGAGTAAAGTTTTTAGGACTTATCTCATTCATTGTGAACTCCTTTGGTGGTTCAAGGAAAAAATTGATCAAATTAACAATTGAATCCACCGGGTATGGGATAATCCATAGTTTCCATGGTGATTCTCTCCAACTGACTAAATAGATAAGCATTTTTTGAAGAGATGCTCAAACCTATCAAAGCCTGTGTTACATATGGGGCATAGAGCATCCTCATTTGTAATCCAAGGGAGGCAGTGCTCACCATTATCCATAATTGGATTTTATATCTCTCATGGAGTTTTAACCTCCATAATTTCCAAAAATCTATGATGTTGATCCAATATATAAAAAAGACTTGACAGAGTGTATCCCAGAAGAAATAGGAAGCCAAGAGAACTCATCATCAATGTCCTGCTGTGGTAATATGATGCTCTTTATGGATTTTGCAACAGTACTAGTAAACAGTTGATCTATGGCCACACTATTCCATCTTCTAGGTTCTAATAGAATCAGATCACTCACCTTGATGTCTTGGAAAATGAATGTAGAATCAAGTGTAGAACTTGCGAGATTTATCATACCGGGGATCCAATTTTCAGTCCATACCTAGGTTGTCCTTCCATGTGAAGGGTGTTTTTCCAGTCTTGCTATCCTTTCCAAACTATAGATTGACTAATTCTCAATCTATTGGAGGGATCAAGGAAATTTCCATACCTGGCAGTCATCATCCTTGTTACCAAACTAGGGGTTTTTTTTAGTTAAAACCCAAGCTATTTTGGAGAGCAGTGCTCTGCTCTGATCCTCTACTCTTCCGAAACATAGTCCCCCATTCTCTTTTGGGGTACATGGTGAATCCCAATTTGGTGCATAGTAGTGCCCAATTGAATCTAATTTTCCCCACCAAGATAAAGATTTAGCTTTAAGTTTTTCAACAGTGAATTGGAAAGATTTAGATCTTTTCCTTTTTAGGAAGCGGGGATTTCCAAGGTATTTGGCATCCCGATTCAGTTTTCTCATGCCCATTATTTGCTTAATTTCCCTTATCACCTCAACAGAGGTCTTTCTAGAAAAGTGAAGGCCCGATTTAAGGAAATTTATTTGTTGCCCACTCCAATTGTAGAATTTGTCTAAGATGGCTCTACATTGTAGAATGTCCTGGATTCCAACTCTACCCATCACAATCAAATCATCTGCTAAGAATAAGTGAGAGATAGTAGGCCCACTCCTACTGATTTTGACTCCCTTGATCTCCCCCCTTTGTTCAGCTCTGTATAATGGTCTCAAAAGGGTTTCCATTAGGATAATGAATAGGTAAGGGGATAGGGGATATCCCTGCTTGAGGCCCCTTGTAGGTTTGAAGAATCCATAGGGTGATCCATTGAGTAAAATGGACATGGAAGTGGTTTCAATACACTGATGAATCCAGTTGACGAAAAGTTAGTTGAAATCCAGATTTTTAAAAATTCCTAGGACAAACTTCCATTCCACTTGATCAAAAGCTTTTGAGAGGTCAATTTTCATGGCTGCCCATCCTTGTCTAACTCTTGATTTTTTCATGAAATGGAAGACTTCATGAGCAACAACACTGTTCTCATTGATCCATCTTCCTTCTATGAATGCAGCTTGGTTGGGGGCAATGATTTTATCTAAAAAATGTTTTAACCTATTAGCAATGACTTTTGATATGACCTTAAGCTAATGGTCTAAAGTCACCAAAAGAGCAAGCTCCTTTAACTTTTGGAATTAAGGTAATGAAGGTGCTATTCCATTGTTTAAGCAAAAAACCCTTCTTGAAAAAAAGTTTCACTGCCCCCACAAAATCAGTTTTTATAATGTTCCAAAAATGTTAGTAAAAGATAGCAGACATACCGTTAGGTCCAGGTTCTTTTAGAGAATGCATGGCTCTCATGGTTCTAACAATTTCATCCTTAGATGGTATAGCAATAAGCTGGAGGTTCTCTCCTCTTCACTGATAATGGGTTGAATAGTCCCTCCATGTCTTCTGGGAATTCAGGATGTGTAGTAGTGTAGAGTTCCTCAAAGTTTTCAATGAAGTACTTACTTATCTACTCTATTCCAAACTCCCATTCTCCATCTGTCTTTTTTATGGCTATTATGTATTTTTCCTCCTTATGACTGTGGACAGGTGGTAGATTCGGTCTCCATCTTGCACCGAGAGTTCTCTTGATTTTTGCCTCCACATTAAGTCTTTTCTAGCTAGTTGCTCCTCAAGTTCGAACTGCAAGCTCATTTCTCTGTTTATATTTTCTGCAGTGGACTCATCTTATTGGATTGTATCAAACTCCTGATATAGTTGTTCTATTCTCTGGTTTATGCAATCGAAGGTGTTCTTGTTCCATCTCTTCAATTCCGACTTAACTCTTTTCACTTTACCTGAGAATCTGTACTATTTAGACCCAATCGTTACATCTATCCAAGCTTTCTGAGCAACTTCTTTGCTTTCTTCCACTCTTGTCCACATTGCCTCGAACTTGAAGGCCTTGGTTTTGATTGTCCATCCATCCAGAGCTTCAATAATATTGGGTTATGATATGATTTTGTAGCGGTTAGGTGAAGGACTCTTGCTCTTGGATACAAAAGTCTCCAAAGATTATTGGCTAGGGCCCTATCAAGACATTGTCGTATGTGTGCCAGACCCATTCTCTTATATCTCCATGTGAATTGATTGCCTATACTATGCAACTTGAATTTGAAATAAAATTCTTAAGATAAATTCCTAGAGCTGCTGGCTATGTGTGTACCTCCTCTCTTTTCATGGATGCTTAAAATTTCATTAAAATCACCTATTAGGGCCCAAGGTTCTTGAATGGAAGTGGCTAGGTTATTGAGTTCATATCAGAAAAGCTTTTTTGATTTGCATAAGTAGATCCGTATATGCATATCAAAATCCATTTAGAAGCAAAAATTTCATGTTCAATGCTGACATGTATTATGTAGGAATTTTTTAACAAAATTTTTACCTAGATCTCCCCATACCATAGAAGGCATAGCCCTCCTGTTGTTTGCACTGCTTAAATGTAACATAGTCCCCCCATGTTGAGCTTTCTTGCCAGTTCCGTACACTTCCTTTCACCAGCTTTTATTTCTGCAAGAAAAACAATACTAGCACTGTGTTTATTGTGGAGGGATTTTAGTTGTCGAATTGTCGGGTTCCTTCCCATACCCCAGCAATTCCATACTTGGATACTCATGGTGCAAATGTGGGCTTGATAAGGCATGCCACCTCGGCCGATTGGACTTGTTCGAGATTATTCAACTCCACTGGCTCTTCCACATAGCATTTGTTGCTCATTAGGCTATTGGCATTAGTTGCATTTGGCCTAATTGCAAATGTTGTCCCAGTAGTATCTTCCATAGCCATATTTCGCAAGTAAGTTTCATATGCAGTCCCGCCTCCCCATAGTTTAGTGTAATCCAAATCTATTTTTCTCTTCTTAGAGCCCATCATCGCAGGCTCATCATTTCCCAGCTCCATCAGTGCTGACTCCCTCATTTGTTCCTGCCCAAGGTTTGAGCCCATGTATCCTGCTTGGCCCAAATCTACTCCCTTCCCTCGTACTTGTTTTGCAACAAATAGTTTTTTCTTAGAGTAGGTTATACTTTTCCCCTTATTTCCTAAGTTAAGGGCTTCTGTATTATCCTCATTAGCTGAAGCTTTGTCAAGCTGTTCGCTCACTCTGTCAATAATTAATGATTTTAGATTTTTTGGAACACTATAGAAGATTTTGAACGTTGCTTCCTCATAATTCACTCCATCTGATTCCTCATTGTTGGAAATTTTTCCTCCTCTCTCTCCCGACAGTTCCTTCTTTCAGCTTTTGTCACAAGGGAATTCTGCTTCAGATCTAGAATGTCATCATTCTCATCAAATCTTAACCATGGTCCATATTGATTAGGGGTGGGTGGTTCCTCCGAAGGGTAGGCACTTTGGCTATGGCCAAGAAACCCACAATCATAACAAAAGGTAGCAATCTTCTTATATTTGAAGCTAACCCATGTTTTGGTTCCATTCTTTCTTTTGAGAGAGAAGCCTGGGCATATTGGCTCAGTGACTTTGACTTGAACTAGGACTCTTGGAATTGAAAACCATCTCGAAATGATAGAGTCACCCCATTTGACTTCCGAAACCACTCCAATCATGCTGGTTGCCTTTCTAATATTTTGAACAGATAAAAACTCAGGTGAGATACCTCTAATTTGAACCTGGAAGTTGATTGAGTCAAGGGAAACCTCCTTGAAAGCAACATCAATAGCCCATCTTCCCAAAATCATATGAGATCCACTCACTGACCAGGCTTATACCCTTTCTACTTTTTTGACGTCAGTGGGGTCAGAGAAAATGCAGACTAATGTGTTCTTGACATATTTGTTGGGCATAATCGTGACCCCCTTGGTAAACTACCATGCAATTTGAACATTAGTGGCAATTACCTTAATGGGTGGTGTCTTGAGTATGAGGTTTGACCACCAGAGCTATCAATCTCTTCAGTGGATCCAGGTCTTCATTTGCTGGCAGCTCTGCCCCATTGTTTTTCACCTTCATAGCCACCTGAGCCTTGAACATCCCTTTGAGGGGGGTTTCGAAGTCACTTTCCTCCATATTTTGAGACGAGGTTGGCAATGGAGAGGGACTTTGAGTAACCGCAAAACCCAAATTGGAACTCTTCTTTCTATTTAAAGATACTTCCTTCTTGACAGGTATTTTAGAATACTCTTCAGCATTTAAGACCAGAAGATTTTCTAGTTTCAACAGGTCTTGCATTAACTCATTTGTCTTCATCTTCTCCTTTGCCTTAACTCCATGGTAGTTACGGTTCTTGCATCCTTACTGTGATTGCTGACATCCTTTCCAATCTTGCAGGGAGAATGGAATATAGGCGTGGCAATTAAGTACCTTGCTTCCTAAAACTGCAGGCTCTTTATGTCCCTAAAAAAATTGTAATTCACAGGCAACTAATAGTAACAATATCTGAATATGCAATAAATAAACAATTTATTGTAAAAATTAGATTTTCTATTTAACTATTTGAATAGTCAAAACCTGCAGTTTACAATAGTTTCTAAAAAAGATTGTAATCATTTCTAAAAAGAAAGATTATAAACCTACAGTTTATAAGGTAGCATACATATAACTATCAAACTGAAAGCATATAATTGTTTATAAAAAAGATTATGAAAATGCAGACAGTAAGGTGGGCACAAAAGAATCTTCGAATTTGACAGACAATATACAAAAATTAAAATGGATATGCAAAATGCTAGATCGAATAGAGTGACATGCAAGATCGAGAATTCTTTAAGATTTTTTAGAAAAGTATAACTCCATGCAGCTTCCAAAGAGCAAGAAAAAACAATAAAGACAAGGATAAAAATAGTCTTGAAAACCAAAGCGAAAGGTACTGTGATCAAATACAAATAGAAAGCTAAGAAACCTGTTGACAACAGAAGAGCAGGGAGAAAAATAAAGGAACTTGAATAACGTTAAGAATCTACGAGCACAGTCATTTTGTTGGGTGCATCAGTGAAAATCTATCTCGGTGAGAGAACATGCAAACCCGTAAGTCAATAAGATACCGTAAGATGAGCTAGCATGCAGTAAGACCCATATCTAGAATGTTACCCTTTTCAGTAGACTAATTATGCTAATAAAGCTCCAAGATCTACAATTTGACTTTGTAACAACTAAAAAACAGGGAGCATCAAGAGTGTCTGAACAAGAACTCATAGAACATGCAACTCGAAAACATCAAAGAGATTTCTTACTAGGTTTGATAGTAATTACTATTGTAACGTGCAAGCTACAAAAGTCTTACACTCAGAAGACTCGAAACTTCAAACGGATTTCTTATTCGCCTCTAATTAGACACTTCCTTCATAGGTACCATCCCACTTCTATTCTCTATCTCGTAGAGGCTGGTAGGTCTAGTTCTTATGAAATCTTGGAATAGTAGTATTGATCTCTAGTAGAAAAATCAAGATCCTTGCTTTGGTAAGAATTGAAACCTGCAAAAAGGATAGAAACTCCCACAAAGGGGAATAGCTGAAAACTCTCATAGAGGGAGCAATGTTTAACGATCTAAGAGAGATCAAGTTTGAATTAGAGAATCTGATTAGAGGCATCAAGATTTCCAAGCATAACATCCAACTAAGCCATCTGCTATATCTAGATGACCAAATGGTTATGATCAGAGCATCTAGAATGCTGAGAATTGCAGTTATATTCTAGATCTTTTTAGTACTTGGAGTGAATAGAAGAGCAATTACCAAAATAAGGACTATTATTTTCAAAGCATGTAACGGCTAAATAAAATAACAATGAAAGAGATTTTCAACATGAAAAAATTGAATAAGAATACCAAGAATCTTGGTAATCAATTGTTTAATAAGATAAAGAAAACCAAGTCTTTTGAATTTTTAGTGGATAATAGATGGATGGAAATAGAAAAATGCTTTCCTAGGGAGGTACAACAACGTTAATAAAATTTGTGCTTAATAATACACCTGTATATACAATGTCTATTTTAAATTTCCCAACAATACACTTGTATATATGATGTCTATTTTTAATTTGCGAAGTAAAACTTGCAGACAAATGGATAGAGTAATATACAACTTCTGGTGGGTGAAGCAATAATATGATGAGTTTATTACTCCAATAAGCTGGGATAAAAGTTGTCAGCCTTGGGAATATGGTGGTTTAGGCATAAGGAAAATAGCTGATTTTAACAAAGCCGTACTATGAAAATTGGCTGGATTTTCTATTAGTAACAAACAGTGTTGCAGCGAGAATGATGAATCAGAATATGGACATTATCTGCAATTAGAAGGCACAACCAAGTTCTCTACCTCACCTTTTTGGAAAAAATATATAGGTTCTTAAGAACATCATGTTAAAAGGATGCTGTAAATTATGGAAGAAACACCACAATAAGGGAAGATCCATGGATTCCTAGTCATGAAGGTTTCAGACCAAGATCAGTATACCTTCTCAGATGTACAGTGAACTTCTTGACCCTCAAACTAATAACTGGAATGCTTATACCCTAAATTCTGTCTTTGATCAAGGTACAGAACACACTTAAACAGTACTTGTTCAAGAATTAGAGGATAATTTCGTATGGATACATAAGAAAATGGGACAACATTATGTGAAAAGCTTCTATTTATTCAATAAAGAGCATAGATTTCAAAAGGGTAATGAGAAATTTTTGAATAGATTGTGGAATCTAAGGATACATGAACGTTTTAAATTCCATGGTTCAAGAATTGCCTCCAGGAGCTGCCCTTGGATCAACTCAAAGAAAAATGATTGTCGTCTTTGCAGAGCTGCAACATTGGTTCAGGATGTGCATGTCTTGAGAGATTATACTTTACATTCACATCGGATTGAAAGATTCCAAATAGAGGGTCTGTAGCAATGCAATAGATATAGGCAATAACGAGATACAAAACATTGTTAATTTTATCTGATCCACCAAAATTTTCTTTGGATCAGCCAGAAAAGAATAAATTCTCCTTATTTGGTTCTACTGTGCTTTATTATCTGCGGAGGGAAAGGACTAAAGTGTTATATGCAAAGAAAGATATTGATTGAAATTAATTTTTAGGAAAACTTGATAAAACTTCTGTGGAACATAGTGAAACTTATGGACATGAGGAGTCTCCCAAATTTGATCATAATGGCAAGGACACACCTATGGAAGAAGATCTTGGCTAAGTTGATAGGAGTGTTAAAATCTATGTTGATGCTGCATGGGCTGACTAGTTAGGATGAACAAGAGTGGCTTTTCTTGATCAACAATGAATTATATCATGGTCTATGATATGCCAAATGTAGATGCATGAAACTTCCATCATGACTTACCTTATTATAATTAACAAATTCTCACAGCTCAAAGACCCTAAAGATACTTTATAATAATGAAATGATCTTCTTGGCTCAAAAACCATAGAGGTGGCCTTATATCAATTGATAGATTACCAATGGCTCAACGACTGTGGAGGTAACTGAATTACTCACGGCTCAAAGACCATAGAGTCAATTTGATGATTACCTGTGACTCAAAGATTGTAGAGGTAGCATTATAAAAATTATCTCCTGACTCAAAGACCATAGAGATATTCTCATAATAATAGTAACTCACGGCTTAAAGACCAAAGGTCTGTACAATTGATGCTTTTGACTTGAAGATCACTGGAGCTCATCTACGAGATTTATTAGATTTGTAACTCAAAGATTGCCGAGGTATAATCTAGGCACCGTGCATACTTATGGCTCAAAGATCATAAGGTACATGACATATGGGTCTAACTACAGGATTAGTGGCAAAATCCTGGGCCAGCCCATCCATAGGATGCTACACAGAGTTTTGGCTTGGTGGACTCCCAATGGGGCTCGTTAGGGAAACCCATTGGGCTTTGCTAACCTTTCTAATCGGTCTATAGTACAACGTAATAACCAACCCAATAATCCATTACATCCTTTCATTAATTCTAACTAACCAATTATTGACACTTGTCATCGTCCTTTGGCTATGTAACTTCCCAGATTACTATAAATAGCCCTACATTCCTCAATTCGAGGATCTTTTTTCCATCTTTGGCTTCATGAACACTTGGAGAGCAACTGTGAATCCTCTCAATCCATCTTATCACATTTATCCTTCTTGCCACTGCGTACTCTAGTACGAGAGGATTGCCCATTCCTCCTCTTTGAGTCCTCTCTACTCCATTCCTTTAAGCGTTATAGGTCTGTAACACTTCCTTTGCTTACTTTGAAGAACTCAAGTAATTTTCTCCATCCACACCAAGTTTTATAACCTCAGCATGTAGAAGCCAAAGCCCTCCTCTTAGCTGGTTAAATTGCAAGGAAGAAATCATTGTCTAAGATGTGTTTCTATACAGATGCAAAAGAAATCTTCCATATGGCACCAAATAGTTTTATCTCTTTCTTGGGATTGCAAAGCCATTTTCTACCTTTTAAACATATATTGGAGGGTTGTATTGAATGAGATTTGAAATGGGTGCATGTTCGCTATCAGCCCGCAAGAGGACAGATCGCAAGTAGTAAACCCGGCAAGCGGATATCATTCCCATGAGGATCAAAGCTTATCGAGCACGTACTTAGAACACAAAGTACCAAGCCAAACCACACAATAGTTGCAAGGATACAAAAATTTCAAGAAAAGAAGTAAAAGCAGACAATATAAAGAAATAGAAATAGCTTTATATGATCTCAACAAGGAAACGATTCTAGGGGTTCAGTTTTACTTAGGTCTATTTCAATTATCTTGAACTTAATTAACTGGATCAAGTCAAGCATCCTGTTCTTTCCACGGGTTCTCAATTCACCTAATCCGACTCTTGTCACAACTAGGATGTATCCCTAGGATGATCCTCACCCACTCTATCTCTAGGTAGTTAGAATTAAGGGACCAAATGTCATGTTCGTAACTGTGTCGGGATGCCTAGGATGACGGCTACCTCTCTAGCTTTCTCACACGTCTCTTCTAACTCTTGGAATGACTAATCTACCTCTCGGTATGATTATTCCTAAGCTATGTTTGCTTGGCTACGGGATTCTCACTCTCTTGTTTCCTCACCGTCCCTTAGATCGATTTATCGAGTTGGCTAGATATCAATAAACGCATGAAGTATAGTAAACATAAGGGAAATAGAACATCTTCGTAAATCCGGGAAATAGAAGTTCAATACATGGATGAAATAAACATTAAGATCCACTCACTACCCTAGAGAATAAGAACTAGCCAACATGATTATGTCACAATACATGCTCATCGGAATTGAAAGTTATGAAACCAAAATGAAGAGAAAGAAGCTAAGGGTAGAAGAAGTCTCAAACACTAATGATGAGCTTGATTCCTTAGCTCTTCAACCACGACTCGTGTTCTGATGCCCCAGGTTCGTAACTTTAATTTGCCAAGAATCTTGTTCGGGATTGCCTTGTCATGCAAAGCTATGTTATCTATATCTTTCTCTCTTCTTCTTTTTGTGGGGGTGCCCCTCTATTTATAAGGTATTTCTGCCTCCTCCAAACTTGGTATGGTTAGCGTGGGATAGGAAATTCTGGGTCCCCCATTTTGGCTCAGCTCATCGCGGTGCAGTACTGCTCACACCGTGGTGCACTGAGACAAAATTCAGCCCTTGATGCTCTTTGTAAACCACAATGTAGCACTGTTCAGACCGCGGTGCACTGAGTCTGTTCTACGTAGTTTACTTCGTTTGGCCATAACTTCCTCATTTTAGCTCCAAATCATGCACAGTTTGATGTACTGGATTTTGACTCGACGAGCTTTCTGTTGATATCTTATTTGGTATGTTTTCTGTTGAGGAAGTCCTGAAAACACCCACATAACTTAGAGGATGGATAAGGAACATAGATAATCATATTTCATCTAAAACAACACAAATAACAAGTGGGATGCATGTTCTTAACTCAAGTTTAAGAAAGTGTACTTCATATAACTTCTATGGTATTATCACACCCCCAAACCTAAACTTTTGCTCGTGCTCGAGCAAAACTTTAAGCACAATGATTCATCAAAAGTCAAACATGCATCTTCACTTCTTCAATTGGTAGCAATGCTCATAATTTGTTTTCGATACTTTCAAGCCTTTCCCTTAAAGTTCTCAGAGATGGCCATATTTCTTACTTAACCTTGAGTTTCATTGATTTGAACCTCATGATTTCATTTCAACTCATGCAGTGTCGTGCAACCCCTTACACTTAACCCTAAGTCTTGACCTCACTATTGTGCATCATAAGGAAATACTCATACAAATATGCGTCTAGCTATTAGTTCAATGCATGATCTCACATTTTTGCTCTTACTTCTTTTGCATATTTACACTTAGCAAGTAACCTTACTCAGGTGGTGCACCACTTTCAAGGACCTGCACCTCCGCTGGCTTTGTAATTTACTCACACACTTTTGTTGAGCCAGTCGGATGAACAGATAGTCCCCCATAAGTACTTGCCGGGCTGCACTGCCAGCACACTTAGTGCATCAATTTGGGTTCAAACATGAACAGAGGTTCTCAAAGCCTTGGCACTTCTTTCTTTATATATTCAATTTTAGCCTAACACATTTTTGTAAAAGAATTTCCAAAGATGACACTTACTGCCCTTGACTTAAGATCTAAATGTAAGGTTCGTGTATAATTGGTTGGGGCTGAAAATCATAACAAGATTCATCACAATTTCACTTTGAAGCAAGCAATCACACTAGCCATTAATTATCATCACATAACAAGTATCAACTCAAGTTCCCTACTAACGCCTTGCAAGCATTCCTATCCACCAAAAATATCATCATTTTTTCCATTTTTCAAGTTTTTTTTTCTTTTTTTCCTTTTTTTTTAAATCGAAAACAGATGTAAGATGAAATAAACGTGCAATTATCTAACACCCTATGAGTTATATGTCATGCAAATGCAAATGCAGATGCAAACAAGCAGTTTTGGCGCATAATCTAAATGGCTCTGACACAATTTTTCATGCTTTATCCACCACCCCCAAACCTAAACTAAACGTGGTCCTCAATGTTAAGAAAAGTAAAGAGAAAGGTTAACGAAAGCTCCCCTTGTGTCAAAGTTGATGGAATAGCCTTTTAGTCGTCGAAGCCTTTGCTTCCTCATCTTTACCATCCTCTTGCTGGTGTTTGCTCGTGTGAGAAAGTAGATAATGCATGCTAGTTTGAAATGAAGACTATTGATAAGTGCAGGATTAAAAATTAAACAAACAAACAAAGCTAAAGTAAATAAACTGGGCTTGGGTTGCCTCCCAAGAAGCACCACTGAGAGAGTCCGTGGCCTGACTTTTGGTCTTGTCATCCTCCTTGTCCTTGGGTTGAAGATTCCTCTTGATTGATGGGGTCCCCTTCATATGTCTTCAACCGATGTTTATTCACCTTGAATTTCACCTTTGTCTTTTCATTCATCAGTTCGACAGAATTATACAGCAAGGCTTGAATAACTTGGAACGGTCCCAACCATCGTAGCTTGTGCTTTTCTAGCAAGAATTTAAATAGAGGATCATGGTAAAGAACTAATTTACCAGGTTGAAATTCTCTTATCATAGTCCTTTTGCCACGTCGTTTCCTTGTCACACATGTTTGAGTTGGATTGGGTGGTTTCCCTAGAGTTTTAGCCAACTTCTCTGCGTCTCTTGAAATTACCTCCACCTGTTGCATGTTTTCATGTTGCTCACCAACACAATATTGATCAACACCTTGACCACTTCATGTACATCCCTACTTTGACCCTCTTGAAAGTTGTGATCAATGTGCCTATCAACGAGATCAATGGAGAAGCATTCATTAGATGTTGGATCCACGGAACGAAATACTTTAAAAGTCACCTTTTCATTATCAACCCTCATTGTGAGGTCTCTTTTCTCCACGTCTATCAATGCATGACTTGTAGCCAAGAAAGGCCTTCCAAGAATAATCGGGATGTTTTGATCTTCCTCATAATCAAGAACAACAAAATCTACCAGAAAGATAAATTTATCAATTCTCACAGGAACATCTTCAATTACTCCACGAGAATATGCAATTGATCGATCCACAAATTGAAGAGTAATAGATTTAGGTTTCACTTCTCCTAGTCCTAGATCTCTAAAAACCGAATAAGGCATCAAATTTATACTAGCACCAAGATCACATAATGCCTTCCCCTCAAAATCCTTTCCAATCGAGTAAGGGATAGTGAAATTACCTGGATCCTTTAGCTTTTGAGGTAACTTACCGTCTCGTAGTCACCAAGCCTATGCTTCTTTGAGAAGATTTCTTTCATGAATTTGACGTAACTCGACATCTGCTCCAAAGCTTCATCAAAAGAAATATTAATTTGTAATTTCTTAAAAACTTCTAAGAACTTACGGAATTGATGCTCAGTTTTCTCCTTTTGTGCTCTTTGAGGGAATGGAAGAGGTGGATAGGTTCGATTTGGTTTGATGTGTCACCCTTAGCTCCACTGGTGTTAGGCTGGTCGATGTTGCTGTCTTAAGGTGCTTCAACCGGAGGGTCATTGTTGACTCCTTCTTGGATTGTGGTCATGGATCACCGTCTAACCTCGTCTCCTGTGTCCACTATCTCCTTCCCGCTCCTTAGTGTGATGGCATTCACGTGCTCGAATCCACCTCCCCTTGGATTTGTCTAAGTGATCCTTGTGTCCGGACTCTAACGGTTTGGGCGATTTGTCCTAGTTGCATCTCCACGTTCTTCATTTGTGCCTGCAAGGTAATAATGCTATTATTGTTGGATTGTACACTAGTGTTAGTGTTCTTGTTAGCCAGCATAACCTCAAGAACAACATTTTCTAGCTTCTGAAGGATTAATAGAAAAATAGAGCGAAACATTGAAAGATCCAAAATCAGCCTGAGAAAATTGATCACCGAGCCTTAGTGTGCAAGGCCTGCCCGTATCGGTTAGTTGGGTTCAGAAATTCATTTCTCACTAATTCTGAGGCCTTTTTGTGGGATTCTTATTTTCAATGCTCAATAATATGATGAATATTTATCAGAAAATACTAGAAGGGAAAGATAAAATTCGTGCTTAGCTGGGGAGAAGAAAAAATGGGTAGGTCCATAACTGATATGGACTGATAATATTTCAGCTGAAACAATTGAGTAAAAATGGAAAGGAAATATTACTGCAAATCCATTGATTCAGAAATTAGAAGATACATGGCTGATTTTGAGTCTCAATATATTCCTTCTTCCCTGGTTTAAGTGGAGGAGGAAGGATATTCAAGAGGGGGGCTGAAGATTACGAAAAAAAAAAAGAGGATATCATGATCCTTTCCCATGAAGGTTGCAGCTGCCAATCCTCCTTGGAGTCATTCCAATCAAGTCCAAGAACTGATCCTCCCTACACAGCAGACCGCAACCTAATTCTCACTCGGCAGAGCCCTCAAATCGCATCTAGTTTTCTCCGACTAGCCTAAAGCCTATCCTGGAATCCTTCATGCTACAATAAATTTTTGTTGTTAACAAATCATGTTTTTTTCCAATTCCTATTCCTTTCGTCACTGGTTTTGGTCATTGTCTTACCTAAATTTGTTGTGTATTCCATGTTATTGACTTCTGAGCAAAAGTGATAGCTTTTGAATATTGTTTAGCAATGAATGAAGGGGTACAATGATTATTCTTGATGATTGAAGGCTGATTTGATTTACATTATTGTTATTGTTGACACTTAATTTTTACCCGAGCACTGTCCATCCCTTCTTCTGTGTTTGTCTTCTGTTTGTGCTTGTCTTCTCTGTTTTCTATCTTATTTCACCTCTATTGGTATTCTTCCATGTCTGTCTTCTGTCTGTGTATCTCTTCTGTCTTCTCTATCTGTCTTTTGTCTTCCGTGTCTGTTTTCTTTGTTTTCTGCCCGTCTTTTGTCCGTCTTCAATAGCCTGTTTTCAATCTGTCTTTTGTAGTTCTTTCCCTCCCCCCTCTATGTTGGTCTTCTTCCATGCATGTCTTCTGTACGTGTCTGTCTTTTGTCTTCTGTAGTCTATATTCTGCCTGTGTCTGTCTTCCGTCTGCCTTTTGTCTTTGTCTTCTACCATTTGCTGTCTGCCTTTTGTCTGTCTTCTGTTTTCTGCTTCTGTTTATTTTATTTTTATAAACCCCTCAACAATTGTTTCCTTGCAAATAAACCCTGCTAAGCTCTTCTCTATAAATAGAGCCATTCACCCACTTTGAGGACTCTCTCTCCACACTCTCCTGAATTAGACTCATGTGCTGAGCAAAGAATTCAAGAACACACATTCCACTCCAAATTAATTGGTCTTTGAATCCGTTGTAGGTCCGAGTCGGAGCCGGAGCCCATCATCAAGTTCGTGCTCACCATCGATTCAAGCCGGAGTCCGAGTTCAAGCCCTCCATCGATCCGATCCCGAGCCGGCGCCGAGTTCAAGTCCATCGCCAATACAAGGCCGAGCCCGTAACCAACTTCGAAGCCGTCTCCATTCCGAGTCCACCACCGAGCTTCTGCACACACCTCGTTATCACTATCATCTTGGTCATAGGTATAAATTTCTCATTCGGGATTTAGAAAATATCCTCGGAAGTTAAATTTTTTCGTTTTTTTTTTCATGTAAATTTTTTATAAAAAATGAAAAAAAACAAAAAAAAAAGAGGTAAAAAAATATTTTCATGTAGAGAAATTCGAACTATCCTAAAAGAAAGCTCGAAAACCTTGTTAGTTCGATTTCTAAGAGTATGCATATATAGTGTAATTTATCTTTTTAGAAAATATAAAAATTACAAAAAAGTACAAAAAAATTTTCAAATAAATCAAAAACAAAAAAGAAGCAACTTTTTGGTTAGTAAGATGGGGAATGACTAGAAGTCGAGTTGTGAAAAATCGCGATGATGAAACGAGCTACCAAAAATTAAATTTTGTGAATTTTTGCATCGACTCAGACCAGTCCAGCCCCATTTTTGCGAAAATACAGACCAGCTCTTGAGAATTATGTCTGATTCAGAGTATTCCTAAGTGTTTATAGGGTCTAGGGAATGGTCCTTGAACTTTTCAGAGCATTGCAGATCAGCCCAGGAGATTTTTACCACACTTTTCAGTTCAGTCCTAGACTTCTGCGAATTTACAGATCAGTCCCTGCCTTTTAAATCAGTCTAGAAAATTTTTTTCAAGGGCCAAACTTCCTGAACACTTCGAAGCAGTCCCTGAGGTATTTTCAAGCCCTCCAAAGCTGGACCAAAATTTTCTAAAAATTTTACTCGAGTCCCTGAACGATTTAACTCGACTTCTACATTATTTCCTAACTTTTTTAATTAACTTCTCAATTTCAAGTATTTTTTAGAATTATTCCAATGTGAAATAAATTAATGGTGGTTGATTTGTTTGATGGTATTGAGTGGTGATGATCAATGTATATGGTTCACTTGTATGTGGGATGGGGGAAATACAGGTATTTGAGTGCACCAATGTGAGAGAGAGAGAGAGAGAGAGAGAGAGAGAGAGAGAGAGAGAGAGAGATGATGGTGAATGTATGTAATCTCGATAGTGGAATCCTTTATTTTTTGCAGTTAGATTAGGATGATAGTGGCATGCTAGGAATGTGGCACGGATCGCCAATTTAAATTTTGGACCATCGATTCGAACTTCGATCAGGGCAACAATTGGACAAAGTAAAATGTGCAAGCAAACAAATGAGCTAGACTTAGGGACGGGTACCAATTTTGGGCGTGTCTTGGCTCACGAGCTTTAAGATACATAACAGGATCCCCGAACTCGAATCTCGATTTCAAGACCCATAAATATTTAGGTGGTTAGTATCATGACCACTTAGGAGAATAATAGGTTTCTAATAGACCTTAGGACTAATTTCTTAGATGATTAGTGGCGACTCCAATCCAACCTCGATTAAAGTCCCAAGCAAGGCCTCGTGCGTGCCTAAATTGAATCTTTTCTCAAGTCGGAATTTTCAACGTCCGACAGCTTGGCGACTCCACTGGGGACATTTTGAGGATCCGCGCCCATAATCCCCGGTTGTTTGCTTGCTTGTGCACTTTATCTTAGTGCTACATACTTTGAATAATCGATCGAACCCAAATCGTAGGAACTTCCCCAGGAGGGGGCTGGTAGGAGTACGCATGTCGTGGGAACTCCCATAAAAAACTCTGAAATACCTCCGTTCGATCTGAAAGCCTGAAGTACCCTGGAGAGGGGGAACAGAGGACACTGTGGATCGGGGACTTTTGCACCCAACCCCTATGCATTAAAGGTTTGATTGCTTTGCGTGTGAATGGTATGTTTATTCAAAGGGTAGAAACAATTGTATAGGTGGGATGTTCGAGTTGTAAATTGTCATTTTCTCTTTTATGTAGAAAATAATGTATAGGTTGATTTTATTTTCTTTGAGGTAGAAAATAATGTATAGGTGGGATATTCAAATTGAGTAAACGGGTACTTTCTATCTTTGCATTCACATCATGTTTTCAAAAATTAAAATGGTCGACACCATGTTGATTCATGAAAACTAAATGGACTATTGATGCCTTCGTAGATGGTGATTTCAGTTAACTACTGTTGATATGATGATTTGTATAATTTATTTGTCCACTCCCGACCTAAAATCGTATGTTTTCGGCCATTTCCCATACATTTAGAGGACAATTGCATATCTTTTCTGTATTGGGATTGAATTGTTATGAATGATAGTTTTCAGAGCTCCACACATGGATTAGATACTGCTGGGTGTTGTTTGATGTGCAAGGAATGATGAAGACATGGCTTGTCCAATGCAGCAACTTTTGTGGGAAATTTCTCATACTTTCTATGCTAGAAATAGGGCAAATAATATATCATTGGATAGCTCATTGAGTCATGATTCTAATGCATCAAGCGGATCTCAAATCGGAGCTGAAACGAAGAAGTTATGGCCAAAATAAGAAAACTGCACGCAGAACAGGGGATAGACCATGGTCTACTGAGGCATTTATGCTAGACCGCGGTCTACTAGAGGAATTTGCCGAAAAAGACTCAAAACACTTGGAAGAGTGGTGGGACCCACAACCTCCTATCCCACAGTGATTAAACCAAGAAAGGAGGGAGTGTAAATACTCTATATATAGTGGTGTACACCCACATACATATATACATATACATACATACATACATACATACATACATACATACATATATATATAGGGGATGCAAGAGTAGGAGAAAGAGGCACACACTCTACTACAAGAAGAGGGACCACAACAACCATTCGGGAAGTCGAGATCGGGAGATTCGACTCGACTATCCAGAGTTCTTTTTGTTCCTTTTCTTCTGCTTTTCAACATGTTGTCTTCTCTTTTAACTCTTGCAGTTTATTTGAATATGTGTAACTAAACCCCTAGAATCCTAGGGGGATCAATGGACCCATTTCTATGTTTTAAGTAAAGCTCTTTTCTGTCACATGTATGATTCTGTCGAGGTACGCCACCTTGGTGTTATTTATGCAACTTCGTACTTAATGCTTTCTTTTGCAATGGCCACCCACGAGATTGAACTTGAGACATAGAGGAACCTCGGGAGAGGAAATCGATGTCACGCTAGAAGTTGCATAATCTAGGTTAGCTTATGCCGGAAGGTGAGGTTATTCGTGCGAGCACATCGGAAGATGGCGAGCACCCTAGATAGCAATTTAGGGTTACTTTAGTTTGGCCTTTCAACGTTAATAGCCTAGGAATAGAGTGGATTAGTGTCTTCTGCTTAGGTATATTCGTATGACATCCGGAGGTGCGTATGATGGAAGTGGGGAAACCCTAGAACCCTAGGTTAGTAACATGACAGAATTCATCGTGTGAAAGAGGATTCTTGCTTAAGACTAGAATTGGTGAAGTTGTGAACCTTAGGAGCTTTTCATCAACTGATTTCCATCTCTTTATTGTCTGTCTGTTTACTTTCTGTATTTTAATTACTTGCATGCATCACAACTCATTCGATTGACTTGGCTTGGAACTAGTTGTGTCAATTTTAGTGCTTAGCAATAGTGTCCTCGTGGGAACGATACTCTACTCACTCTATATTACTTGTTTGCGATACGTATACTTGCGTGCACCATCTTTAAATACGCAACAACTTTATAGCGCCGTTGCCGGGGATTCTTTTTCTGCTAACCTAATACCAAGCAACTGTTCTTCGACCAAGTTCTTTTTTTATTTCTATTTTTCCTAACTTTCTAGTATAATATACCTTTTCTTCTTTCTTGCTTTTATTTTTTGTTTGTTTTTCTTTCTTTTGTGATATGCACTTTAATTTCACTTTTGATAGGTCTTGAAGCCATCCTTTTAGAAATTATGGAAGATAATTTCAATTGGGTAGGTGGACCCTACAAAGATTCAATTAATGAAAGTTATAATGTGTTTGTACAAAACTATTGCATCTCTTGTGGTTATTGTGGAAAGCTTCATCTACCCAATCACTGTCCCGATTATGTTGAGTCGATGAATCGTGTTGAGCACAATGCATGGAATAATTTCCCTTATAATATGTGTGATTCAGGATTGAGAGCTTGCCATGATAATGGGTGGGAACATCAACAAACATGGCAATCGGAGTGGAATGATGGTTCAAACTTCTATCAACAATATTCTGACCAAGATTCTTCTTCTAGATTTGAGGAGTGCTCCACAACTTCATGAATTCTTCACAAATCTTCCACAACAAGTCGTTGAGGAACAATCAACTTCAGATCGCCTTTCTAAACTTGAAGAAACTTTAATTAGTTTTATGAAGTCCTCTCAATTGACTCATGATGCTATTCAAGCTAATGCTAATCAAATTACTGCTTTACAGTTGCAGATGTACAATGTGGAAACTCAAATTGGCCAAATTGCTCAAGCAATCAATTCTCAACCATATGGAACATTGCTTACCGAAACTGAGGTCAATTTACAAGCAAAAGATAGCAAGCATAATGAGATTTGGAGAAACTTAGAGTTAGAGGATGAGGAAAAGGCCAATGGAATCGTGCTACAAGGTGAAGAATTCTCAAGGGAGGAGGAGAATGACACCACTAGCAATTCAATGGATGAGGTGGATATGATTTCACCAATACCAAGTAGTGGAATGTGTGAAGAAGCCATAGAAGTCCAAAGTTGCAATTCTAACACTTCTATTGATCTTATGGCCAATCCTAAAAAAGGTAATGAGACCCTACTCATTGAAAATCATTTATCTAACGATTGCTTCGATACATTGACAGAAGAAGCTCATGCTGCATGGATACTTGATAAGCCAAAAGAGCACATGGATTTTCTTGGCATCTCCCATTGGTTAGAGCCTAATCAGATACCAATGAAGCAATTAGTTCTCATGGAAGCATTGCGATTCTCCAATTCGACAACGAGAGCATATGAGCCACCACCAAGATACCAACAATTCCACAAACATATCAACTACCTTGGAGGATTGTTGAACCTTTTTCATCAAGAGCTAAAAGAGAGAGTCCATCAATTGAGGAAGGTGATCAAGTGGCAAACAAGAAAGGGACAAGTGCTAGTTCATCGAGGAGGATGCGTACTTCATTATAGGGGAGTAACCTACCTTTCCTTTAATTTTTCTTACTTTATTTTAATGATGATTTATGGATTATGTTTAGGTGGAATTATGCCTTGCTATCTTGATTGTTTTCCTTTCTCTAGATGATATTTTATTTTGCTTGTTTTTATTGCATTTAGGAAACATCGATCGAGATGCAGAAAACAGACAAATGGCAAAACAGATCAGCAGACCGCGGCCCATTGAAAACAACAGCAAAATGAACTGGCAGGCCGCGGTCCATTGCAGATGAATAGCCAACCTAGCTTCCAAACCATGGTTTATTGAGCTTCAATCTTCATGTAGCACCACACTAAGAAGGCATGTTTCCTCTCCTACTCTTGTTTTACATTGAGGACAATGTGTTGTTTAGGTTTGGGGGAGGTGCAAACATATATGCTTTGCTTGTGGAAATTCTGGTTAGTGCTAGTTTGGTGCAAACACATGCCTTGCTTGCCTTGCTTGTGGGATTTGCTGTTTAATTTGTGGTTCTCTCATGCTCTTTGATCCATGTTTTAGAATTAGGTTTGCATCAAGTAGTTGCATAGTAGTTAAGTTTAGGTTGCATGGCGTGGTTTGTTCTTGCATTTACACATATATATTGCATGGCATATGTTGAAAAAAAAAAAGAAGAAAATCTTTTGAAAAACCGGTTGGTCCTTATTCTATGATGATTACTAATGGCTCAAATTCGCAACATGATTGGATTTGAGATTGCAACAACCTTAGGACATGTTTTAGAAAGTTGTCAGGATGCCCAAACTTCATTATTTTCACGACACTCTTGCATTAGGGATAGCTTAAAATGACCCTTGAAATTGCATGGTTGTATGACTTACATAAGAATGGACAAGAACATGATCCTAGATATCCTACTAAAGGCAATTAGAGAAAGAAACAGAATGTTGAGAGAAGTGAAAAATCATATGAAGTGCATGGTCATGAGCTTAATGAAAAGATGTGCCAAGGCTTTTAGCACCGTTGTACAGGCTTGAGCTGAATTTAGAGCAAAAAGCATATGCAATACGGCCCGGCATGTGCTTGTAGTGGAAACTGTCCATTAATCGAAGCTCGAGGATAGATCCGAAGGGGTATCTCAAAACCTAATGCCTTGGACCAACTGGGATGGGAGCCATTGATCGATTCCTTGCTATACGAGCCTAACTCTTGGACATGACACTCAAAGTCGTGCACCACCAAATAAAGCACAAAGTTAAAACAAATGAGCTGAATGTCAAGGGCAATGATTAGGGAAAGTTTTGAGTCTTTTGATTGTTTGCTTGACCAACTTAGCTATTGATTGGGTGCTTGAACTATGTTAAGAGTGTTTTGCACTAGCACCGCACAAGTGAGGGCTGAATGATTTTGAAAGTTTGATATCCTACAGTGAAAGCATTTGAAGTGAAGGTTGTGTGACGAATCAGAAGCTATTCCTGAGAATGTTTTGAGACTAACTTGGTTTAAATCTTTTGATTGCATGTTCTTAACTTTGCTCGGGACGAGCAAAAGTCTAGGTTTGGGGGTGTGTTGATATGATGATTTGTATAATTTATTTGTCCACTCCCGACCTAAAATCGTATGTTTTCGGCCATTTCCCATACATTTAGAGGACAATTGCATATCTTTTCTGTAGTTGGATTGAATTGCTATGAATGATAGTTTTCAGAACTCCACACATGGATTAGATACTGCTGGGAGTTGTTTGATGTGTAGGGAATGATGAAGACATGGCTTGTCCAATGCAGCAAATTTTGTGGAAAATTTCTCATACTTTCTGTGCGAAAATAGGGAAAATAATATATCATTGGATAGCTCGTTGAGTCATGATTCCAATGCATCAAGTGGATCTCAAATTGGAGCTAAAACGAAGAAGTTATGGCCAAAATAAGAAAACTGAGCGCAGAACAAGGAATAGACCGCGGTCCTAGACGGCGGTCTACTGAGGCATTTTGCCTAGACCGCGGTCTACTGAGAGGAATTCGCTGAAAAAGACGCAGAACACTTGGAAGAGTGGTGGGACCCACAACCTCCTATCCCACACTTATTAAACCAAGGAAGGAGAGAGTGCAAATACTCTATATATAGTGGTGTACCCCCACATACATATAGATATACATAGATAGATACATACATACATATATATATAGGGGATGCAAGAGTAGGAGAAAAAGGCACACACTCTACTACAAGAAGAGGGACCACAACAACCATTCGGGAAGTCGGGATCAGGAGATTCGACTCCACTATCTAGAGTTCTTTCTGTCCCTTTTCTTCTGCTTTTCAACATGTTGTCTTCTCTTTTAACTCTTGTAGTTTATTTGAATATATGTAACTAAACCCCTAGAATCCTAGGGGGATCAATGGACCCATTTCTATGTCTTAAGTAAAGCTCTTTTCTGTCACATGTATGATTCTGTCGAGGTACGCCACCTTGGTGTTATTTATGCAACTTCGTACTTAATGCTTTCTTTTGCAATGGCCACCCACGAGATTGAACTTGAGACATAGAGGAACCTCGGGAGAGGAAATCGATGTCACGCTAGAAGTTGCATAATCTATGTTAGCTTATGCCGGAAGGTGAGGTTATTCGTGCGAGCACATCGGAAGATGGCGAGCACCCTAGATAGCAATTTAGGGTTACTTTAGTTTGGCCTTTCAACGTTAATAGCCTAGGAATAGAGTGGATTAGTGTCTTCTGCTTAGGTATATTCGTATGACATCCGGAGGTGCGTATGATGGAAGTGGGGAAACCCTAGAACCCTAGGTTAGTAACATGACAGAATTCATCGTGTGAAAGAGGACTCTTGCTTAAGACTAGAATTGGTGAAGTTGTGAACCTTAGGAGCTTTTCATCAACTGATTTCCATCTCTTTATTGTCTGTCTGTTTACTTTCTGTATTTTAATTACTTGCATGCATCACAACTCATTCGATTGACTTGGCTTGGAACTAGCTGTGTCAATTTTAGTGCTTAGCAAAAGAGTCTTCGTGGGAACGATACTGTACTCACTCTATATTACTTGTCTGCGATGCATATACTTGTGTGCACCATCTTTAAATACGCAACAACTACCGTCTTCCCAAGATCGAGATGACCAAATGGTGGGAGGACCTCACGCTGTTGGAGCAAGAATATGTCAAAGGAATAACAGGAAATGCCTACTCACTAATGGAAGTTGAGATTGACTAGCGCATACTCGCAGCACTCATCGAATTTTGGGTTCCCGCGAAAATTGTTTTCAATGTAGCGGGGCACGAGTTAGTGCTGACCCTAGAGGAATATTGGAAACTCCTATCTGCTCTTACATGGGAAGGTGAGTTGGTTGTCCCACGCTTGGACAATTCCCCGGAAAAGAATTTCGATCGCTTGATAGATGTGAAAAGGAAACACGTGAAGGGAATTTTCAACAAAAACAATGGAGCCCTTTTAACTTTAAATGATTTGAGCAAACTATTTTCCCATCATAGGGGACAAGCGAATAAAAGGCTATTTCGACAGTCGTATGCCAATGCTTTCACACTCGCATTTTTTGGAACCTTCGTCTTTCCTAAAACCAAGTACTCTTTTGATGTGGCACTTGTTGGTATTATTATTCAGGTGATCCAAGGTCTGAATTACATACCCACCTTGCTAGCAGAAACCTTGAGGTCAGTTGACCATGCAAAAAGCAATGGGGGGGGGGGGGGGGGATTTATCTTGTCCAAGTTTACTCTAGATTTGGTTTTTGAGTCACATTCATGAAATAGGTTCAAGCTTTCCACGTCATTTTTTGAGGGAAAATTGGATCATCGAGATTTGGGATAAACTAAAGATCTTATCACAAAAATCTCTTTTCCCAGCGAAAACTATGCAAGAATGGAAAACCTTCCTTTTAAAGGCACAAGCCAGTGACTTCCTATGGAAGGCTCGTTGGTTTTGTGCAACAGAAACTTTTTTAAGATGTCCAAGTTTTAAGGGTATTCCTCTCTTAGGATATTATGGAAGCATAGTTTATTTCCCTTCACGACTTTACGGACAGTATGGGGGACTACAAGCTGTTCCGCAAGTAGAGGATGGTCACGACTTCTGCCTCCAATTTCAGGAACCATTTCCAGAGTCAATCAAGGGCAAGATCAAAGAGATCAAGAAGCTTTGGGAATCACTCAGGAACCTTCCTATCCCACTGGAAGAATCCAAGTTGATGAATTTGCTATAGATCCTAAACTCATGTGGCTCAAAGATGTCCCTCGACACCAAGGCGAAAGTAGCCAAGCACTGAAGGAGTTTCGGAAATCAGAAGCTGAGCTTGAGGCTGAGAGGAAGAAGGCGCATCTCTAGTGAACCAAGAGGTTGCCAAAAGCCAAGCGGAGGGATCCTAGGATGATATTTAGGCATGAGAGCCCTTGTTATTTTTCAAACTTTCCTTACATTGTAATTTTCTTTAAAAGAAAAACGTAACAAAGGCTCCATGGTTTGTGAATCAAAGTGGTGTTTGGCCAAGAAAATGATTTCCATGCATCAATAATTTTTTTTTCACAACACTAAATCCTGCATTTTTTTCTTTTTTTCTTCTTTTTTTCTTTTCTCCTGCACAGGTACCATCTGGCAAGACATAGCCCTACACGAACCCGATCGAGAGCAAGGATGGAGGATTAGCAGATCCAGGGACAGATCCCGTCAAATTCAACCAGTAACTCCGAAAAAAGGATCACTCAGTTCGAACAGGCCATGACGAACATGTTGACCCAAATAACTCAATTAACGGCACTCCTCCAAGCCCAGGCCACCGGTGTTGTAAGTTCAGTGCCTTTTGGTGTTCAGATCCACGAGCCAGCACTTGCTCCCGCTGTCGAGCTAGCTCAAGCCCCACCACTTGTGCAAGACCTCCCTAATCCGACTCCACCGATAGTAGAGCCAGCCCATGCTCCAAGTGCTGAAGGAGCATCTCCGACACTAGATATAATCCTTCCTCACACGAGGACATTGAGCAGGAACATCAATTGAAGAAGATGGAGGAGAAGATGAAGGCCATTCAAGGCCTTGACCAGTATGGGAACATTGGCTGTGATGATTTGTGCCTATTTCCTGATATGTGCATCCCAGATAAGTTCAAAATGCCAGAGTTTGAGAAGTATGACGGGACTGGCAACCCAAAGACTCACCTGTGCTTGTACTGTTTAAAGATGGCCCCTTACAAAAGTTTCGAGAAGTTCATGATTCAAACATTTCAGGAGAGCTTGAAAGGGGTGGCCCTAACTTGGTTTGTTGACCTTAAGGCAGAAGAAGTCCCCACATGGGATGACTTGGCCAACTTGTTCTTGAGGCAATACAAGTTCAGCATTGATGTCATCCCAACGCGTCTTGATCTCAACACATGGAAATGGAAGCGGAACAATCTTTTCTCAAGTATGCCCAGGAGTGGAGGGCAAGGGCAGCCCAGGTTCGACCTTCGCTGACAGAGGGGGAAGTCGTCTCCCTATTCATCAGCACCCTGAAAGGCGCATACTACACACATCTGTTGGGTCACACCACATCGACGTTCGCCGACATAGTCATGGCTGGAGGGAGAGTAGAGGATGGAATCAAGTTGGGCAAGATCGAGGATCCGTCCAAGAAGAATGGTATGGTGTGGAGGTCCTAAGGAAAATCGCCCCCAACAGAAAGAAGGATACGACCGTGAGCATGGTGTACCCTATCCAGGCACGCTATCAACCTCCACAATATACTATGCAATTCTTGGCCCCACCCACCCGAATAGCTCCGAAGGCCTCACTACCAGCACAGCAGGGTGCACCGCCTCAGAGAGCCGTGCATGACACACAAGTCTCGTCATACTTTCCAAGGAAGGGTTGTCATCAATTCACACCCTTGCCTGTCCCTTTGTCACAGGTATACAGGACGTTGCTAGAGAAAGGGAAGATTGTCCCTGAACCTGGAAGACCTGACTACAAGCAATCCAACCCAGATCTGAGCATGAATTGTGAATTTCATACGGGAATTTCGGGGCATTCCACAGACAATTGCACTTCTCTTAGGCACAGGGTGCAAGATCTTATAGATGCAGGTCACCTGGCATTCAGCGGTACAAAGACTCCCAACGTCAAAGGTAACCCTCTGCCCAATCACACAGTGGACCTTTGATTAATATGATAAGCCAGTGTGATCTTGATGGTGAAGAAGGGGTTATCATCACCATACTCCCTCTCATCATTGAATATGATCCAACAAAGATAATGTACGTGGCTCGGAGGAACTCTTCAACAGTGGATCCCATCATAATTCAACTACCGGCACCGTTCCCATATGAAGATAGCAAGCGCATCCCATGGATATATGAGACAAGGGTGGTGGAACCGAGAGAGAAAGGGAACGTGAACGGCATTACCCGATCTGGGCAATGTTATTCGCTCCCCGAAGCATGTGACAAAGGTAAGGAAAAAGCTCGAGACATCACAGGCGACGAAAATCACAGGAAGAAAATATTAGATGAAGAGGCAGCTACTTTCATGAAGGTACTAAAGGTCGATGAGTATAAAATTCTTGAGCAAATGAACAAAACTCCGGCCCATATCTCCCTCCTCGCACTCCTGCTAAAATCAGAGTCTGATCGAGAACTTTATTGAAGGTGCTGACAGAGGCGCAGGTCCCGAGAGAAATATCGACAAAATAGGTTGAAGAGGTTGTGGAATCGATTTTCTCCAACCAAATCTCTTTTGCGGAAGACGAGTTATCCGATGATGGAATGGACATGTCCGAGCCTTGCACATTGTTTACAAGTACAAAGGCTTTGTAGTGGGGGGCGTCATGATTGACAACGGATCTGCATTGAATGCGTGTCCTCTCTCAACTCTGAAGCAGATGAATGTAGACTTCAGCCTGATCTGACCAAGCAAGATAGCTGTGAGAGCTTTTGACGGATCAAGGAGGGAGGTGAATGGGGAGATCGAGCTACTTGTTGAAATTGGCCCTTGTACCTTCAATATAAAGTTTCAAGTGATGAACATACCCAATGCATTTAGTATGTTGTTGGGAAGACCTTGGATTCATTCTGCAGGTGCCGTCCCGTCAAGCTTGCACCAAAAAGTGAAGTTCATTATGGAGAACCGCCTCATCACTGTCAAGGAGAGGATGACAATGCAATCTACAAGGAGACGGCTGTTCCCTATATCAACATTGGAGAAGATGAAAATTTCCCATTCCATTCCTTCGAGTTGGTGTTAGTAATTAAGGATTGGAGCGAACCTAGACCCACCAAGGCTGACAAAATGATTGGAAGGGTGCTTTTGAGAAACAATTACCTCCTCGGTATTGGTCTAGGAGTCAAGGGGCAGGGCGTGCATGAGCCTATAATGCCCAAACTGCTCCAGAATTGACATGGGCTCGGCTACCGCCCTTCCTGCAAGGAGATTACCGTAGCATGTAGGAATCGCACTTTCGGGAGGCTCTCTCATTTAAGTCTCATTGAGAACTCACCGATGGAGATTCCTCCCTTGAGGACATCATTTCCAGGCCCACCACGCATTGAAGGAGGCACCCATGAAGGTCCAATCATTGTTTATTACAGCCATTTTCATGCCCCGCCTAGTATTGGAGCCATTCTAGAAGCAAACTCTGGTAGCACTGGCATCCACCCAGCGGTTGAGGATGAGAAACTGGCCAACTGGACAACGGTTCCACTCTTTCCGGCCTTAGTTGCTGATGAGTAAGCATATTCGAGTAGTAGGATGTTACCCACATGTGGCATACCCATGAGCCCACGACGGATGAGGGATTTGTCATGGTCCTAAGCTATCCAAACGAGATCCCTTTTTGTGAATTTTGTTCCTTAAGATTCCTCTTTCTTATATCTCACACATTATACTAAATTGGTTATCTTTCTCCTTGTCCAAGCAACACCCGAATCCAAAAGATGAGAGATGCGGCGGTTCACACCCACTTAAGAAAAGTCTCGATCACTCTATCCCCATACTTTACGGGGAGGAGTTGAACGATGACAACACCCCAAAGGAGATCACAAACAGCCTAGAAAGATTCGAGGAAAGCAAGCCAATGACTAATGAGGCCACGGACACAATCAATATTGGCACAGAGGAAGAACCGTGTAACGGAATGAGTCTCGATGCCACACAACAAGCTCAAATGATCGATCTTTTGAAAGAATTCCAGGAAATCTTTGCTTGGTCCTATACCGACATGCCAGGCCTGGATCTAGCAATTGTGCAGCATCATCTGCCAACGGACACTCAAAAGTTTCCTCCAAAAAGGCAATACTTAGGAAGGTAGAAGCCTGAGCTGATCTTGAAGGTAAAGGAAGAGGTTGTCAAACAAATCAATGCGGGTTTCTTGGAGGTGTGCAACTATTCAGAGCGGCTTGCTAACGTAGTCCCTATTCTTAAGAAAGACGGAAAGGTTTGCGTTTGTGTCGACTATCGTGACCTCAAAAAGGCTAGGCCGAAAAACAATTTCCTGCTTCCTCACATTGAGTGCTTGTTGATAATACCGCCGGTCATGAAATGTTCTCATTCATGGATGGTTTCTCAAGCTATAATCAGATCAGGATGGCAGAAGAGGATAAGTCGAAGACGACCTTTATAACAATGTGGGGAACATTTTGTTACAAAGTCATGCCTTTTGGACTTAGGAATGCAGAGACTTTGTTTCATGACATGATGCACAAGCAGATTGAGGTTTATGTGGACGATATGATCACGAAATCTCGACAAGGAGCAGACCACTTAACCAATTTGCGCATGTTGTTTGAGCGTCTCCAAAAGTACAAGTTGAGACTCAATACAGTAAAGTGCGTCTTCGGTGCAACTTCTGGCAAATTACTAGGATTCATTGTCAGTAAGAAGGGCATTGAACCCTGATAAAGTCAAAGCAATCACCGGTCTCCCTCCTCCTAGCACTGCCAAGGAAGTGAGAAGCTTGCTAGGCCGTCTGAACTATATTGCTCGTTCATTGCGAACCTTATGAGCAAATGCCAGCCTCTTTTCAAGCTTTTGCACAAAAATGCTCGGATCCAATGGGATGATGAATGCCAACAAGCCTTTGACACAATCAAGACTTATCTGGCAAACCCTCCAATACTAGTTCCACCTACTCCAGGTCGGCCCTTAATCTTGTACTTGACAGTTTGCAAGAAATCGTTAGGAGCCATGCTAGCCCAATCGGATGATACAGGGCATAAGGAGCACGCGATCTACTATTTGAGTAAGAAATTCACCAAGGGAGAATCGAAGTATCCTGAAGTGGAAAAGCTTTGTTGTGCATTGGTATGGGTGGTACAACGTCTCTGTCAATACACGATGTACTACACTGTACATCTCTTGTCCAAGACAGACCCTTTACGCTACTTGTTGGAGAAACCGGCCTCCATGAAGAATTTAGCTAAGTGGCAAGTTCAGCTTGCTGAATACGATATTCAATTTGTATAGCGCATGTCTGTGAAAGGACAGGCTCTGGCAGATCATCTAGTTAAACTCCCAATTGATGACGAGACTTCGATCAATTCCGAATTGCCAGATGAGGGAATCCTACAAGTGGAAAGCGACTCGAACGTTGAGCCCTGTTGGAGGATGTACTTCGACGGAGCCGTGAACTCCATGGGTTGTGGCATTGGTGCAGTCTTGATCTCCCGAAAGGACGACATTACCCCATTGTAGCAAAAGCGGCTTTCCCTTGTATTAACAATGTTGCTGAGTATGAGGCTTGCATATTGGGGTTGAAAGCAGCGCTCGATTTCAAAGTCTAAGAGTTAGAGGTGTATGGGGACTTGATGCTTATCATTTTACAAACCTTGGGAGAGTGGAAGACTGGAGATCCAAAATTAATACCATACCATGAGCATCTGGAGAAAGTGGTGAAGCTATTCAAAAGGATCACTTTTACCTACACCCTGCACACAAAGAATCAGTTCGCACATGCACTGGCCACACTTGCCTCAATGGTCAGTATTTTGGGAGAAGACATGATCGAACCCCTTGAGATAGAAATCAATGAGCATCCTGCCCATTGTAACATGACTGAGAGCGACAATGATGAGCCATGGTATGTGAAAATAAAGCGCTACCTCAGTACGGGTGAATATCCAGAGCACGCCGACCCAAAGGCCAAGAAATCATTTGACACCTGGCATGTAATTATTTCTTAAGTGGAGAAGTCTTGTACAAGAAATCATTTGATGCGACTCTCTTGAGATGCGTAGATGCTAGAGAGGCGGAACGCCTAATGAAGGAAGTGCATGAAGGGATATGTGGGCCTCACATGAGTGGGCACATGCTAGTGAAGAAGATTATGCGACTTGGGTATTTCTGGACAACCATGGAAACAGACTGCTCGAGGCATGTTCGACACTGTTACTTGTGCTAAGTTTATGCAAACCAGATGAATTCACCGCCAAATGAATTACACCCAATATCGGCACCTTGGCCCTTCTCAATGTGGGGCATTGATGTGATTGGTCCGATCTCTCCAAGGGCTTCAAATGGACATATCTTCATCTTAGTGGCTATTGACTACTTCATGAAGTGGGTTGAAGCCGAATCCTATGCCTCAGCGACCGCCAACGTGGTGGCTCAATTTCTCAAGCGCAACTTGGTCTCTCGATATGGTGTACCAGAGAATATTATCACCGATAATGCCAAAAATTTCAATAACAGACTTGTTGATGAGTTGTGCGGGAGGTTCAAGATTAAGCATCGTAATTCCTCTCCATATCGACCCCAAATGAATGGGGCAATGGAAGCAGCCAATAAAAATTTGAAGAAGGTCATTGAAAAGGTGACTGTTACGTACAGAAACTAGCATGAGGTGCTTCCTTGGGCTCTTCTAGCATATCACACATCGATTCGCACATCTACTGGGGCAACTCCACACTCCTTGGTCTACAGTACCGAAGTCGTATTACCAGTTGAGGTAGAAATCCCTTCTCTAACAATTCTTGTCGAATCCAATCTAGAAGAAGCTGAATGGGCAAGACAGCGATATGAACAGGTGAACCTTATTGATGAGAAAAGACTTGCAGTGCTCTGTCATGGCCAGTGCTATCAGAAGCGCATGGCTCGTGCTTACAACAAGAGGGTTCAACGTTGCGAGTTCCAACTGGGCGACTTGGTGTTGCATAAAGTGTTGCGCATTACTCCCGACTCTCAAGGCAAATTCATGCCCAAGTATGAAGGCCCCTATGTTGTTAGAGAAGTCTTCTCCAGTGGTGCACTGAATATCACTGACATGGATGGTCAAGATATCTTAAGCACTGTTAATGCGGATTCGCTGAAGAACTATTTCCCCTATGGAGCAGGCCGATGCGCCCTTTATGTTACTTTCCAAAAAAATATCAAGAGAGAAAAAATGTATAGTCCTGCTAGACTGAAAACCCGAAAGGGCGGTCTAGGCAAAAATTAGGGAAAGAGGTGCGACTGAAAACCCGAAGGAGGGCAATCGTACCAAAAGGAGAGCTAAATGATACTCCTGCTAGTCTGAAAACCCGAGAGGGCGGTCTAGGTAAAAGTTAGGGAACTGAGCGGTACAATTACTCCCTTAGAGGAGGGTCGTAGCAAAAGGAGAGGCATCTGACAGAAAAATGAATGAAAAATCAAATAAAATATCCCCGCTAGATCAATGTACATGACATGATCTAGGCAAAAGTTAGGGGAAAGTTATTGCCTTGGCCACGATGATGCGGAATTCTTGGTACAAGTAGCCACAGTCATGGTCTGAGAGGTCAAAGGCAAGCAGTCCAAGAACCAAGAAAGGTTGACATGTGATCCTAAGGGGTGCATCTCGAGTGGTGGTTTACTGCACATATCCTTTGAAATTTGGAGAATTAAAAAGAATAAACTTTCTCTTGTTTCTACTTGATCCCGTGGACTGAATCCGAACTCGTGCCCTTTCTTTCTAAAAAGGAACACAACCACTCCTCAAGATGGTTACGAAGCTGATGATCCCAAACATCCATTGCTCAAATTGCTTTACTTGTCGCAATTGGGGTTGCCTGAGGTGGAACCAATGACATGTTGGCTTGTTGCTTGTCTTCACAGGTACGCAGATGAGAGCACTATAGAGTGCTCTTACAGTATAAGCCAGAGTTCGACGGGGCAGACTAAGAATCTGGAATGGCTGCCAGCAAAAACAAACTTAGTGTAGAGAGCTGCACACCTTGCGCCTGGAGCCACATTTATTTCTCCTTTGTGCCCAAAGCTGCGTTCATTTCTCCCTTGCACCCAGAGCCACACACCCTACGCCCAGAGCCACATTTGTTTCTCCTTTGCGCCCAGAGCTGCGTTTATTTCTCCCTTGCACCCAAAGCCGCACCCCATGCCCAGAGCCACACACCTTGCACCCAGAGACGCACGCCCCGCGCCCAAAGCCACACACCTTGCCCCCAGAGCTGCACACAACACCCAGAGCCGCACACCTTGGGCCCAGAGCTGCACACCGTGCCCAGAGCCGCATTTATTTCTCCTTTGCACCCAGAGCTGCGCTTATTTCTCCCTTGCGCCCAGAGCCACACACCTTGTGCCCAGAGTTGCACGCCCCGTGCCCAGAGCTGCGCCTTGCACCCAGAGCCGCACACCCTGTGCTTAGAGCTGCACATCTCGTGCCCAGAGCTGCACATCTCGTGCCCACAGCCACACCTTGCACCCAGAGCCGCACACCCTGTGCCTAGAGCTACACACCCTCCGTCCAGAATTGCACACCCTGCACCTAGAACTGCACATCCTGTGCCTAGAGCCGCATTTATTTCTCCTTTGTGCCCAAAGCTGCATTTATTCTCTTGCGCCCAGAGCCGCACCACGCTCCCGGAGCCGTACCTTGCGCCTAGAGCAGCACACCTTGCCCCCAGAGTAGCACCCCTTGCCCTCAGAGCTGCACATCCTGTGCCCAGAGCGGCATTTATTTCTCTTTTGCACCCAGAGCAGCGTTTATTTCTCCCTTGCGCCCAAAGCTGCACACCCCGCGCCTAGAGCCGCAAACCCCTTGCCCACAGCTGCACCTATGTCTAGAGCCACATTTATTTCTCCTTTGCACCTAGAGCCACGTTTATTTCTCTCTTGGGCCCAGATCGGCACCCTTCCTCTTTGTGCCCAGAGTTGCACTTTGCCTCTCTATGCCCAGAGTTGCATCTTTTCTACTTCGCGTCCAAAGTTGCATCGCACTCATTTCTCCATGTGCATGGCCCGTATCGTTCGAAGTTAGTAACATGCCAGTCCAAAATTGAGTGCTATTTGTCTTTGGACAGTCACTCTGTGAGCGTCAATCCAAAGAGGGGCAATCGTAGACACTCAATTTTTACCCGAGTATCGTCCATCCCTTCTTCCGTGTGTATCTTCTATTTATGCTTGTCTTCTCTATTTTCTATCTTCTTTCGGCTCTGTTTGTCTTCTTCCGTGTCTGTCTTTTGTCTGTGTATCTCTTCTGTTTTCTCTGTCTTCTCTGTCTATCTCTGTCTGTCTCTGTCTTCCATGTCTGTCTTCTTTGTAGTTCTTTCCCTCCCCCCTCTATGTTGGTCTTCTTCCATGTATGCCTTTTGTATGTGTCTGTCTTCTGTCTTCTGTAGTCTGTCTTCTGCATGTGTCTGTCTTCCGTCTACCTTATATCTTTGTCTTCTACCATTTATTGTCTGCCTTTCGTCTATCTTTTGTTTTCTGCTTCTGCTTATTTTATTTTTCTATCCACTCAACTTTTGTTTCTTTGCAAATAAACCCCGCCGAGCTCTTCTCTATAAAGAGAGCCATTCACCCTCTTTGAGGACTCTCTCTCCACATTCTCTTGAATTAGACTCATGTGCTGAGCAAAGAATTCAAGAACACACATTCCACTCCAAATTAATTGGTCTTTGAATCCGTCGTAGGTCCGAGCCGTAGCCGGAGCTGGAGCCGGAGCCCATCATCAAGTTCGTGCTCACCATCGATTCAAGCCGGAGTCCGAGCTCAAGCCCTCCATCGATCCGATCCTGAGCCGGCGTCGAGTTCAAGTCCATCGCCAATACGAGCCCGAGCCCATAACCAACTTCGAAGCCGTCTCCGTTCCGAGTCCACCACCGAGCTTCCGCACACACCTCGTTATCACTATCATCTTGGTCATAGGTATAAATTTCTCATTCGGGATTTAAAAATATCCTTGGAAGTTAAAGTTTTTCTTTTTTTTCCATGTAATTTTTTTATAAAAAATGAAAAAACAAAAAAAAGAAAAAAAGAGGTAAAAAAACATTTTCATGTACAGAAATTTGAACTATCCTAAAAGAAAGCTCGATGTTAGTTCAATTTCTAAGAGTATGCATATACAATATAATTTATCTTTTTAGAAAATATAAAAATTACAAAAAAAGTACAAAAAAATTTTCGAATAAATAAAAAAAAAGAAGCAACTTTTTGGGTAGTAAGATGGGGAATGACTAGAAGTCGAGTTGTGAAAAATCGTGATGATGAAACGAGTTACCAAAAATTCAATTTTGTGAACTTTTGCATCGACTCAGATCAGTCCAACCCCATTTTTGCGAAAATACAGACCAGCCCCTGAGGATTATGTCTGATTCAGAGTATTCCTAAGTGTTTGTAGGGTCTAGGGAATGGTCCTTGAACTTTTCAGAGCATTACAGATCAGCCCAGGAGATTTTTACCACACTTTTCAGTTTAGTCCTGGACTTTCTGCGAATTTACAGATCAGTCCCTGCCTTTTAAATCAGTCCAGAAAGTTTTTTTATAAGGCCCAGACTTCCTGAACATTTCAAAGCAGTCCCTAAGGTATTTTCAAGCCATCCAAAGCTGGACCAAAATTTTTTGAAATTTTTACTCGAGTGCCTGAGCGGTTTAACTTGACTTCGCAATTTCAAGTATTTTTTAGAATTATTACGATGTGAAATAAATTAATGGTGGTTGATTTGTTTGATGGTATTGAGTGGTGATGATCAATGTATATGGCTCACTTGTATGTGGGATGGGGGAAATATATGTATTCGAGTGCACCAATGTGAGAGAGAGAGAGATGATGGTGAATGTATGTAATCTCGATGTGGAATCCTTTATTTTCTGCACTTAGATTAGGACGATAGCGGCATGCTAGGAACGTGGCGCGGATCGCCAATTTACATTTTGGACCATCGATTCAAACTTCGATCAGGACAATAATTGGACAAAGTAAAATGTGCAAGCAAACAAATGACCTAGACTTAGGGATGGGTACCAATTTTGGGTGTGTCTCGGCTCACGAGCTTCAAGACACGTAACAGGATCCCCGAACTCGAATCTCGGTTTCAAGACCAATAAATACTTAGGTGGTTAATATCATGATCACTTAGGAGAATAATAGGTTTCTGATCGACCTTAGGACTAGTTCCTTAAATGATTAGTGACGACTCCAATCCTACCTCGATTAAAGTCCGAAGTAAGGCCTCGTGTTTGCCTAAATTGAATCTTTTCTTGAGTCAGAATTTTCAACGTCCAACAGTTAGTATGTGCGTTGAATGGTTGTAGCGTGATATATGCGGTTTCCCTTTCTCAATATTAAAAAATCGTGCAGGCTCCTATTGTTCCCATTTAATGTTGTTCTATATGTTTAATAAGTTATCTCACAGGCTTAACAATGTTTATCCGGTGTGTTGACGACAAAAATCAGATTTAGTATAATAAATAATGGTTTTATCTCTGCAATGAGCAGTCCTACTATCTCAAAACGGCTTTGTTCGAAAATATCATTCATTTGCTGAAAGTGTTCCCAAGTTTATGGATGTTCAAGTTTTTCTCATGAAAATGCTTTTTTTTTTATCAATTTATTTAGATTTACTTGTTCATCTTGGTCGGGATGAGGTGACTAAATTCATTCTTGTGTCTTCTTGCTATTATTGACTCATTTAGGTTGGGATCGTTGTCATTGACCTTGTTTAAGTGTTGCTTGGTTGCTGCAACAAAAATTGATTATTTGGATTATCTTTTTAGAGATCCATAGGTGGTTACAATTGATTCTTCATCTAGGCTCCATTTGTTCACTCTTGAAGTTGTTTTCTTGATTGAGAATGGTTTCAAGACTTTGTCAATTGATTTTTGGTGTCCTCATATTTATTGATTGATGCATGTTTAGGGGACCTATCTTTTTGTGTTCCTTTTAGTCATCTCCTTTGGTTTGCTTGTTTCTCGAGGCTTATACTTTGTCCACTAGAATCCGTTCTTAACTTCATGTTTATCCCACTTAACTTTACTACATTTACATATCGTTATCTTCTTATAATTAGATAGGATAATAAAATATGGGATTAAATAAAATAAGGCAAATCTAGAAACACTGCTAGGGTACCGATTTGGGGCGTGTCAATGGGCTCACGAGCCTTTCGAGCGTAATAGAGCCCCCGAATCCACCTTTGGCTCAAGACCGACAACAAAAGCCTAGGTGGTTAGTGTCATGCTCCCTTATGGGAATAATATGTTTCTAATCGACCTCAGGACTAGCTCCATAAATGATTAGTGGCGACTCCCTTTTAGTTATTTATTTATTTATTTTTAGCCATGATATCGTGAACTCGATTTTTTTCGTGGTTGCGACAGATTGGCGACTTTACTGGGAACTACTTTTCAAAAAAAGGGTTCGGGCCCATTTATATTTGTTTCTATACATGCCTTGTCTTATTTTTACTTTTTTATTTTTATTGTTATTTTTGGCTAATATATCTTCTACAATTTTTTTTAATTTTTTTCAATTGATGTTTTTAATTTTTGCATATTGCATCGCATTAAAATTTTAGGATCCAAAACGCTCAAACCTAGGTCGATCTCAAGAACCTTTTAGGTTAGATAGAGGGTTCTGAATAGGGGCACGGACAAAGCGGTCCAAGACCGTTGTTACGGTCGCGAAAGACCCTCGCTCGGCTAGCAAGTCCGATGATCCCAAAGGGAGAGGAAACTACGAGTCGAGAGCCTGCACGTTTAGATATCACCCATCCTTAGAACCAAGCTCACATGCATAGCATCAAGCCTCCAATCATCCGTTGGAATTGTAATTTCAATCAGGCTCTAGGGTTAGTTCTATTTTAGGTTAAGTGGGCCTTTCTTTTGTATTTATGATTTTGACGTATTTTTCAATTAACGAGCTCATAGGATAGCTTTCCTTAGGATAGGTGGGCTCTTCTTTTGTTGTTTTGATTCACATATATTTTGGGGCACATACGTTGGTTTATTTCAAGTTAGATGGGCTTTCCTTTACATTTTTTTATTTTTCCAGCGGGCCCTTCAGTTAGCTCATTCTAGGTTAAGTGGGCATCTCTTTTGTATTTTGACTTTTTTTTTATAGATTGATTGGAACTGATGTACATATACTTTATCTTGTTAGTGAATTGATATTAATTATTGCATTTGCATCATGTTTTCCTAAACAAAACCTAGTAGGTATGCCATTCATATTGATGTAACATTCTAAGGTCGCTTAATTTCCCATTTTGGTAAGGAATGGAGTCCCAACTTGCTTGTCCACAAATTGATCACATTGCCTGTCCCGCCGAAGTTATCAACCACTTATGGAATTCCATGCGTCCCATAGAGCAAGTTTGCATATGAAGCCTTTGAATTATTCGAAGCAACCCACCAATTCCTTTCGTGCAGGCTCCTATTGATCCATTTAATGATGTTTGGGGAGTGTCGATGGGCTCGTGAGCTTTTTGAGAGTAATAGAGCCCCCGGATCCGACTTTGGCTCAAGACCGACAATAAAAGCCTAGGTGGTTAGTGTTATGCTCCCCTAGGTGAATATTATGTTTTTAATCAACCTTAGGACTAGCTTCATAAACGATTAGTGGCAACTCCCTTTTATTTATTTATTTATTTATTTTTAGCCATGATATCGTGAACTCGATTTTTTTTCGAGGTTGCGACAAGCATCATTTTTTTTATGGTGTTTTTCTTTTGCTCAATTCGCCCGAGAGATAAATGTTTAGTGTTGACCTCTACTTTGCTGCCATTGTATCTAGAAGACGGACATCCATGTCCTTAGCATGACTAAGACAAAGTGAATTTGCCTTAAGGAAATTGTGATTGTTAGAGGTCTCGACTTCTACTATTTGTGTTTCTATACTTTTCTTTGTTGATTAAGTATTCTAATTTTATATTATTATACGGTTTTGTGTCATAAGTTTTAGTTTTCAAATTCTATTTTAATTTCATTGTCTAAGATTACATATTATTAATCCAACTAACGATCTTAAGACTCTTTATTGTGACCTTAGATGGCTTTAGAGAATTCTTCTTCTTTCGATGTGTTCAATCACAATGCCACCGATGCAGTTAATGACTTAGCCTTTGTCCTTACTATACCCCTAGGAGGTTCAGTTGTCATGTCTGCTACCGTTCTAGTGAACCGCAAATAGAAACATATTAAGTTCAATGGATTAAGCTTTGGGAGGTGGTAGCGGAATATATTGTTCTACTCGACTACCTTGAATCCTACAGGACTCTTGACAAAGGAAAGTTTGAAAGTTTTCAAGGAATAAATGGATGCCTCAGCTCTACATGTAGTGAAAGCCTAAAATCATTCAGGTTTCTTATACAGAAACTATGTTTTAAATAATATGCACAATTCATTGTATAATATATTATTGTATGTTTAAGATGGCAAAAACCCAATGGGAATCCTTAGATCATAAATATAAGACAAATTGTTGTATAAAGAAGTTTGTAGTTGGACGATTCATTAATTATAAAATACTAGATTCAAGAATAACGATCAATCAGATGCAAGAGATAAAGGTAATCTCGCATGAAATTAATGCAAAAGGCATGACTATGAGTGAAACCTTCCAAGTCACTATTATACTTGAGAAGTTGCCACTTGGATGAGAGGATTTTAATAATTACCTTAAACACAAACCAAATGAAATGACATCAGAGAATTTGAATGCTAGATTTCGTATCAAAGGAGATAATAGAGGGCTGTATGGGTTCTAAGGCTAATATAGTAGAGTATGGGTAAGGCTCGAAGTTCAAAAAGAATAAGGCCAAGTTCAGAATGAAGGGAGACATTTCCAAAATAAATTTCAATGAAAATGGTTTAATTATGGTAAGAGAGGCCATAGGTCTCCTAAATGCCAATGTCCTAAGTAGAAGAATCCTATGGCAAATGTGGTTAATGCTATTTTCTAGGACATGTCATCCATCAACCTATCTCAGCTATGTTTTCTAAGATTAACCTGGTCGGGTGTAATATTGGATTGACCTTGAAGCTACTCAACAAATTTGTTCTAGTGGGGACCTCTTCATGACTTTTGAGTCAGTCAAGGGAGAGAAGACTTTCATTGGGAGCTTGTCATTCTCTGTTGTTAACTTGGCCTTCTCTATTGTTGAAGGTCAAGGGAAGGTGGTGTTGAAAATGACCTCAAGGAAAATTGCTGACTTTAAATAACATGTTATTTGTGCCAAAAATTGGAAGAAACCAGTGTCAAATATGGATTCAAAATGGTGTTAAAGCCAGACAATTATTTTTTGTCTATATTTGGAATGTGTCGGTGTAAGGGCTATATGAGTGATGGGCTTTTAAGTTCAATGTAATCACAATTGTTGATAAAGATGTTAATTCTTATATTTACTTGTCTTCCAATTTATGGCATGATAAATTAGGATGTGTTAATTATGATTCAATGCAAAAATTAATTAACAAGGAACACATACCAAAATTTCAAGTCGATTCAAATACCAAATATTAAATTTGTGTATATCCACAATTAACAAGACCATCATATCGAATGATTGAAAAAAACACATAACAACTTGGCCTCATTCATATTGATGCATGTGACTTGAAGTTCGCACAAATAAGGGGTGGCAATAAATAGTGCCTTCATTAACGATAACACGAAATGCTATTATGTGCATTTGCTAAAAAGTAAAGATGAGGACTTGAATAAATTTATTTTTTAAAAAAATCAATTTGAGAATCAATTTAATAAGAAAAAAAAGATATTGAAAAGTGATAGAGACGGCGAGTATGAAATACATGTTGGTGATTTCTATGCAGAATATGAGATTATCCATGAAATGATAGCATCCTACTCACCTTAATCGAACAGTGTTGCTGAATAGAAAATTGCACATTAAAAGAAATGGTGAATATGATTTTATTAAGTTCAAGGTTCCTCAATATCATGAAGGGAAACTATTTGACAAGTAATTTATTTTTAATAAGGTACCTCCAAAGAAAGATGAAAATATCCCATATGAATTATGACATAGGGGACTATCCTATAAACACTTGCAGGTGTGGGTGTCTTGCAAATATAACTATGCCAACATTGAAGGAGATAAAGATGGGTCGTAAAATAGTGGACTGCATCTTTATAGATTTTGCACATAATAACAATAAGTATCGATTTCTTGTATGCAAATCAAAGAATTAAGATACACATAAGAATGCAATGATGGAATCAAAGAATGAACTGTTCTATGAAGATGTATTATTACATAGATCCAATGAGGGATGAAACCCATAAAAAAAAATCAGAAACTATGAAGAAGGAAAGTCATGATTTGGACAACGAGTCTAATAAACTAAGACGAAGTTAGAGGCCAAGAGTGATAAAATCTTTTAAAGATTATTTTCTAACTTATTTATTAGACAAAAAGAACTACCGAATTATGAAGAAGTCGTGACCTCTTTTGAAGGACTCCTTTGAAAGTATGCAATGAATAATGGAATTGATTTTATTTTATAGAATTATAACTGGGAGTTAGTGGACCTTCCTCCTAGTTGCGTTTAGAATCCAAATGGATTTTTAAAAGGAAGATGAGAATATAGATAGTTAAAAGGAAGATGAGAGTAGACAACTCTATTGATAAGTATAAGGCATTGCTTGTAATTAATGGATACTAGCAGTGAGAAGTTCTTGATCACTTTCACTCTTATTCTTTGGAGACAAGAATAAATTTCGATATGATGATATTTGCAATTACAGTGTTACACAATTTAGAGGTACATAAAATGAATATTAAAACAAATTTCTTGAATAGTGACCTAGAAGAAGAAATTAACATGGAAAAAGTAGAGGGTTATGTGGTTCCCTAAAATGAAAAGAAAGTCTATAAACCGGTTAAATCATTGTATGAATAAACAAGTACGAAAGTAATGACATGACAAGTTTGACAATGTGATGATTTCCAACAGATTCCAGATCAATGAGTGTGACAAACTTATATACATAAAATAGTTAATTATTTTATTCTTAAACGTGAATGATATACTCATTGTTGGTAGTGATAGAACAATCATCAAATCTACCAAGAACATGTTGCACTCAATATTTGACCTAAAAGACACGAGCCTTCCTGATATGATTTTAGAAATTAAAATCACAATAATATTAGAAAGACTAGTCTTGAGTCAATCGCATTATGTGGACAAAATTCTTGAAAATTTTTTTTTCTAGAAAGTTCTTGAAAATTTTAATAAGAATGATTTGGTATCTTTAGAATATAATTAGACACTAGTCTTCATCTTTCAAGAATATAGGAAAGTGTATTTTTCAAGTAAAACCTTCAAAAGTCATCAAAAGCCTAACATATCTAATGATTTTTACAAAACCAGACACTGCCAACATGATTAGTTGGTTGAGCAAATGCATGAATAATCTAAGTGCCCACCTTTGGAAAGAAATAGTAAGGGTACTAAGGTACCTAAAATATACTCAAAACTGTGATCACTGTTATACTAGATATCCAATGGTCTTGAATGGTACAGTGATGTGAAACAAACACCTGATATAAGAGACTAAATCTACTAGCGAATGTGTGTTCAAGTAATTTAGGATGGTTATATCATAAAAATTCTCAAAATAAATTACGATAGCCCGACCTACAAAGGAATTTGGATTTATCACTCTAGATAAATCTAAAGAAGAAGCTGAATGGCGATGCCATTTCCTTGGGGATATTCCAAAATGAGAAAGACTGGTACCTCCAATTTACATTTATTGTGATAGCTAGTCAACAATTGGAATTGATGGGAGTGGGCCTCTAGCTCGCTCCCTTGCTAGGCCAACCCACCTTCGGGCCCATGAGTAAGGCCCAACAACCTCAGCAGCGCCCTTACCTAGCAGTGCTACCATAGCAGGGCAGTTGGCAGTACCACTGACAACGCCCACGCCTTGAGGCAGAGGTTGGTGGTGTAATTGTAGCAGGGCAGTTGGCTGTACACTGACAATGCCCATGCCCTGAGGACAACATATCCCGTGATTTGTGTTGACTCATGATTAATTTATATAATCCCCCCATGTATATAAGGATTCAAGGTGATTCACCAAAGACAAGAACCCCAATACACATCTTTGACACCCTACACGTTCTCGAACATAACATTTGGCACCGTCTGTGGGAACTAACAAGGAGCCATGGTTCAAACTCGCAGCAATTGAAGAACAACCAGTTTTGCTCGTGAGCAGCCCCCTTCACCACCTGCATTTCCCGTGACCTTGGGTCCCTCCCGAATCCTGTCGAAAACCCGTCGAACAACCCTCCCCAGTCCAAGCTTGAGCCCGACCCTTTACTCGGATCCCTCCTCGCTCACACTCGCCGAGCCGTTGAACAGCTGATAGAACGACGTGTGGCCGCCCTTGTGGAGATCATCGTGTCCCGACATCTGAATGAGCTGTGAGAAGGCGCTGGAGACACGGCCGAAGAGGCCCGAGCCCATTCCCCGGACGTGGCGGCCATGAGTTCCCACCTGGCACCTTCCCTGTCGGAAGGTGCTGCTTCCCAAGCTGGTAACAGTATGACCGCTGGGGAGGTACAGAGACTGGTGGAGGATCGGTAGCCAGAGCTCTCGAGGTGAACAATCGCCGCCAATATGGCCTATTGGAGCGCTTCGCGGGATCCCTTCCGGTCAAGCGTACCCCGATGGAGCTTTTCGGGATGCAACAGCGAGATCAAGAATCTCTCCGCCACTGGTACGAGCGTTTTGTCAAGATGGCGGCCGAGGTGGACTACTTGACCCCGTGCGAGAAGATGGCCGCATTCCAACGTGGCTTGAGGGACGAGGAGTCCGCAAAGAATCTGATCATTTACCCGCCGACCAACTTCACTGACCTAGCAGCACGCACCCAGCGGTTCATGACTGTCAAAGAGACTGACTGGAGGCGGAAAGATGTAAAGCGTAAAGAGGCCTCCGCTAGCCGGCACGACGATCGTGGAGCCCGAGATAACAAACGGGAAAAATTTACCCCGCTACTTGCGCCACGCGCTGTTGTCCTGGCCGAAGGTGAGAAGCAACGCCTAATAAGGACACCCATCAAAACCAAAGACACCCTAGGGCCTGACGCAGATAGGTACTGCCATTACCAAAGGGCGGCAAGCCACGACACGGAGGACTGCAGATAGCTGAAGGTCGAGATCGAGAGGCTGGTCCAAGGAGGACACCTGCAGGAATATGTCCAGCGCCCGCCGGCTAGGAACAACTGGCGACGGGATCCTGGAAGACACGACCGACTATCCGAGCGGCAAGAGAATGGGAGGCTGGCGGCCAGAGACCCCCCCCCCCCCCAGCGCGAACATCGGGGAACGATACATGTGATAACCGGTGGCCGCGCCTCCATGAACAAGCTCCCGGCCATTGAAATGCAGTGTCTGGACCGTGACTACAGTTGTCCGATCACATTCACAGACAAGGATGTTGAGTTCGTGCCCCCCTTAGCAAGGGACGAGGTGCTGGTAGTCACCGCCAACATTGGAGGGTTTGAAGTGCGGCGGATCTTGGTCGACAATGGGAGCTCAGCTGAAGTTTTGTACTACAAAGCTTTCCTAAAAATGGGGTACACGGACGTGGCCCTCTCACCCGTCGAAACCCCACTGGTTGGATTTAATTTGGGGGGGAGGGGGCGGTTGGTGGGGCAGTCCACCTGCGGGGAACCATCACCCTGCCCCTTGCTTTGGGCTCGGGGAACAAAACTTCAAGCTGCATGACCACTTTCTTGGTGGTAGACCTCCCCTCAGCCTACAATGCCATTATGGGGCGACCTACTCTGAACGCTCTCGGGGCCATACCATCCACTTTCCACCAGATGATCAAATTCCCCACCCCACGAGGAACCAGAATTGTCCATGGAAATCACCAGGTGGCAAAGTGTTGCCATATGGCGACTTTAAAAGAAACGCGCGTGTGCCCCTCCCTCCAGATAGAACTAGACTCCCGAGAAGAAGTCGAGCGCCCTGCACCAGGGGGAGAGCTGGAGGAAATCCCCCTCACGCCTACGCAACGTGTCAGAATCGGCACAGACCTGAGCCCCACTTGTAAGGATAATCTCATAACTTTATTGCGTGAGTTTTCTAGCGTGTTTACTTGGATACCCACAGACATGAAAAGCATCGACCCGTCGATCATCACCCACTGCCTCGCAATCCACCTAGGCGCTCGCCCGATCAGCCAGAAATGACGACCCATGGGCGCTGAGCGGCGAGAGGCTGTTCTTGAGGAGGTAGCGAGACTCCTCGCCACGAACTTTATTGAGGAGGTCTGTTTCCAAACATGGGTGGCCAACGTGGTCTTGGTGAGGAAGCCGAACGGGAAATGGAGGATGTGCGTCGACTACACGGACCTCAACAAGGCGTGCCCCAAGGATGCTTACCCACTCCCCTAAATAGACCAACTGGTGGATGCCACGGCCGGTCACAAGCTGCTCAGCTTCATGGACGCATACTCCGGATACAACCAGATTACCCTGCATCCTCACAACTGGTAGAAGACGACATTCTACGCAGGCGATGGCATATACTGTTACTAAGTTATGCCTTTTGGCCTCAAGAATGTGGGAGCCATATACCAGCGCTTGGTAAACCGACTGTTTGCCACCCAGCTGGGGACCACTATGGAAGCATATGTAGATGACATGATCGTCAAATCGAGGAGGGCAGTGATGCACCTGGAGGACCTACGAGCGGCATTCAACGTGATGAGGTGCCACAACCTTCTACTCAACCTGGAAAAATGCGCCTTCGACGTAGGGTCTGGAAAGTTCCTGGGCTTCCTACTCATGCACTGGGCTATCGAGGTGAACCCTGAGAAGATCAAAGCTATCACAGATATGAAATCCCCCACGACGATCAAGGAGGTTCAACACCTCACAGGCCACCTAGCAGTTCTCTCCCGCTTTCTCTCCAGGGCCGGGGACAAATGCTTTCCTTTCTTCACAAAGATCAAAGCCGGTAAAACCTTCACCTGGACACCCAAGTGCGAGGAGGCGTTTGTACAGCTCAAAGCATATCTGAGCTCTCCGCCATGCCTGGCAACCCCCATGATGGGAGAAAATCTGAGGCTCTACCTCTGGGTGAGCGAGGTCGCAATAAGCTATGTCCTGGTCGTCGAAAGAGAGGGCGTGCAATGCCTCATCTATTACGTGAGTAAGGTTATGATCCCAGCGGAGCGGCAGTACATGCCCATGGAGAAACTCACGTTGGCGGTCATCCTAGCAGTGCGAAAGCTAAGACCCTACTTCCAGGTGCACACCGTCGTGGTTCGAACCAACGAACCCGTAAAGCAAGTCCTGCGCAGACCCGAGTTGTCGGGGAGAATGGTGCGCTGGGCCATCAAGTTAAGCAAATTCGATGTCCTCTTTGAGCCCAAAGGAGCAATCAAGGCACGGGCCTTGGCGGACTTCATAGCCGAGAATACCGGGTCACTCGACGCCCCCACCGACCCACAACAGGATGTGTGGGAAGTGTTAATGGATGGATCCGCTACGAAGGACATCGCTAGGGCCGGGTGTGTGATCATCCCCCTAGGAGGGCAATTGCTCACCTACAGTCTTGTGCTTTCCTTCGCAACCACCAACAATGAAGCGGAATACGAAACCCTCATCACTGGGCTCCTAATAGCAAAAGGAGCAGGAGAACGCCGAGTCCATGCTAAATGTGATTCCCAGCTCGTGGTTGGCCAACTAAATGGGGAATATGAAGCCAAGGGAGAAAACATGAAGTGTTGCTTGGGAAGGGCCAGGGAGATAGTTTGCCAATTTGAGGAAGCAAGGATTATCCAGATACCAAGAGAGGCAAATCATTGGGCAGACTTGCTCAGCCGAACCGCCACAGGACAGACCTATTCTCCCCTCAACTTCATAGAACAGCGCCGCATCTCGAAAATGTACACGCCCACGGAGATGCTGTGCATCAGGGAGGAAGGGAACTGGATGACCCCCATCATCAGGTATTTGGAAGGGGACCACCTCTCCACTGACGCTATTGAAGCTCGGCGCATCAAGCTAAGGGCGGCAAGATATACCTTGTTGGATGGTGCGCTCTATCGACGAGTATCTTAGCCCTTGTTACGATGCCTTGGCCCAGACGAAGCAAATTATGTGCTCAGAGAGATCCACGAAGGAATTGCGGGAGGACACTAAGGGGCAAGTGCCGTCTCTATGGTCGCCCTCCGACAGGGCTATTATTGGCCCATCATGCTGGACGATGCCCAAGCATTAGTTCAACATTGCCAAGCTTGCCAAGTATTTGCACGCCACCCCGCTGGCCCTCCAACTGCGCTGACCGCCATGGTGTCCCCTTGGCCCTTCCGCAATGGGGAATTGACATATTGGGACCGTTTCCGCAGACTTTAGCACAGGGTCGTTTCCTGTTTGTAGTGATTGACTATTTTTCCAAATGGGCGGAGGCCAAAGCGGTCGCCACAATCACCGACAGGGCATCACGAAAATTCGTAATGAAGCACATAGTATATCGCTTTGGCGTTCCCCATACCCTCATCTCCGACAATGGGACGCAGTTCAGAGGCCGAGCTTTCTAGGAGATGTGCTGGGAACTCAGAATAACGCTGCGCTTCACCTCCGTGGCACATCCTTAAACGAACGGGCAGGTTGAGGTCACCAATTGCACCCTCCTACATGGGATGCACACACAGTTGACCACCCTCAGGGGATCATGGGCTGACGAGCTGGACAGCGTCCTTTGGGCGTACCACACAAAACCTCGCACCGGCAACACCCTTCTCCTTGGTCTATGGGTCGGAAGCTGTCGTTCCCGCTGAAATCACCGTAAACACCCATAGAGTGACAGCATTCAACCAAGCCGACAGCGACCACCTTCAAAGGGATGACCTTGACCTTGTAGAGGAGGGACGGTTGAAGGCCCTCAGAAACATGGAGCAAGCAAAGCAATTGGCAGCGCATTTCAACCGCAAAGTTCGGGCACGACAATTCAGCCTGGGCGACCTAGTCCTACGACAGAATAAGTTCTCCCGGCAGCATCAACTGAATAAGCTCACCCCCAAATGGGAGGGACTGTACCGTATCGCCGGAATGCCACACCCCGGAGCTTACATCCTGAAGGACATGAAGGGTCACACGTTATTGCACACATTCAATGCCGAGGTGCTTAAGAAGTTCTTTTATTAAAAGCAAAATGATATATATGTTATGACTACCTTATGCTTTGATGAATCCCAGCATTAGACACATCCGCACGATCATTACTTCTTACTCTGCGCCGCCCCCTTAAAAAAAAAAAAAAACCAAAGACCTCAGCCACTCTAAGGCACCAAAGACCTCTGTCACCCAGGGGCACGCTCAAGGCACCTAAACCAAAGACCTCAGCCACCCTGGGCACCAAAGACCTCAGCCACTCTAGGGCACCAAAGACCCCTGTCACCCAAGGGCACGCTAAAGGCGACTAAACCAAAGACCTCAGCCACCCTGGGGCACCAAAGACCTCTATCACCCTGGGGCATGCTAAAGACGTCTAAACAAAAGACCTCAACCACTCTGGGGCACCAAAGACCTCTGTCACCCAGGGGCACGCTAAAGGCGTCTAAACCAAAGACCTCAGCCACCCTGGGGCACCAAAGACCTCAGCCACTCTAGGGCACCAAAGACCTCTGTGACCTAGGGGCATGCTCAACAGCGTATTGACCAAAGACCGGCGCAATACCAACACTGAACAATAAGTCAGAGCGGGTAGAATCCGTTGGGCTAACGCCCACACTCAACACGCTGCACCGAAGGAAAAACTGAAATCATATCATGGCAAGAAATGTCATTGGAATGAGAACAATGAAAAGCGTCACAAAGGCATCATGACCCACAATATGTCCCCACAATGTCAAAAATGAAGACATTTTTTAGTGAAAATCTGGGCGTCTTAACACTTAATCCACTCTAGGGCATCTTGACCCTCAAAGGCGGCATGTTACTTCAAACGATTTTCGATTGTGGCATAACGCGATATTTTTTGCAAGTAAAGAAAATCGGTATCATAACACTTCGAATCCACTCTTGGGTATTACAATGCGGCATGAGTCAAGAAACAAACAAGAGGCGCCATAGCACTTGGAAAGAAGTTCAAATTTTATTAAAATCTCTATTTACAAACTAGTGCCTACTTTAAAATCAAGCCCTAGTCTTCAGGAGGGGAGGAAGGCAGAGCTCATCCAACTGGCACACCAGATCCAGGCCAAGGACGGTGGCGGGGTCGATGTTGGGATAGAGACGCTGCAAGCCATCCCTTACAGAGCCGAGCGACTCCTCAAGGGGCTTGCCGCTGCGTCTTGTCAGCTCCTCCACGAAGGCGTCACTGGACTTGAAGGCTTCCACGACCTCCTGCTTGGCGCGCTCTACCCCAGCCGCTCTCTGCCTCCACCTTGGACAGTGCCAAGGCAGCCTCGCGGAGCTGACCTTCAAGCCGCCCCTTCTCACTAGCCTAGAGAGCTTGGTGTTGAGCTTTCTCCGCTCTCTCTGCCAGGATCTGCTGTTGAAGAGCCTCCCACTCCAAATCCCATTGGGTTTGGGCTGCTTCCAGCTATTTCTTTGCCCCCTCCGCCTCTTCCCTGGCACACGCAGATTTCCTCCTCTGCGGCGTCGACCTGAGACTTCAGGTCTTGAATGCTGTGGCGCATGTCCCTGCGCTGCTTCTGCCAGTTCCTCGGCTTCTTGCTCAGGCGTTGAACCTGAGCCTCGATCTCAAGGATGATAGAGTGCTCCTGCCGCCACGCTTCCATCAGCATCCCAGGAACCATGGCTCCCTGAAAGTCACCAAGGTTAGTACCCATACATAACATATGACTAAGGGTTTCAAAGCACACTTACCAGTAAGGAGTGGTAGCGGGCATAGGCAAACAGCTCGTCCCGAGAGTCGATGGGAGGAAGTTCCGATCGACAGCGCTGAAGGGCGTCAGTGAGCTGCAGCTGGGTCTCCAGGTCAGCGAAGAGAACCCCGGTGCTGGAAGCGCCCCCCACCGCGGTGGGCTCCTGCGCCAGAGACAGCAGAATTAGTTGACGTTCACGGGCAAACAGCTAGGGTGGGGAGTTTACCTCTTCAGCTTGAGCTCCGCACTGCCCTGAGGACAGTATCGGAGAATGTGGTTCTCCCGCTTGCTCAACGCTCTGTTCAGCCGCCGGCGCCTTAGAACCCTCAAGATTGCCCTGCCTCGAAGGTTAGGGCCTTCAGACACAAGCTCTTCTGGGTCTGAGGGTGCCACCACCAGAGCTCCGTCCACCCTAGGAGAGGCAGTAGGAGGCTCGGCGCCCTCAGGGGCAGGCACCCTAGTCTGCGCCCTTCGAGGCCCCCTGGTCAATGCCGCCTTGGCCTCCTCCTCCGGGGCCGCCTCCGAAGATGCTCCACCTTCAAGAGCGGCACTGCCAGGCACACGCACAGGGGAGGAGGATATCACAACCACCTCCTCCTCGGCCTCACCCCGCTTCCTCTTGTGCACCACCTACAGCGCCTTCTCCTGCACCAATAGGTTCCTCAAGATGAGGGCCCACTCGCCCTTAGCTGAAATGACAACAGAAAGTAACCAAAGTTAGAAAATTTACCAAGACATTTCGAGGGAACCCACACATATCCGCATCGACGCTCCACTTCCAGGGAGCCTCTGACACGAGACCATGTTGCAGGAGCTTCTCGTCGCTTATGATGGCTCGGGCGTCGATCTTTACGGAGCGAAACTACTCCGCGCGAGCCCGCTCCTCTCTCTTCATCGACCCCCAAGGGTCCCCATCATGGAATTCCTGCTGAGGGCTCCGGCACCATTTCTAGCCTCCAAAGTCTTGCATGAAGAAGAACGAGTCTTTCCAACCCGAATTGGTAGACCCATAATTCGTCACCAGGGCTCCATACACCTTCTTGCGGCGCAGTTGAAAATGATAGTAGCCACCCTCGAAGCATTGGATCGGCAGGTAGAAGAACCTGAACAAGAGCCGGCTGTGTACTATCTTATACGCCCAGCAGTAGAGATAGAAGGCGGTCCACACGTGCCAGGATGTCGGAGAAAGTTGTCCCCGCGCTATGCGATAATATTGCAGCATGGCCACCACTGGCTCCACTAAGGGCCAATGAAGGCCGACCCTGACCTGCTCGGGGAAGATGGCGAACTCCCCCGGGCGAGGCTCGGAAGGTTCTTTGCCCTCGTTTGGAAATCGAGGGGCGAAGTCGGCCCCCTATCCTCCCAAGCTGCAGGGCAGAAAGGAAGCGAGAAGGGGTGAGCTTGTTTTCGAAAATCTCACCTGAATCAGAGGCCGATGGGTTGGGCTGGCTCGAGGACGCCATCGACATAGACGATCGAAGATCGGAAAAATGGGAAGACGAAAGAGAGCTCTCGGAGGTAACGGAGAAGAGAAGTGGAAGAGTACTCAGGCACTACCCGAGCTTGTACTCGGGTACAGGGACAGTTAATGACCCCGGGCAACAAAGCGACAACGGGCCCCTTTGCCTACCCTAAGCATCGATGCTCCATCATGAAACCGTCAAGCCACATGTCGCCTCAGGGCCTCGTGACCCCCCAATCCACCCTCAGCGCCAGGGCCAACCGACAGCTCTATCCCCACGTGTCAGCCCAGGAGCCGCTGCGGGTTTTCCAAATAGTTTCCCGCCCCTCATAGCACGTGAAACTCAGGGGCAAATGATGGGAGTGGGCCTCGAGCCTGCTCCCTTACCAGGCCGACCCACCTTCGGGCCCATGAGTAAGGCCCAACAACCCCAGCAACGCCCTTACCTAGCAGCGCTACCGTAGCAGGGCAGTTGGCCGTACCACTGACAACGCCCACGCCCTGAGACAGAGGTTGGCGGCGCAACCGTAGTAGGGCAGTTGGCCGTACACTGACAATGCCCACGCCCTGAGGACAGCATATCCCATGATTTGTGTTGACTCATGATTAATTTATATAATCCCCCCGTGTATATAAGGATTCAAGGTGATTCACCAAAGACAAGACGAACAACCCCAATACACATCTTTGACACCCTGCACATTCTCGAACATAACAGGAATGGCACAAAACAATATGTATAATGGTAAGTCTTGACATATATATCATAGACATAATACCATTAAATAAGTACTCTCAAACAAGATTATCTATATTAATTATGTAAAGTAACAAGAAAATCTAGCGGATCCGTTAACTAAAGAGTTAAAGGAATAAGAGATAAACCCTATGAAAGAATAGGTTTTATAAGGGAAAATCGACCTAACTAACTGGATATCCCAAAATCTATGTTCAAAGGGACAAATTAATTATAAGACTTAATAAAGTCAATATATGGGATTAATACTTAGTATATTCTTGACATGAACAATAACATTAAAGGGATGAGGTTAGCATTGGATACTTTAATGTTTTACAATGAGTAAGTAGAATACTTTCAAGTTTATAAATCACCTATGTGAGAGAAGTGAGGCCGTTTTAAATGAGAGCAATGTCCATGGCTAAAATGAACAAAACCATGAGAATCGAATATAAAATTATTTGATTACTATGTAAGGGATATAATGCTTTATACAAGAAGCCAGATAGTTCAAGGACATCATGTATGTTGGGCAACTAGTAAAATAAGCTTACTTTCACAAAGGAAGATTCAAATGTGGAGACACCTACCTATCCTATGCAAAATTTACTTACTGAGCACTACCATAGAGTCAAATCAAAATAATTTTCATTCATGTGGGAAATTGTTAGAAAAATGAGACAAATAAAATTTGTGAATGAGAAATTATTTCACATGAAATTTGGTGAAACTATATGAGATTAAATAATTTCATCTATAGGATTATGAGCTAAGATCGCACGATGTCAATATGGCCAGTTGGATTGCACTTTTGTGTAAGAACGCAACCCAAGTACGTGAATAAATCTTTCCTTTTGTCTTCTATTACCTCTTGAATCATTTGCCATTAAGTCATCTCAATTATATAAGATTATTTATGGCTAAGATGGAGTTACATTGAAGTGGCAGCCCTTGGTGATATGAACTCCTTAATGTGTTAGCATTTTTGTTATATAAATAGAGGCAATGCAGGGGTAAAATAAGTAATGAGAAAAAAGGAAAATCTTCCTTTGGTGATAAGCGAGTTTTGTGCCATTTGATCGATAATCTTTCTTCTTCTCTATAAATAGAGCGTCTTGGCATAGGTTGTTGCATATATATATATATATATATTGTGAAAATATCCTCTCCCTCTCTCTTTTTGTTGTGCATCATTTTGGTGGTGTTATTCTTCTACTTGGTCCGTCCTAGAGATACAAGTTCAGTATTGACTTCTATTATATCGTCTTCATATCTTCAAAAACAGACATCCACATATCCTCAACATAACTAAGAGGAGACAAATTTTTTGTAAGAAAACTTTGATTGTTATAGGTCTTGACTTATATTATTTGTATTTCTAAATTTTTTTTATTGATTCAGCATTTTAATTTTATATTATATTGTTGTAATATGTTTTTATGCTTCAAGTTATAATTTTATAATTTTATTTTTATTGCCATCAGGTTACATATCATTAATTAGACTAACAATTATGCCATCAAACATTATTATCAGGAATACCATGTATATATCTCTTCCTCCCTATTCCAATTCGCTTCTTGTTTGGCTTTCTCGCTTTCTTTCGTACTTAAAATAAGGTGAGAATATGTTTTTGATAAGTAAAAGGACGTTAGCAGTATTAATGATCAAACCATAGTGTGAGCCATGAACTGGGCTGGCCCATAAAACCCAATAGAGAAGAAGTTGAACGAAGATGGAGAGCGAGGAGGAACAGGTAAGGAAAAAATGAATAGGACATAAATGAGATTTATTTCAAGTTTAGTACATGTTATTAATAGATAGTATATTATCGTTGGTATGATCTGGGTATACAAGAATGGATAATAGGATATTTGAAGGTAATAGGGTTGATCATTGTAGAAGAGACTAAATTCCATAAGCATGTATATATGTATATGTATATGTATATGTATATGTAGAGAAGACAAAGGAGATCGAAGGAAATTGAAGGAAAAATTGGAGGTAATTGAGGTCCGGTTTGAATTAAATAAATTATATTACTCAATATTATATATATAGTTTAGTAGGATTTAGTTAGAATGACGTGTTCTCACGAGTTTTAACATGATAGGAAAAAATCATGGGGTCAATAAAAGTATAATAAGTAATATCCTAGAATAATTTTGAGGATCATTTTCAATATAAGTATATATGATATATTTTAATTTTGTTGTGAATGCTATGATAGGACTAGAAGAGACCGAAAACATATCTCTTGGAGATTAAGACCGGTAGACCGATTGAAGGAGTTTTGAGTACTCTTTTCTATTGTAGAATAATGTATAGCATGTTTTATATACATATATATATATATATATATATATATGCTATCACACCGTATAAAATAAAATAGAAATGTATATATATCAAAGACCGATTGCATGCATAAGTTTATATACATAAATTGCATGCAAAGTATAAAATATGAATACATATATATGTGTGTGCAGTTAGTAGCCAATCGATCGCATGCATATTATATATATACGATCACAAATATGAAATTAGCATTTCGGTGTGTGCATCGTTGTCTATATTTTGCATCATTAATTGTGATTGTAAATAGTCATGGTGGCTACTAAGTCGACGGACTAAAAATGGGCCAAAAAAATAGAAAAGAAAATATAAATAAAAGAGGAAAGAGAGAGAGAGATTTAATTTATCACCTATGTTCATCGAGGTAATTTACCTCTTGATTCCAATGATGTATAAAAATAAGATAATATAAAACTGCTCTTATTGCTAGAGGGTAATGAGCAGCCCCTGGGTATGAGGTGTGTAGATAAAGGGCACTGGGGGATGGGAGGAAAATTGATATTGATTATTTCGCAAGGTCATGGTATCGTCGGAGAGTGGAGTATCGATATCGTCAGAATTCTGCTACCAAACGAGTGCAATCCCATGGCTATTATTTGAATTGATTGATTGTATGCATTACATTGATTGAGCATTTTCATTGTTATTCTTGTTGTGATTCTGCAATGCATGTGATTTGTAAGAAATTATATTTATAATATTATTCTACTTAGAAATTTGTACTCACTAAGTCCTTAACTCACCCCCGCGATATTTTTTTCAGCTAAGATATAGATAGACAAGTTGCTTGGAATTGCTATTTCATTCGAGGATCAGCGTGAGGTTTCTTGTAAGTAGATGTTATGTATGAAAGTTAGATGTATAATAGTTTCATACATATCGTTTACGACCTGAATTTTTTGTGGAGATGATTTTTGGATAGTGGAAGCATGAGTTCTGGTTGTGAATATGGTGGTGAAGTGTATATTGTCTTGATGAATATCACAATAGGTTTTTTGTCTGACATGGAATGTTATAAAAATAAGGGGAAACTCTGCAAAATTTTCGGGTGGTGACACATAGTCTCTTATGTTATGTATGAGCAATTGTATTCAATTGTAATATAAGACGAACTGTAATATCAACGTTTAGCATTGGCCTATTAGTTCAATATTATCAAAGGTCCAATATAGTTTAACAAATCCATGTCTTCTATGTTTATGAGAATGTTTTATTTAATGGTTATATCATGTGACAATATTTATACAGTCAACTAGTGATACCAACAAATAGAACTAATGCTTTAGGATTATTTTTTATTTTTAGGATTTATTAAAAAATTATAAAAATGGTTGAATTTTACTGATTTATATTATCATGTAAATATTTTCATGTTGTAACACTTACTCAGAAGACTTTCTCCAAGTTGAAGTCCAAAGAAAAACAATTCTAATAGAATCTTTAGACAAGTACGTGAACAACTAGAATTCAATTTTTTATTTTTTTTATTTTTAAGATTTTATTAAAAAATCTTAAGAATAATTAATTTCTATTACTTTATATCACCACGTAAATATTATCATGTGATGACACCGTTATACTGAGGACTTTCTCCAAGTTCAGATCCAATGAAGCACAAATTCTTTTGACAAGTAGGTGGAAGGGATTCAAATATGCTATTTTAAACTTATCAATTCGCATAAAAATAAGTTTCGAACTAGTAAACTGCTGTCTTTTGTGGTAAGGTGTTAAAATTTTAGGTGCCAGATAATATCTTTTTATAGAATTCCCACATCTATCTCCTGGTAATTACTTAGAGCTCTTAACCCTGCCAGGAAGGCTTGTCCTAACAGCTAAGAGCGCTAGAGAGAGAATTTACGGTCAATAAACTCATGCCTGGGAAAAACCTGCACCGGGTAGACTCGGAAATCAATGGAAGTATTTTGCTATTGCGATTAAGCCGATAACAAAAATTATTTTCATGACTGGGTTAAGGAGATAGGAGATCCTTGGTTCCCCTGAAAAAATTATTCTATTTTAATATTGACAAAAATTAGCTGAATTGTAATTGCATGATAATTGTGGGTGACATAAAATATACATGAAGATGAAAAAGATAATTTAGTGCAGTTGGTACTATTTTTACCCTATGATCTGGAGGTCTTGGGTACGATATCACCTATACAACTTTCCGTACTCATTTTATCCACTTTTCCCTCTAATTCCTCTAGGTCTATGTGCCTCTTTGTACAACGGAAAAAATGCACATGAGGGAAAGATGAAAAGAAAATGGAGACAAAGAATAGAGCAAATTGCCTATTAAATTATTACATCTAGATGTGGTTAGAATCGAGTACCTTGTATTTTTAATGGTATCCGGACTCACCTGTATAAGATCGATTTTTAAATCTTAGAACCGGAGCCTACCCTGTTAAATCTTGGAGCTGGAACTTACCTTATTAAATTTTGGAACTAGACCCTACTCGAAAACTGTTAGATAATATATGTTCAGGGTACCCTGTTGGAACCTATTGATTTTCCTCTATAATATAAATTATTTTGATATTTTCATATATTTAATAATTATAAAGTAATCATATTCAAAATATTTTCATGGTTTTCACTATTTGTATAGTTATTTTATCATATTGTAATTTTGATAATGTTTACTATATATATAGTTATTATTTATTATCGATTTTTAAGTTATAATAATGTTTTAAATATGATAAATTTGTCAAATATGCATAATTAATATGCCAAATTAAAGTGTTATCGAGTTAGAAATATAATGGTTTAAACTATTCGAGAATAAGAGTTCAAATGAGAAAATTACAAACGATTAAAATAAATCATGTAAATCTGTAACAAGTTCTAGTTCCGGTTCTGGGTACCATGTTCATTGGAACTGGAATCAATCGGTTCCTTATCTTGTTACCTGGAATCTATCCAAATTTCATTGATATCTATCCAGAGCCTACTCTATAGGGTATGTTCTTACCGGTTCTGGGTTTACCTTATACCCGTGCACACCCTTAATTATGTCTGAGAAAATTTTCTATTTTATCATGTCATTAAAAAATACAAGAAATTGTCTTTTTTTTCCTTTTTCTTTGGCAAAATGTCAAGGGATTAAATTATGTTTGATTCTTATGTTGATCATTGATGTGGATGCTAATGTGATCTTTTTTTTTTAAGTATTGTTTCATTCCATTGAAATAATCATATACAGTGCTTTACAAAAGGTCCTCCAAGTTTAGCAGAGGAGCAAGCTTGCTGGTAGCTAGCTTGTGTCGGATTTTGGGAATGGAGACTAACTTAAGTTTGGCCATCATAATGATCTTGTCTCTAATTACAAATTGTTCCACTCTCCTAGATTGAAAAACCCTCAAATTCCTCTCAGACCAGATACAGTATATATAACAAGTGAAGATTGGCTTTCCAATGATTGCGTCAAGGTGATTGCCCTTCCATCTGGGTGTTGCAGCCTGTACCTCCTGGTCCTAATTTCCAGTGCAATTACCAATTTGCAAGATGGTTGATAAGTCTTGCCAAACTTCCCTTGTTTTCAGGCATTGAAAGAAGAGGTGCTCTCTAGTTTCTGAGTTTTGGTCGCAGAAATCACACTGAGAGGAGAGGTGAGGGTTCCATCTAGAGACTCTTTCCTTGGTGGCTAGTCGGTTGAGGATTGCCAACTAGCAGATAGTTGATACTTTCGGGATGTGGCCTTTAAACCATAGAAGAGAGTACCATTGCACCTGGGGCCTCTTCGATCTTATGCTATTCCAGACTTTAGATACTGCAAAATGTGGTGTTCCATCCCAGCAATGTTGATCTTCTGGAGAAAAGGAGACTGAGGCTTGGATGGCCTGTAATGAGTATGTAATTGCTGGGGAGGAGCATCTAGGCCAGTTCCATTCCCTGTTGTGCAGAACCATAGAGAGTCTTGCATCTACGCGTAAAGATGGGATGCTTTGGCTGTCCATTTGGCCAATAAAGAATCAGCGAATTGATAGTAGGGACCCAAGGGTCGTACTAGAGGAAGAGGTTTGCCCCAGAGCCGACTGTGCACGAGTGGAAAGGCCTGACCAAGTCCTGAAGCTTCAGGATCTTCCTCCATACCCATGAGGAGTTGGTGGAGGGGGCGAGAGACCAGATACTTCTATTCTTTGTTAGATAAGTCGTCGACCATGCTACCCAAATCGAGCTAGCTTGAGTGAGTAGGAGCCACAAGTTCTTGATACTGCATGCTGAGTTCTAGCTACTTAAGCTTTTTATGTCCAATCCACCTTCTTTCTTGGGTAAGCATATGTTTGACCATGCTACTTTGGCTCCAGTGCCTCCTGAGGTGTTGCCCTTCCATAGAAAGGAGCAACAAATTTGTTCAACCTTTCGAATAACTTTCTACAGGAGCACGAAGTGGAGGCACCAAAAGTTGGTCATGCTTGCAAGGACAGATGTGATCAGTTGCACTCTGCCAGCATATGATAGGTGCCTTGATGTCCAATTGCTCACTCTAGCTGTTATCTTGTCAACAAGTGTGGAACAGTCTCTCAGGGTCAACTTGGTGGAGATCAGAGGGACGCCCAGTTATCTTACTGGTAAGGAGGAGTGTTTAAAACCAGTGAAAAGGGAGACTTGGTTAATGGCTTCTTGGGATAGGCCTGCACAGAAAAATTCAGTTTTCTCCTCATTAAGTTTGAGGCCAGAGAGGAGGTAGAACTGGTGTAAGACCTCCTTTACAGCAATAAAGGATGAGAGGGATCCATCCGTAAAGATAAGTATATCATCTACGAAACCTAGGTGAGCGATGCTCAGTCTTTTGCAGTGAGGGTGGTAGGCGATCCTTTTCTCTCTTGCTGCATTGTCCAGAAGTTTCGACAGGACTTCCATGGCAAGAACAAACAAGTATGGTGATAAAGGGTCCCCCTGTCTGAGTCCTTTTGCTCCCTTAAAATAACCTGTCAAAGAGCCATTAAACATAACAGAGTACCATGGACTTGTGATGCAAACTTCTATCCATTGATGAACCTCTGGGGGAAGCCTAATACCTCCAAGACATTGATCATGAATGCCCAATCCACTGAGTCAAAAGCCTTCTTTAGATCAATTTTGATGGCACAACGTCTTGAAGTGGTTTTCCTGTGGTAGTTATGCACTAGTTCATGAGCCAATAGAATGTTTTCAGAAATTCTCCTTCCTCTTACAAAAGCTGATTGGGACTTGTTGACAATGTCAGGCATCACTTCTTTTAGTCTATTAGCGAGGATTTTGGTGATGCACTTGTAAATTGTGTTGCAACATGATATAGGTCTGTAGTCTGCCATTCTTTCACTGGTTTGCTTTCTAGGCACAAGAGTGGTGGCTGTAGAGTTTACCTGCCTGGGAAGATTACAAGTGTCAAAGAAGTGCTTCACAGCCTTGACTGTTGGCAAGCCAATGATACTCCAAGCTTCTTTGAAGAAATGAGAATTGAAACCATCTGGCCCTGGAGCTTTGTTACCGTTTAGAGAGAACATGGCTAACTTGATTTCCATGGCATTGACCTCAGCTGAGAGAGTATCTTGTTGGTTGGTATTCAATCGAACCTGTAAAATTGAGGCGAACTCGGCAGGGGTGGAGTGAACTGTATTATCTCTCATTCCCAACAGCCTGTGGAAGTAGTTTACTGCTTCCTCCTTCATGTCTTGAAGGCTATCTAGTTGATAGCCCAAGTCATTTACCAGTGATCTGATGTTGTTTTTTGCTTGCCTTGACTTTACTGCTCTATGGAAATAACTAGTATTTTGATCCCCCGGCTGTAGCCATTGAATTCTTGATTTTTGTCTGAGAATTGCTTCTTGTTTCTGTGCCAGTAGGTAGAGCTGCTGTCTGGGCTTCTTTCTCTGCTGAAATAAGGGTATGGTCACAGTTTCTGGCCATAAGAAGGGCCTGCATATCGGCCACTTTGGTCCTCAGCTCACAAAGTTCTCTGCAGTCCTCCTTGTCCTTCCTGCCGAAATACTTTAATTCGTGTTTGATGGATTTCAGGAAAGCACAGAGAGCCATCATTGGATGGTGGTCCCTCGTGGATTGCCATGTCTTATGGACTAATGGAATGAAAGCCGCTTCCTTGCTCCAGTGGTTGAAGAACCGAAAAGGCTTAGGGTCAGAGTTTTCAGCAGTTTTGAGTTTTAAAAGGGCAGGGCAATGATCTGAAATGCCTGGTTCCTCGAAGGAGACCATTGAGAAGGGAGTAGCATCCATCCACATCTCATTTATAAGTACCCTGTCCGGTTTCCTATGTTGTAATCCTTCTTCTCTTCTGTTGGACCATGTAAAGTAGCAGGCTGTGGCAGGGTGGTCCATTAGTTTAAGAGCATTGAGGCAGGAGCTTAGCTCCTCCATGCTTCTATCCATTTCCACTCTTCTTCCTGGGCAGTATACTTCATTTGTATTTTTCACAGCGTTGAAATCCCCTAGGAGGCACCACTTCTCAGACATACAAGCACCAATGGAGCGTAGCTCTTCCCAGAGCTCTCTTCATTGTTCTACAGAGTTTGAGGCATAGATAAAGGTAGCAAAGATTTTAGCATGTTCCGCAGTGTCTAAACAACAGTGAATCATTTGGGAAGTTTTCCTCAAGACAGGTAGTTTTACCTCCTGCCTCCAGAATAACCAAATTCGACCATTTCCTGACTCCCTTGTATTGCTATCATTCATCCAACCCATCCATTTACGCTGGATCATACTTGTTTTACTCTCTCGGACTCTTGTCTCCAATAAAGCTTGAACTTGGATTTTGTGAAGTTGGACATGGTGTTTGACTGCACCATGTTTTACGGGGTCGTTGTAACCCCGAATATTCCAGCTTGAGAGGATCATGAGTGCAAGAACAAGGCATGGTGCCCTTTACTCTTGCTCTTCTTTTTGCTCCCCTTCCTTCTTTCTCCCGGGGCTGAAGTGGATGCCATTTCTTTTCTTGGTGTTTTTTCTATCTGAGGTTGATCAAATAATACCTCAAGTTGGATTTCTTCGCAGGCCTTTTCCTTGTCGGCAGAGGGGGGGTGGCCCTAAACTTGCCTATCTGCCACCAAGTGGACTTTAGCTGAGATGGTCGTTGATGCCTCTTTGTTGCTTAGAGCCAGATCATTCTCTAATATGGTAGCAGGACTAGAGACTTCCTCTGGCATCTCTACAGTGTTTGGCTCAGCATAGTTAGAAGAGCTCTCGTGCTCTGCTTCGTTACTCACTTCTGGAGTTGGCTCTTTTGGCTAGTCCTCTTGTTGTTTTAGATCGCAATTGTGACCAAACAACCTGCACCGCTTACACCTTTCAGGACACCATGGTAGTATAACTTCTACCTCTACAAATTCCTCCTCCCCAATATCAACTCTAATGGACTTCTCGATTTCATCCCCTGCATTTACTTCAATACAAACTCTCGCAAAGTCTAGGTGAGTTTGTAGACTTGTTTCCTTGTCCATGTAGAGTGGCTTGCCAGTGGCATTGGCTATGTAGCTGATACAGGTGTTTGAGTATAAATAATTGGGATATTTCGCAGTATGACCCAGATTGGGATTTTATCCCAGCATAGCTTGCTGCCTGTGAGGTCAGGACTCCATTTCTGCAGAATAAGCAATCTTCTTCCCAGGTACCACGGACCAGATTCCAGAATCCAGTTTAACAAACTAGAGTTCTCAAATTGAAAAACGAACCAAGCCCCTTTTCTGGAGACCACCACTTTGCTTCGTTTACCCCATAGTTTGTTTACTAGGGCAACAACTAGTTTCAGGTCAAGTGCATTGCTGACAAATCTTCCTACCAAACTTTGTTCCCATTGTTTTTTCCCATTTTCTAATGCGTCTGACGGTAATCTTACAACCTCGCTACCTTCAATTGATTGTGGGGCATAGAATTTCAGTTCGCTATTTGCACCACTTGCAAACAGACCACGCCAGGATTTAAGGGTACCTGAGGAGGTGGGCAAAGTCGCTGCTCCATCTACCGCGGTAAGCTCCTGGTGTCTTCCGGCTGCCAGCTCCATCGACGACAGAGAAAGAGGAGTAGATCCAACGGCCAGCTTTGTTCGGGGCGACACGTGTTGAGAGGTGGGTGGTTCTAACAGAGTAGCTCCATCAGATTTGTTACTGTTGCAAAACAATATCAGGCTTGTTGCTGTAGATCTGCTCTAATACGAGGTAAATTCTATTAGCAATTGGAGTCATATTTACATAATTGTCTAAAATAATAGTTATTTTATACTCAATTTTAGAAATTTTTATTATTCTCAATACAATATCTAATTTTTAATAATTTCTCTATCTCTGTATAATAAAATGTCATATTAGCGTAAAAATGCCCTATCAGCATCCACATCAATGGATACAAGAACAAATACTAATGGAGTTAGTATGTGACATTTCATGGAAAAAAAGAAAATGCATGACAATTTCTTATATTTTTGAAGGTAATAATAAAATAAGAAATATTGTTAAACATCGTAATTTTTGGGAACATTTACCCAAGAGTAGATGATCATTCCATTACTTCTTTTCTATTTTTCGTTACCCAACAAACCTAAGCGGAGTACAAGGCACAATGTGACATAGTAAACATGGCAACCTCACTTCCCATCATGAATGAAGCAGAGGAAGACGAGGTTGAATGGAGATTGGAGAACGTGCAGCTCCCAAGAGTAGATGATCATTTCATTACTTCTTTTCTATTTATCGCTACCCAACAAACCTAAGCGGAGTACAAGGCACAATGTGACATAGTAAACATGGCAACCTCACTTCCCATATCCCAGCATCATGAATGAAGCAGAGGAAGATGAGGTTGAATGGAGATTGGAGAACGTGCAGCTACCCGTTAGCTAAGAATTATAGAGCTTTAAATGGAAAATGATTCACCAGACAAAGGGTGATGGATCCGGACCCTACGCCATTAAATCTTGAACTAAACCCTAACTAGAACTTAGAAAATACAACATGTTTTGATAAACTTTAAAACCTCTTGATATTATAAAATTAATTTCTAAATTTTGAATCTAGACCTTACTCTTTTAAATTTTTGAACCAAAACTATAACTAGATTTTGTAAGATATCACATGTTCCAGATAACTTTTAGAACCTCTTTATTTTTTTTAACTTTTATAATATTCATTAGTTCAAAATTTTTAATAATAATTATTATTTTATATAATTTTTTATTATAATCAAATATGTGTAGTTTTAAGTATGTATGTGGTACATTCAAGTACTATTTATTACTAACTTAAGTTATAATAATATTTTGGACATAAAAATTTATCAAATATGCATAATTATTATATTAAATAAAAGTTCGATAAGTTAAGAATATAATAGTTTAAATATTTTGTGAATTGAAGTTCAAATTAGAAAATTACAAACGAGTAAAATTAACTGCAGGAACTAGCTAACACGTTCTAGCTTCAGATCTAAGTATCCCATGTACTAGAACCAAAGTCAGAACAAAAACTAGCCGGTTTCTGATTTGTTATCCAAAACCTACCCTATTTTCATTTAGATCCACTGAAAATTTACGTAAATTCCTACAGGTTTTAGATCTATCCTATACTCATGCACACATGTTGAAAAAACAGATTGGAGCTCGAGACTTCGCCCTATAAATGTCGGCCGAGTTTCACTTCCCAAAGCTGTAACGCGAAGTTATACGTTATGCCCTCCTAACATCCGAGGCACAGTGGGGATTTCAATTTGACTGTTCTGTAAGCAACTGGTCCCAGCTTTTCTATTCTTTTCTTGTTCTTGTTTCTTCCTCTTCTGATCTTCGATTTGGATGCCCAGTTGATTCGATATGTTTCCTAAAGATTGAGTGATGGACGGATCAAACAGACTTGAACTGTTCGACTTTACAAGAAAGATCAATGCATGAATGCTTCAAAAAAGTTAAAAGAGCACGCCCAATACTCAAACCACTTCTCAAAATTAGGTCGATCAATTTGTTTTTGACTAACGACATCTTGATATGAATCTGGAGATGCCGATCGGATTTCCTTCTATTATCCCCTGTAAATGCACTTTCTGTTTAATTTCCTCACACACCCTTTGATTCAAGAAAATTTTTTTAGAAAAGTCGAAGCTGGAAAGTTCCATTTCTTATCGTATGGGAGATGAGTTCCTGATTTTCCTTGCATTGTTTCATAACAGTCTTTTTCGCAGTTAGGTTCCTTTGAGCAGGGCAAGAGAACAAATGGAAAGCTCAAACCAGGAGGCAGTAATGACGCCCAATGCCGTATTGTTGCAGAGTGAGGATTTATATCAGGTATTCATAAATCCATCACAAAACTTGAAATTTTGTCAAGATTAAGGTTGTTTTAGGGACCCGGAGAATGATTCTACAGTGAATGTTAAAAAAATCGATAAAAATTTTCCAGAAAAATTTGCAAAAAAAAAAAGAGCAAAGTTGTTTGATTTTCTGTGGACGTTACTATGATTCCTTCCATTGTGTCAAATAGAAAGGTTTTTCTTTCCATCTTTTGCGTAGATTCAAATATGTATTCATCTTTACTGAATTAAGTTCAGTATAAAAATAGTAAAAAAGATTATAATATTTCAGATTGTCAGATTTCCTGGTACATGAAAAAAGGTTACAAATTGCAAAAAAAAAAAAAGAAACTGGAATATTATTTATGAGTAAGTAAAATAAAATAATTGACCGGCATAATGACGGGATTTAAAAAAAACTCTTTGATCCATATAAATTTCTATGTCCGTATGTAGATCTTAACAACGAAGAATAATACTTTTTAGAGAAAACTGTTTTATTTTGAGTAAACACTTACTTTGGTCCTGAAATTTCTACTCGACCAATACTTCAGTCCCCTAACCTTTTTTTGCCAACAATTAGGTTTAAACATCCATATTTTTTACAACAAGTTGTCTAATCGTCAACTTGCCAATAAAAATGCTGATGTGAAGTTCGATGTGTCACTTACGATGTTATATTTTTTTATTGGCAAAATATTAAAACGATGTTGTTGTACTAAATAGAAAGGTGTAATGATTGTTTTATCATTAGCTATTGATCGTATTTCCAACAACATTTTTTTAAACCAATGTTAATTCATTGGAAATATAATTAATAGTTAAGGATCAAACAGTTGTTATACCTTTTTATTTAGCAAAACGACATCGTTTTAATGTTTTGCCCATAAAAAGTATAAATCTAACGTCGTAAGTGACACATCAAACTTTACGTCAATATTTTTAATGGCAAGCTGACAGTTGGACCAACTTGTTAGCAAAAATATGGATGTTTGAGCCTAATTGTTGGCAGAAAAAGATTAGGGACTGAAGTATTGATCGAGTACAAATTTTGGGACTAAAGTAACAGTTTATTCTTTTATTTTTGTATGCAAACATATATTTTTTTCATGATAAAAGAAGGCTCATATGCCCAATGCAAGGATAGCAAAATAAAGAAAAGTAAAAGGGTGCATAATTCTCATAATTAGAATTGGATTTATAATTTCTAAATTATGAGTCAGACTTATATAAGAAAACATATATATATATATGTGTGTGTCAGTGAACAAGTTTTCTGCTAAATTAAAAAATTTGTTCATAATTATAATGCCCTTAACTTTAAAAATTCAAAGAAAAAGAAAGAAATTTCTGTATTTTCGCATGGAGTCTAAAATACGAAAGCCCTTGCAATCTTTTTCAGTTTGCACTACTGATATTTTGAAATTTAGGAAGCTCTAATTAATCTAGCTCAAGCCTAATGAGCCCACTAAGGAGCAAAACTCTTCTAAGATGAATATGATATTACCTGAGGAAAATTTTATGGCACGTTTACCAAATCATTAAATAGCTAGAAAAAATAATTACGAACTATTGAATTTTTTTCAATTTAACTAATTGACTATAAATCGTTAAATTAAAATATTGAACCATTCAGTAACTGGACTAGACGGTAAAAACTTCATTATTTGAGTCATAACGAAATCCATAGACATAAGTCAGATACCAACTTTGTTATTGTCAAGGCTTTCTTTTCCCCGCAAAACATATTTTATAGTTTTTCCTCACGAAGAAAACCTATATTGGATTGCTAAGGTGTATCGTGTGCTTTGGCAGTATATACTGAGGACAACAGTGTATCCCCGTGAAGCCGAGCCTCTCAAAGAGCTGAGGAATGCTACGGCAACTCATCCCACGTATTTCGTCTCTCTTCCTCGTTTCCATATCTTTTCTCTCTCATTACTTAAATTTCATGCTCCCATTACTTTTATTTGATCTTTCGAAAAGGACTTAACGACAGAATATATATATATATATATATGTATGTATGTATGTATGTATGTATGCGATACACGTAATGAGTTCATCCATTTATTTGCCAATGCAATATTTGGATAATAAAAAGTACGTTTGATATGAATGAATGACAAAAAAAGGTTTTATAATATAAAGTGTAAGAATACTTGAAACATTACTAATTTTTATATTGATTTTAAGAATGTGAAAGACTGCATTGGTAAAAATATCATTATATCAAAACAATTTCTCGGCATCCTATCCTATGTTCTCCTCCCGTACTCAGCTCGGCCCATATATGTTTGCCGACACTTCTTTAGTTATAGGAGCTCGAATTCAGAATTTGGGTCTACCTAAGCTCGATGAGGATTTGAGCTTGCAAATTGGTAAATTAGCTAGCGAATTTGAGCTTGATAAGTTCAGGCTCGGCTTGACTTGTTTGCATCCCTAGTTAGACAGGCTCCTGGGGTCTGTCAATGCCATCGGTAACAACCAAACAACAAATAATGCAGGCGACTCGGGGGAGGGTGGGTTAGTGGTAGTAGGGATGAAAATGGTTTAGGTGGGATGGTATTTATTGAAAATTGTCGATTTTTTAAATCTTTTTCAGACTTAAAAATATAGTACTATTTTTTTTGATGATTTTTCAGGTCATAATTTTTAATATAATAATATATTAAATGAAATAATAATATATTAAATTCTTTAAATTCAATGAAAACTAATAAGTGTAAATATTTTTGTGCATTGATAAGTTAGGTAGCCTAAATATTAACAAAATACGAAGTCTAAAAATCAACTATATATAATTATTGGATATCAATATTATATTTTTTACATAATTTTGATTGGTTTGTCCCGTCAGATTTTTCAGGTTGATGGGTACCTGACTCTCCCTGATTGATGTTCCTCCGCTTCAAAAACCTGTTGAATTTTATAAAGTTACAAAAGTGCGATTTTTTGGATCCGCCTTGGTGAATTTTTTATTTTCCTATTTTTTTTTTAATTTAGACTCCTACGTGATACGCCAAGCATGTGAAGGTAAACTGTGTGGGTTCAGCTGAATTTTTAACTTTCTTAATTTTTTTTAAAAAAAACTTATTTTATTATTTTATTGCCACATTGGGAATGTTTTTAGCATAAAATAATATAAATACTGAAAAATACTAGAATTAAAAGGTTGAAGCTGGTACCAAAATAGAGTTTGGAGAAAAATAATAAAAATAAAAAAGTTGAAAACTAAATCTAAGTGTATACTTCTATCCTATAGTAATGAAAAAAAAAAAACCAACATAAGTTGTTGTTGAGATAGCAAGATATCTCTACTCCTTAATCAATGTCTCAGTTTCGAATTTTGTAAATAGAGAAAATTTATTTTGGAAAAATTTTATCCTTCTAGTGGGATAGACTAACTCGAACCTGATTTAGTTAGGGTTCAATGAATTTCTGCATATCAAGTATTATACACTAAAAATTGTAAAAAGAATTTTGACTAAGGGAAAGTAAAATATGCAAATAGCTAACAAAACAGATTGATTGAGATGGCAGTGTGGGGAATCGTGACACAGCAAAAAGTTAATTTTCTAAAAATTTGATTCCCAATTCCAGCAATCACTTTAAAGTAATTCAGAGTTACCGTTGAACAAGGGCATCTAGAAATCATATCTATAAGAACTCTAATTTGGTTCTTGTGTTGAATCCTCGGGTTGACCCCATGAACCAAATAACCTGATCGCAAACTTGCTTAAACCAATCCCCTGACTAGAAACACACTTGTATACTCTCCATGATATTCACACTAGATATCTTGTAAGAATTGAGAAACACTTTCTAAAATCACCGGTCACTCTTGAAATTTTGTATCTCACTTTTTCTTCTCGGTTCACCACTGTTTTTTTTTTAGCCAAAAGAATGAAGAGAAAGAAAAACCCTTTCTTTTCTTACAACCTTAATCCCTCAAAGGCAGCACCCCTATGTGTATGTATATATACCCATATCTTTTCTTAATATGAATAAATAAATATCACATTGCTATTCACCCAAAAATACTAGCGGAAAATAATATCTTATTGCAGTGGCTGAGATATGGTTGTTTGATTCCATTCAAACTGATATCTTTGATTAAAGATAATCAATATCACATTAAATTTTTACGTATTTGAGCAAATCCTGTAACCGAGAATAATGATAATTTCTATAGATCCAATCAAATATTTAATTCCATAATTTCCTTATTCAATAAGATATACAACAGGTATGGGCTCAATTCGTGCTAGCGAATATTTAATAGCTTATCCAAATTTTAAATCTATTTAATTTTAGTTACGAGAAAAACTTGTATTGTGTGTGACTCATTGGGCTCCACACTAAGCCAGCAATAGGTCTAATAATTATATTTTAATTAATCTCATTAAACTCTTTAATAAGATAATTTGATTAACTCTTAACCAGATAGACTCATATATCAAGATTGACGTCTAGCGACATGTCATAACTATCTGGACAGTGAGGATTTCAATTTAAATGATCGAACACCCTTTGGTGACTAGTTCTATGTAGTTAAATCTTTCGGTTATACAATGTCCCGAATAAGTTAGGGTTTGGACAAAATGTCAAACCCCAATACCTATTCATATGTTTCTGATTCTTAAGTAATGACTCAATCATAAAACATCAAAAAAAATCTTTTTAATTTTTATACTACTCTGACTAAAGATTTCCTGAGTCAATACTAAGTAGAATACATAGGACATTCTCTCCTACCATTACAAGTAATCGATTCATTATTGATTACTTACTATCTCCATAAAAGTCTTATTATGTTCAAAATATTCTATACACGTCTCAAAGAGTCATGCTAAGGAATAGATCAAAATCATAATTTAACAATCACAATGTACTATAGTAATCTCAAGTTTAAGGATTACTTGCACCTGCTATTACCGGAGAATTAGCTTATTCACATTTATTTAAAAATCCATTAGGCTTTCCTCTAGTAAGTCAGTCCAGTGAACTTAATTCATAATAAGCATTCACACTCTTATATTAGTGACTTTTCACAAGTAACTGCGAGATAAGTTATCATCTATTGTAGAGCATGTAACAAGTATACTAGTCTTATTGGATCACCGATCCTCTACTTGGAGATCCTACGACTATGAACATTTTTAAATTAAGGTTTATGAGACCCTAGGTCTCACTGGTACGATCTCATCATAATCATAAAATCAACCTCAATTTATGGGTTTCATTATAGTCAATATTAAACAAGTAGCATATGATAAATAATTAATGCATCATTTATATTTCACGAATAAAGATTGCTCTAATTATATCACATGTGATTGGATTTAGGGCACTATTCCCAACAGGTAGAGTGCCTATTTCTTTTAAGAAAGATATTGGTTTCAAGTATTGCGAATGAAGAAAATTTATATTTGGAGAGTTTTTCCTTTTAGTGGGAAGACCCGGCTTGAGCTTGACTTAGTTAGAGTCCAATAAATTTTTGTATATCAAGTGATACATACCGAAACAAGAAAAAAAAAATTTCGATTGACCAAATTGTGAAATATGCAAATAGCTAACAAAAGTGAATTGGTTGAGATGGTTGAGTACTATTCCTCTAAAGTAAAATCTGGGTTTCGTGTTTTTTAAATATGAATTAATCAAGATCTACTAAATTTTTATATACCAGTAATACAGATAGAAAAAAAAATGTAAACAGCTAATTAAATGTGCATGGACTTTTAAGTAGGAGACCTAAGCTCATATCCTAACAACAAAATCATTCACCGTTCTCTTTATATATACTGTTTGAAATTTTAATTACCAAAATTTTTTTTAAAAAAATGTGCATGAACATGGGTCGAACAAAATAGGGCATTCTTTGGGACGTCACCGGACGTGGGACAGCTGATGGGAATTCTACTGAAGCTAATGAACGCGAAAAGGACAATTGAGATTGGGGTTTACACCGGATACTCTCTTCTACTCACAGCCCTCTCCATTCCTGACGATGGCCACGTACGTATGCTTTCTGCACTTTCTTTTACTTAAAGCTCTCTCCACACATTAACGGATTCAACGTGAGTTGAACAGGAACTTAAATTGATCAGTGCTTACCCACGAAGTTCGCTGGATCAATGGATTCTTTTTCTCTGTTTTTTTTCCTGAATTTTGTTCTGCAGATCACTGCAATAGACCCTGATAGAGAGGCATTTGAGATTGGGTTTCGTATCATGCAAAAAGCGGGTGTTGCTCATAAGATCAACTTCGTCAAATCGGAAGCTCAGCCGATTCTTGACAAGCTGCTGGAAGATGTAAGCCACTGGAACAATATAAAGACGCTGCTCTCATTATATTTACATATGACTCGTCTTAGAATATACGAAGTCGCAACCTCCTTTCATGGTCTAACCCATCGATACAAGTTGCTTGCCTTCGGAACTGTCGGGACCCACACCTGGGTTGAGTGACCTACAAAGAAGTCCGATCCAGGTGTGGTAACCCGGTTCAAACCTGTACTTAAGTTAGAGAGATGGCCGTAGGAAATTCAGTGGAGAGTGATGGAAAGAATGAGTATAAGGATAGCATGGTGAGTTGAAGAGGAGATGAAAGAGGTATCTTACCCAAGTGGGTAAGGGAATTTATAGAAATTATGGATTAAGGGTTGGTAAGATGGTATGGAAATTAGGTCGGGTACCCAATAACTGTGACCATATCTTCCATAAACATGATTGTTAAGAAATAAATTGTGTATTGGAGTGTTAGAGAAATAAAATATAATTTATAGGATAATTAGGTATTATTAACTTGCTGTAATTTAAGCTTATTTTAGGTGGATATATGTCAAGCATCTTATAGGCCAGTGAATATATCTTACTATGATGAAGAAACTTCTTGCCAAGGAATGCGCTTGATTGATACTGATCAATTGATTTATACACGATTGAAGGCCCAAGATAACCCCAGCTAAACCAGCAACCGTAAATTGTTGTATATTATATGTTTCGACATCTACTCTTGATCTGTCTTAGTGAAATTTATTTTCTTTTCAAGTGACTTACCATGGTCCTAATATGTCCATATCTTGCTCGTCGAAGGAGAAAGAGGGCAGTTTCGACTTTGCGTTCGTGGATGCAGATAAGGCCAACTACCTGAACTACCACGAGAGACTGATGAAGCTAGTGAAGGTCGGAGGCTTGATCGTATATGACAATACTCTGTGGGGAGGAACAGTGGCTTTGCCAGAGAACTCGGTACCCGAGAAAAAGAGGCTGTGGCGGGCCTCCTCGATCGAGTTCAATAGGGCGCTGGCTACAGATCGTCGGGTCGAGGTCTCTCTGGCACCTCTTGGTGATGGGATCATGATCTGCAGGCGATTATGCTGAAGATTTTAGTATAAGAACTTTGAGGAAGCTTATGTACTGCTTAATGAATAATGGCCAGTATGATTGGGTTTCGAAGCACCCATATCACCTGAAGAGACGGTTGCCAAGATGAATTTGTTGCCGCGGTGTTATAATGAGTGTGTTTGAGGATTATAATGTAGACTATTGATATGAAAATTATTAGAGTATATTTTCCTGTATATGACAAATATTGAGATATTTTTATAATTTCTATAATTTTCATTCTCAATGCCTGTGTATATGAGAGGAGATTGCTCACGTTGAGTATCTCCAATGAAAAAAAAAAATTAAATGATACTATTTTATAAGAATATGGTAAGGAATAATCAATTAAATTTTTTTATTAATAATAATTATGGACAATGTTTGATTGATTAACATTAATTTGCTCATTTATTAAATTTTAATTTATATTTCTTTATATCACATGATGAGATATGATCACGTAATAATTGCCCATCTCCAATAACTTGTCCAAATACATTGCCATGGCATGAGAGCCATAATCCTCCCAATTCTAATTTCCTTCTCCACTAGCGTCCAAATTCCTCTGTCATCCACGCCCCACTCATTCCTTCCTTCCATTCTCTTGCATTCTTTTCTTCATTTTTTTTTCCTCAATTCACTGGTTCTTCTCCACTGCCATCCAATTCCCCCTGGTTCTCCCCACCCTTCTATCTTCTGATCATCTTCATACACGCAAATGGATCCCACCAAGCCAAGTGTCAACACCACCTACTCCAACTTCCTCAATTCAATAGTCGCACCGAACATTACCAACTTGATCACCGTGTAGTTAAATTAGTTAAACTTCAGGTATGGAAATCCCTTTTCTAGAATTTTCTTTGATCTCACGGGCTTTATGGATATGTAAATGGTCAAACAACTTGCCTCTCAAAAACTAACTCGTCCTACTCCACTTGGTGTCGATCGGATGATTGCATCTGCTCTTGGATTTTTGCAACCTTGTATGAATCTCTTCTCGAGATCCATGACCTCCCCTTCGCCAAAGTAGCTTGAGATGCCCTTCTATCTCATACGTGGACAGGTCCAGGGCATGGTCTTTGGACATTGGCGTTACTCGCTCTCATCACAAACTGCACAATCAAAACATGGATGAGTATATACATGAAATCAAGGTAATTATAGACCAACTTACAAAAGTCAACTCTCCCCTCTCTTAGAAGGACATGGTCACCTATGTTTTCATGGGACTCCCTCGAGACTATAAAGCATTTACCATGACCATTACCAACGGTCGTGATCCCATCATCACTTTTGAGGAACTATGAACAAAACTTATTCACCAGGAACATTGCCCAAAGCGAATGGATGCTAGTGATTCGCTAAACACTGCAACGGCCTATCATGTGCACATTGCCCCGACAAGCTTTCGTGGGGAACGAGGTAGATGCTTGGGGGAGGTGACAATATACTTTCCCATGACATAGATCTAGCTGGGGGAGCACTGGCACCTAGGCTACGTAAAAAATTGTATTAAGGCCATTAAATATGAGTTTATCGAGATAAGTATACAAGTACATGATCTAATAAGAATGGTAAAGAATATATGCGATACTTAAATTAATATATGCTTGTTAAGTTCCCTTATAAAAAGATGAATCATAAAATTTGGGAGGTATTGGACAATTATTTAATTATTGAAAACAGTTCGAGTAAATCTTTTGATGTAATGAATAGAAAAATTTTGTATGTTTAATAGTTATAAAGTAACCCTTTTCAAAGAATTTTTTGATGATTATTACTGTTTTGCATAATTATTTTGTCATAATCAAATATGCTATAATTTAAGTAAGTTTAATTTATTTGATGATTATTTATTAATAATTTCTATATTATAATGATATTTTAAACATGATAAACTCGTAAAATATGCATAATTATTGTGTCAAATAAAAATTCATTCAGTTAGAAATACAATGGTTTAAAGGGTTTTAGAATTAAGAGTTCAAACAAGTAACTTATAAACAATTAAAATTAAGCATGTGATGTAGTTAATAAGTTTTGGTTCCTATTTCAAGTATCTTGTAAGCCAAAATTGGAATTGAAAACCAACTGATTCCCCATTTATTACTCAGAACCTATTCAAATTTTATTAAGATCTAATTTGACCCTATCCAATAGGGTAGCTCTAACTAGTTCCAAGTCTACCTTATTACAGTGCGCATCCCTACATTATAGCTCTTACTTGAGTTTTAGTAGATGTAAGTAATCGTTTGACATGAGATTGTCGTAACTTCTCATAATCGTTAACATGTAATTTTAGTTTATTCCTTAATATATGGTGTTCGGGACCCAATGAAATTCTTATGTATGAATTTAGCAATCAATAAGGAATCAGTTAATCCTTTTAATAGGAGAAAATATCCTAGGTATTATACTTAATATTGACTCGAAAAATTGCTAGCCAAACTAGTATGAAAAACTGGAAAAAGGCTTTCCGATATTTATAATTGAGTTAAATATTAGGGAATTAGAAAACATATGAATGAGTATTAGAGTTCGACACCTTATCATACCAAACATATTTGAAATGCTATATAACTAAATGATTTAATTGCGTAAAAACTCATCACCAAAGGGTTATCGGTCCTTTAGATTGAGATCTTAATTATCCAATTAGTCAAGACACGTTATTAAATGTCAAATCTTTTAACTTGTGAGTCTATCTGATTAAGAGTTTATTGGATAAACTTATTAAATAAGTTGAATGAGATTAATTACAATATCTTTTATTAGACTCACTGCTGACTTAATGTAGAATCTAACGAGTTACATACAGTATACGTTATTTCTTGTAACCAAAATTTAATAATTTAAATTTTGAATTGGACAGTTAAATCTTCGCTAACACAAAATAAATTTAGCACGGTCACATATTTTATTGGACAAGATTATTACAAAGTTAAATAATTGAATTTAATTTATATCAGTCTGATAAATAAATATCTCACTTCCACATGCATAAATAATGATCAAATGTGGTTCGATTTAATCTATGAAGATATATACGCACTGGACATAATTTCGTGATTAAGTCTTCGAGTAAATGAATCAGCCAAATTAAATGCTAACGCTATCTCCGATAGCTGTTGTAAAGAGATGGAAACCGTCTGAACGAGTATCTCCTGTGGCACAATGGGATTTTATTTCTGAGCCTTATTTCAAACTACCGTCTATTTCAACAGGAATTCTTAAAAAGCCTTTTCTAAATTAATCCGCGGAACACATTCACGAGATTGCATTATCAACATGCGACCTCATTTTTATCAAAAGATCGCGAGTTGAAAACGCAATTTCTTTTATTTTTGTTTCATTACAAAATATTTTATCACATTTAATAATATGAATATGAAATAGTTGAAGTAATTATTACATTGGACATATTTTAGATTAAAAGGTTATGGTTCGAATCCGTTATTAACATTTTTTCTTGTTTTTACTCTTTAATATAAAAATAATATTGATAAGGAGATTCAAACTTTTGACCTCTATTTTAAAGAAAATGTCTAACGCATTGACTATATGAAGCATGCTAAGTCCATATCATTATTTAATAGAGATCGCATATTAACAAAAAAAAATGATCGAATGTTCAACCCATGATTTATTAAGAAAAATAAGATCGCAAGTTCACCCTACGATCTAAAAGAATGAGCAATCTAAGTACAGTATTCCGAAATAATTTTTAAAAAGAAAAGGTTTTTTAAGAATTTTTTTAGAAAAACTCTTTCATTTTCCATGCGCACTTATTGCAATAGTAGAGAAAGTCTGGCACATTATTGTCTTTAAACCAAAATAAAGAGAGTTTGGCACTTACCTTCCATTTCCAATGAAGAAATCCTCTTACCATCTGAAGACAATCCCGAGGCAAGTTTCGCACTTCTTTCCCACTTCTCAATTCTAAAGCTACAAAACCGCAAAATTCAGAAATCTATCAACTGGTATGTTTTGCCCTTACCGTTTCATACAGTTTTCATTCGTAAGGATCAATATCAGTAGCTTCATACATTGCAAATGCCATGTTTCCTAGGGTTCTAAGCATTGCCCGAATCAACTGGGTAGGTTTAATAGTTAATTCATGTACCTTTCTGCAAAGAAATTTAGGACTTGAAAGATGAAATAGGTGGTAAATCATAATTCTACATGGACTGATGAGGAATAATTGAGGCACTATCGTGTTAGGAGTCTATAGATCATTTTGCGTGCATTGGCTACATCATCGCAGGTATTCCGAACTGTGAAATTGAAAATGTGTTTCTTCTAAATCCATCAATAGATTAGGGCACTATGGACCTTGATGCGAAGAAGGCCTCAAGTCCTTTCTAAAAGGGTTATTGCAGAGCGAAGAATTGTATCAGGTACTACAACATTTTTCTGTTCTCTCTTTGTTTCAATATTCCAATAGCTAAACTTTTCAGTTTCACATAGTCTAAATCTGATAACCAATACACCCTTGATATGATGCTTTTAGTTGAGGGGTCAATTTCTCATTAACGTGAAAATAGAGATGGGGCTTACTTGTAATGAATAGATGATACGTGGTGCAAATTGTAATAATTAGTAAATAGGCAAGACCTGGTGCTATAGCTGTGGAAAGATAGCTTCAAAAAGGAGTCAATGAATGAAAATGAATTTCCTTTCTCCCTCTAATTTCTTTGTGGCTGATTCTTCTCTTCCGATCCTTCAATCTCCTTCTTCTTCTTCCAAACTCATTGCTACTAAAGGGCACAACAGCTATTCTTACTGGCTCATGTCCCTCACCCAAGGAACACTACACTACTTTCAGTGCTATAAGAGGAAGAGTGATAGTAAGAAGTAGAGTCTTTAAAAGACAGATACAAGTGCTTCGCCCTCAAGGGAGTGACAGTAAGAAATAGTGTCATCAAAAGACAGTTACAAGCGCTCTGCCCTTAGGGACAAGGACAGCTAAACGTTCATGGTCCTTACCCAAGACCACTCACTGTAACAACAACTACTTCCCCCTTGAGAACCTTGTCATCTATTTGACAAGTAAGCCCCATCTCTATTTTCATGTTAATAACAAATTGACCCTCAACTAAAAGTATCCTATCATTACTTCCCCTTGAGAACCTCGTCCCCAAGGTTCTATAGAACTAAGAAACATTATAGTGGTATAGCTTGATCCAAGGAAGCCATGGATATCGTGAGTATCTCGGGCAGCAAAAAAAGCTTGTCCTTTAAATCCATTTTCCAAATGTGGGAAACTTAAATGGAAATTCCGAGGCATAGGTGGAACTCAAGAATAGCAGCTACATTCCCATACGTTGGGAGTATGCCTGTTTCAAGATGTCGAAACTTTGAGTACAATCGCAGCAGAAAGAACTGAGAAGTAAGAGAAGGAATATAAATATCGATTATACAAGATAAAAACCCTTACCCGAGGAAAACCTCCAAGGCATAGAGCAAGCGATCCACTAGATTAAAATAGGATTTTTCAATTTCATAGATATTCTTAATCCTGTATCCAGGCCCTCTTTACAATCCTCTCAGAAAAGGGTCTCAATCTAATCTCTCGAGTTTTCACACCCTAACATTACAAATAAGTTTATCATATAGTTCACTCACAGAATTCTTCATTCTTGTCTTACAGGACTCTGTTCAAACATACATATATATATATATTTGACACAATAGAAAAGATATTAGATATCTCCGAGTAAATATCCGAATTTGATTTGGGATGATATTACAGAAAATCATAATATTTCAAATTCAAAATAGAATATATCTTTCCTTCACGATTTCCACTCATTCGACCAGATCTTTAGGTGTCATGAATATCTGGCTTGATGCTAGACAATCTCAACACCATATTTGTGATTGGATGAAACTGTGACTATTTGGTTTTTGAACATCTATTTATATCCTTCCAGCATGCATTGATGCACCTAGACACTAGAAGTAAGCCTCATGTTCCCTTCGAATCCCAAGGCAATAGTAAATGTTTGAAGCTAATTTTTATCATCCTGCTCATTTTCTCTTTCGCCAATATCCATATTTAGCCTTCGGCATGCTTGAATATGTATGGTTCTCTGACTTAAAAACCAAAGAAACTGAGGCTAAAGCTGCAGCAGTGTCAATAACATTTATGTCAAGATGTTCCAATATTCAAATTGATGACACTTCCAAGGTAGTTGAGACCAGTGAGAGGGTGATCCAAGAAGGAGAGTTGATTTCTCTCGATGGTTCCACTAGTGAAGTTATACCAGAGAAATTTCCTATGCTACCAAACTCCATGCACTAGATATTCACGGCTGTACCCTTCAAGCCTCTTATCTGATTGATCCAGTACTTGACATCCCTTGGACTTTCCCGAGAATCAAAAACCACCTTTACAGCTAACTTCAACTGTATGTTTGGATTTGAGGAAAATCCTTCACCTTTCAATCCAAGGTAGACATTCTTGTATTCCTCCATGTGCTCTTTGAGATCCAGCGCTATTAGCTTGGGGTCGACCTGCATTCCCTTAGTATTTGTAAGATTATGTCATTTCACCTCAAATAAAAGCTATGGAATTCCTATAACAAGGTCTCCAAACATATATAGCAACCGCCTATGTGAATCTCCACTCCTCAAAGCCAACTGTCTGACCACCTCATCATTCAACATAAGGTTAAGGACATTGCCTATCATCCCAGGCACAGAGACGGTGGCACCTGAACGAATTGAGACCAGCATATGCTTTAAAGTGTCACTAAGAAAATCTCTGATTTTCCTTCGCTCAACCCTGAAGGCTCTCAAGACTTCATCCCATAGGCAATTAGGTAGCTCTTTCCCTTCCAAAACATATTCCCCACATGCTTCTAGTATGAGTTTTATGACTTCAATTATAGATGGATTAAGAACCTTGATGGCCTTCCATCATATGCCTTTACATGCACGGCTAGCTCTATTAATTGGCGTTTAACTCCTTTTATCAAGGAACTTCAGCAGCTTAAGCATGATTTTCAGGAGATGAAACTAAGTCTAATAAGAAGATCTACAAACAAGTGTGCTGATTTTATAGCACAGAGTTACAGGAAAGGGATGGTTCAATATAATTGGATGAATAACCCATTATCTGCTTTATGTAATTTTCTGAGAGAGGATGTCGAGGTTTGGTTGGAGATGTTTCTGATGTTTTTTTGTTTCCTTGTTTCCCTGTAACCTTTGATGTCGGTTGAGCAATAAAAGGTGCTTTGTTTCCTTGGCCAAGGAAGGGGATGGATCTTCTCTATTTTGTGACCTTTGTGGTGCCAAAATGGATGGAAGTTAGTCTGTAGGGTGCTAAATGAAATTTCGCTACTTCTGTTTGGCTGCGGAAAGAGGAGGAATCAAAGGTCTGCATCCGTCATCCTCTATGGGAAAAGGTCTTATGCGCACTAGCGTTACTATGTAAAAATACCTATATGGTAATATTAATCAATTATATTTAATTATTTATAGTATTTTATTAAAAAATCTCTAAAGTAGTTAAATTTTATTAATTATTATTACAACGTAATTACGGACACTTGATGTACCATTACACAAAGATGTTCTCATTCTAGAGAGTTCGAATAGGATACCGCAACACCGCTAGGGTACTCCGCTATATGTACATTTTCTTCTGAAATTAACAGTGGAACAGGCAGTGTATATTTCATGATACTCTTTCAGATTCAGACAAATAACCTAAAATAAAAGAGTGCGAGTCTGCGAGATTGGTTAAAATTAGAATAAACCATCAAAGTGATTCTTAGAATTTCAACGAACAATCAGTTTGGTCCTTAAAGTTTGAAAATCATTAATTTGATTATTATTGTTCACTTCGGTCAGTCAATTTGGTCCAAACATTATAAAGTCGTTTGCAAATACTGACGTGGATGGTAACGATCACATCAGCAGGCCCCTAGATGCCACGCGGTGAGTTATGAATGGTTGAAGCTAAAAAAAATAGAATATAGTTTTATCCACTTATTGATTGTCACGTGGCATGTGGGATCCGCTGATGTGACAGTCACAGTCCATATCAGCATCCGTAAATGGTGTTATAATTTTTGGACCAAATTAACTAATAAAATTAGATAGTGAGGAAATAATTGATGGATTTGAAACTTCAATTATTAAACTAATGACTCGCTACAAATTTGATGACCAATTTGATGGTTTACTCTTAAAATTATAAATATAATATTCCATAACACAATCATAAAATCAATTAGGCACAGCAATGAAATATGATTAGAAAATTAAAAGGGATGAAAAAGTTTGAATTGAAATTGTGGACAATACGTTTCTAGCTAACTCTCTTGAAAATAAATATTTTCTTGTAAAATTGTAGTATAAATTCAAAGTAAATATCTATTCCCGGAATACAATATTTACATGGAGAAGTCATGATTATAAATGCAATACTCAATCGATAGAGCTCAAACCGAGAGAATGTAAATCAAGTAGATATAACTAACTTGGGGTTGGCCTAGTAGTCCCTCACTAGGTCTCTAAAGGGGTGATCTCAGGATTGAATCCCAGGTTAGGAGGGTCGAAGGGAATTTTTCGAGGGATTCCGACCCGATCGTAGATTAGTCTCGAGGTGCGCTTCGACTGGCTCGAGGATACTGTGTGGTGCAAACAAAAAAAAAATCAAGAGGATATAAATATAGAAGTAATAGTAAATAGGAACAATTCTCTACTAACTTGGAAACTCCGAAGTTGTAGGTCTCCACCACTAAAAAAATCTTAAATCATCCCATCTCATAATGACGCGGTGAGTAACAACCAATCAAATTGCTTTGATTCGTAATGATTATGGCAATTACTTAGGTGATTAATATTGATTTACTCGTTTATCATGTTTTAATTAGTATTTTTTCACAAGAAATGCTTCCATTTCTTCTATTGATAATTTTATATCTCTGGCAATTGCATCACACAGCCATAATAGCATTGTAAAACTCCATTTGAATTTAACTATTATTTTAATATTTAAATTAATTTCTCTATTAATAGTTGGCCGTTTATTCTATTACTTATGCAAAAAAAAAAAGAGCTGAACGTTTATTATAATGCCTTTCACGGTATTAAATTAGTCGTTACTCTCCCGATTCTTCTTTCATTTACTTGTATTTGACTATCTTATTTATTGGTTTGACCGTTTGCAAGCAATGGATTAATATCTTATTTTAATATTATAATTATTAATTGCTTTTTTAATTTTTCCTAAATGCTAATTATTATTTAGCAGTATAAACATCGACGTGAACCTCTGAACAGAAGTTCCATTCCTTCAGTTTTTTTGAACTCTCCTTTCACCATTTGGAGACAACTGCGAGGCAGCTTTCGTACTTCTTTCCCACCTTTCCATTCTAAAGCTGCAGAACTGCAGAACCCGAAAATCTAGCATCTGGTACGTTTCTTCTTTCCTCCTTACAGTTTCATACAGCTTTCATTCGCAATGATCAATTTCAATAGCTTCACAGATTGCATATGCCCTAATTCCTAGGGTTCTGAGCATTGATCGGGTCGACCGTGTGTGTCTAATAGTTGATTTATGCATCCTTCTGCAAAGAATTTTTGGTCTTCAAAGATGAAATACAGTGGGGAATCATAATTCTGTACGTACTGACGAGCAATCAATGAGTTATTTTCATGGCAGTGGTCTTGACATCGTTTTGTGGGCATTGGCTGCATTATTGTCGATTTTTCAAACTACGAATCTGTCAAAGTATTAGTTTGGGACTTATAGTTTGTGAAGCCATTAACAGATTTGCCCAATATGAAACTTGATAGGAAGATGGCCTCAGTTCCCTCGAAAGGGTTATTGCAGAGTGAAGAATTGTATCAGGTAATGCAATTCTCTCTTTTCTGTCTTTGTTTTGATTTTCCGATAATTTAAATTTTCAGTTTCATAACATTTAAATCGGATTGGCAGTACATCCTTGATACGAGCGTGTATCCACGAGAACCGGAGCTTCTCAAGGAGCTAAGAGAGATTACTGCTACCCATCCAAAGTAATCTATTTTTCCTCCTCACTTCATACAAAATCATTATTGTTCATCCTCCTCTCATCTTCTAGATGTTTGGTAAAATGTCACTGGAATCGGTAAATGCTGTAAAATGATCATAAATTTCAGTAATTTTGTCAATTTTTTGCTAACCTATATTACTTTGCTCCCTGGATCCATACTTTTACTTTTCTTTCTTTGCCTTCCCTTGAGCTTTGCCTCCTTTACATGAAGTTTCTATATCAGTCCTTGCACATAGTATGAATAACCCGTTTTGATGCAGGGCACCAATGGCCACTGCACCAGATGCAGGTCAGATGATTGCGATGCTGTTGAAACTTATCGGTGCCAAAAGAACCATCGAGATTGGAGTTTTCACGGGATACTCTCTTCTCCTCACAGCTCTTTCGATTCCCGATGATGGCAAGGTTTGTTGCACTGTCAAGCACTTTGGTCACAGTCCTTATAGATCCAAAGGAATGACAGTGAAATTTGAGTTTTTGTACAACATAATATACTTTTGTTCATTCATTGATTCTATGATGATTCTGTGGTGATGGTTTCATTCCTTCTCACAAAGCATGAAACCAGAGCATCTTCTTTTGTTACAGATAATAGCAGTAGACATGAATCGTAAGGCATATGAAATGGGGTTGCCTGTTATAAAGAAAGCTGGTATGGAGCACAAAATTGACTTCATGGAGTCAGAGGCCCTTCCAGCTCTGGAAAAGCTACTAGAACACGTAAACATTCTCATCTACTTGGAAATGCTAATTTTATAATTATGCTTTGGCTTTTTCACTAGCAAGATGGTAAGACTCGTTCTTGCTCGATCTTTTGGTACTATTGCAGGATGCAAATGAGGGGAGCTTCGATTTTGCCTACGTGGATGCAGATAAGGTCAATTACTGGAATTACCATGAGAGGTTGATGAGACTATTGAGGCCAGGTGGAGTAGTTTGCTACGATAATACCCTCTGGGGAGGGACAGTTGCAATGCCTGAAGGATTAGCTCCGTCATGGACTGAAGGGGGGAGAAAGTGGACAATCGAGTTCAACAAGAAGCTTGCAACCGATTCCCGAGTCCAGATCTGTCAGGCCCCACTTGGTGATGGAATCACAATTTGCAGGCGTGTCAACTAGACATTTATCTGGTGCCTTAACCAAATTAATGTTTAGACTTTGAAAGAAGTAAATCAAATTTATCAGTAATAACATGCTGCAGAGAGAAGAGTTTTGGAAAATTCACAACACAAATTATGCGTGGCTTGACCTCTTATTAATAATGATTTGAATGCAATAGAGATGGCAATGAGTAATTACAATAATACACTATCCTAATATATAATAATACACATGCCAATACCAATTCCAACATAGTCAGTCGGGATTCTGGTCATTTCTCCCTCACAAGCACATCGGAAACACATCTTGGCTTCAATCAAATCATACAAAATCTTTTATATGTTGCACAACATAAGAAATGTCTGGTCGGGCAATTGTCGGTACTCTAAGAAGCCAACAATTCGACTATATAATGTGGGATCTTGAAAAGGTTCACCTTAGTACTTCACTTCAATACGAAAAAAATTACTGCAATGGACCAAGATACTTTATTTTAAACTTCTTACTAGGTGAAGCTATTAACGAACCAAACATTGTATATGAAGAACTAGTCGGACTATGTCATCAACATATACTCAAAGAATCATCTATAACCATGATCTCTCAAAGCCAAGGTAATGTAGAAAGGAACTAAGTCGTAAAACTAGGCTTGAGGGACTTGCTTGATACCACAGAGAGATCTCTGAAGTCAATAGACATGAGTTGGCTTAAGAGGATCAACAATCACCTCGATGGTAAGCTTCCCCTCTAGAAAATAGTGAAGAAAATTATTTGTTATATCAAGCCATCAAATGGGCCAACATAGAGAAGTGGCAATAGGGAGCATCGCTTTGATGGTAACAGTTTCACATTAGGACTAAAGGTCTCAATCCCTTCCTGTTGATTAAAATCTCAAGTAACCAGTGTGCTTCAATGCCATTGATAGAGCCATCCAATTGCTACTTCACCTTGAAAACTCATTTGTAGCCAATAATAATGTAATGAGGCAGAGGAGGAACAAGATCCTAAATATGATTATCAACAAGTACTCGGAACTACTCACTCAGAGCTGCAACCCACCGTGGATCTTTCCCAAGTTCAAATCTTTTCTATGCAATTATGTTAGAAAATTGAATAGAAGTGTCCCCTTCGGGCTTTGAGTTGACGAAACCAATATTGAGCACTAAGAGGACACCAATTTCTTGAACTTTAATAGACTTGTGAAGGTACCATACTAACAGGACCAGCACCGAACACCAGTTGTTCAATATGCTTGATATATTCTCAATTAAATATAAAAATCAGAACATTATTTTGTAGAGTGATTGGGTTGTCACTGTTATTATTATTTTAATTGAAATAGGCAAGCTAGGGTCAAGATGTTACCCAAAGTGAATTATATCTATTAATTTAAGTCAATGAGGTCAACTTTTCTCTCTTTCAAAGTTGTCCTCTAATTTATTTTACTTTATTAATTATCCTTTCACAGGAAACAATTACCTTCCTTCCACCTCTTCCGCTTCCTCGTCTCTGGAATGGGTTACTCCCCACATTGCTTCTCTTCCTTCCTCCCTCCAACCTTCTTCCATAATGGCATTCATCTCTTCCTAATCTTTCGAATTCGAGTCTCCAATCACCCACCCATGGAGATCTTCCCTTCACCATGATTTAGGAGTTCCAACGTTCTCTGGGAAGGAGATCACAGTTGGAATGAGATCATCGTGATTCATAAGAGCTAAAGGTACAATTTTTCTCCTAGCCATCCAAATCACTAGAAATGTTAAAAATTTATTCTCCCAACCAAATTGTCAGATGCTATATTAAACTGATTTACATGTTCATTGTAAGAAGTATAGTTTTGGTACCTCACGTATGATTATATATCAAATGTCATCCTTTATGGTTTTTCCGTTTAATTTTGTCCTTTACTTTGTACCGACGTATTACTTGATCTTTCTGCTATTCAAATCGTTAACTTTTAGGAATTGGATCCCGCATATACTTGTCACATTATATTAGTTGCTACATAAATGCTAAATCAGTATACTTAAAATAATTGTATCATAACGGTTCTCTAAGTGCAAATCAAATTAAAATTATATTCTGGAAATTTATATTTTTAATTTATACCACCACGTTATCCTAATCTCTCTCTCTCTCTCTCGGTATATGCCTCCTCCTGCAAGTCTTCGAGAGTCGCTATCAAATGCATCCCATCTGTAGCAAGACCTCGATAATGCATTTGAATACCTTGGACGGAGTCTCAGAGAAAGCATAACTAAAAGGTCACGATCATTATTTAAAAAAAGAAGGCTACTGTTATTATTTACAACAAAAAGCCACAATCATGAAGAAGGAAAATAAAATTCATTAGTGCTCAGACAGCTAGTCGACAGCTCTTAATTCTGAGTAACGGCAAGGAAACTGCTTGATCCAAATTGAACTGATTTAGCGTTTATGAAGCAAATAATATGACGCGGCAAGCATACGCCGGAGCTAACCCGTTAAAATTAATGATTTGGATAACAGCAGGAAAGACTAAAGTGTTTGATAGTGTAAGGGATAAAATCGAATACAAAAAATGAAAAAGGTGAAATTGGATATTTACATTATTATATGTAAATGTTTGAGAAATTTAGTATTCTTGTTTTTCATATTTGGCCTAAATTAAATTTAAATATTAAAAATTTATAACAAAAACATCATTTCTAGATGTGTTAATGGGAGAAAATAGCATTCCCTCTTCCCATCTTTTCAAGAGTAGCACTATTTTACGAACAATTGGAAAAATAGCACCTATTGTAATGAAAGACCATATTACCCTTATTAACACTTTTTAATTATTTTAAGAATTTTAAAATTCCCTCCATTGCTCCTCTCCGCTTTGCCATCAAATAGGTCTAACAAACAAAGATGTCTAATGAGAGAGGACTACCTAATACCGAAAAAGCACATACATGACTTTCAGGACCAAATTGTCCATGCCTACACTCCGCATTAGCTAGCTTTGCTCCGCTAAACAGCTGTGTTAGCCATTATCTATGTAACTTTAGGACCAATTGTATATTTCCCTTGATTAGTTTCATTTTTCTTGAGACCTATTTGACAATTTTCGGAGCAAATTATTCATATAACTTTGTGACCAAATGTGTATGTTTGGGACCAATTTGACATTTTTTGGGACCAAATTATCCATGTGACTTTCTGGACCAAATGTGTATTTTCTTGACTAGTTTCAGTTTTCTCGAGGTCTATTTAATAAATTTCGGGACTAAATTATCCACGTGACTTTTCGGAACCAAATGTGTATTTTCCTTAACTAGTTTCAATTTTCTCGAGGACCTATTTGATAATTTTTGGAACCAAATTATTCATGTGACTTTCAGGACCAAATGTGTATTTTCGGGACCAATTGTATATTTTTCTTGACCAATTTTAGTTTTCTTAGGAACTATTTGATAACTTCCAAGACCAAATTATCCATGTGACTTTTCGAGATCAAATATGTATTTTCCTCGACCAATTTTAGTTTTCTAGGGACCTATTTGACAAATTTGCTTACTTGACGGTGGGCAAGCGAGCAGTTTCCAGAACAATTGTTACAGAAAAAATTTCCTATGCAACCGATACAACTGCTGCCACATCCTCCTATAATCTTAGCTCCAATTAGACATTACATAAACCTTCTATATGAACAAAACGCAAAGATTGGAACCAGATCACTTACATGTTTGTCACCCATGGCAAGAACTATAACAAGCGGAGTAAGAACCATTGAACCCAACATCGAAAGATAATGCTACAACCCAAAAAAATCAATGGGAACTGTAATTTGATGCTGAAATACCACATTTATTGGCCTTTCTTGGGAATTTCCAGTAAAACATTGAACATCACCATGAGACAATCTTGGAAACATCTTCATTTATTTTGACAAGTTTCATTGCACATTATAATATAGTATTTTTGTTACTTGATAACATTAAGATAACTGACTTGTGCCATTGTTTTATTCTATCAATAAAACTGACAACAGCCAGATTGGATGAGTGGATGAGGTTTGGAGATATCAATTCGGTTTGAGTCCACTAAATGGAGAACATTCATGATGTAGAGACTATCCAAACTGGACCCAGTAAGCTTTTAGTACAACATGTTGTGATGCATCCTGAAAAACAAGAACTTGCAGGTCACGAAAACAAAGAATTCATTCAATATCCATTTCATTCAAGAAGTGACTGGAAATGGCCAAATTGAATCACTTGATCATGGCATTAAAGAGGAGTGGCGACACATTGACAGCGTTCAGCAGACTACCCAAATCTACCTAAAGTCATGTACCAGAGAGCCATAGTCACCATCTACAACAAAATTCCTTGCTTCACATCTACCACCCACGATTTCCAGTCCCAGAGCCCCCAAGAATGTACCCTCAGCACAGACTGTGCTTCAGTCCGAGCCTGTGCTTCCCGTACAAGCACCCGGACTTCACGTACATGTTAGGCCATCTCTTTAAAGTGTTTATCTTCGAGCAGGCTCTCTTCCCAACTTCCTCATCCTCTACCTCCCCAATTTTCCCCAGAGGTGCTGCGGCACCAGCTCATCATCCAATCCCTCATCATCCTCAAACTCACCCTCATCGCTATCATTCTCCTTACAATCACCACCCGCATCCGCATCATCACTGCATCCCTGATTCCAAAACTGTTCACAGTACTGCGCGACCGCCAACAGTAGCTGATCGAGACCCTGGTCCGCCTTATCGGGAAAAGGGCAGTCGCCTGCAGATATAGCGGGTGCCCATAAAATCGCGGATTGGGAGAGCGTGGGAAGAAGGACCTCGCTGATGGTGGACGATGATTCGACATCAGTGACAGTGTCTGAGCTGGCGCTGGGGGGTTGACGAGTTCCCACTAGGAGAGGGCGAGGTCTTCAGTTTCGACCTCGAGGTGCTGGAAGCCTAAGTCATCGTCCTCAGGCGAGGAGCAACAAGCTTCGCAGAGGGGGCGGAGCTTCAGCTGAGAGAGGAGAGGAGGCAGGTCTGCAGGAAGGAGAGGAGGAGGTGAGGGTCAGATAATGAGAGGGGTAGAATTGGAATTATAAAAAATTTACTAGATAATCTTAAATAATTGTGTTATTTTTTAAAACTGATATAAAATAGTATTAGTTACAAAAGCCTCCCTTCTAGTGGTGCTACATAAATTTTCACTTCTTTTTATATTAGGAGTAAAACAACAATTTCATTCATTTTTATCTCATTTTATATCTACGATCTAATAGTAATCCGGATTAGTCGGGCCTTCGGGTACCGGATACCGGGTGTGAAACAAAAAAAATAGTAAAATTTTTTTGTTAACTATTCAGATTTCCCTATTTCACTGTACATCCCTCTATATCTGCAAGTTCAGCAATAAAAATCTATCATATTTTTAATGAAATGATTTGAAATTGTAAAGTTGAAAATATAAAATTGATATAATATATTAATAACAACTAACAACACTATATAAATTCATTCCAATATGTCATATTTATTTATTTTTATTTTTTCCGCGTATAGTACTTGTTAGCACTGGTATAATCAAACTTAAAGGGCTAAAGTATAGTTTTCCCTTCCATGTATCCAGGTCCAAATTAATATCACGACATTGGGATGAAAATAGAATGAAATTTTTAAGTTAAGAACTTTAGGAAATAAATAAAATTTGTCAAGTTTTGTTACTTTTCTAATACATTTTATAAAGTATATATGTGCATTGAAGAGGATAAAATCATCAAATTAACTTTTTTATCCATTCATAGTACCTCCAATAATAATATTTCAAATAAGGAATTTGAACAAATGTATTATTTTAAAAATTTTAGCTAAGCAAGATATGGCCTATTTGCAAGATGGAAGACCCATTGATGCCGGGCAGGTGTAAGAGGGGGCAGATATAAGAAAGACAGTCGAGACACATATTTCCTCCTCGTGAATGTGTTATATCTCTTTCTACCTTTCACGAGCTAAATGGCATCATTAACGCAGAGATAGGATGTGCAGTCCTTTTTCCTTTTTCCCTGTTGAATATTATTTTCTATGAATGGTAGGAGTTACACAATCACTTCTAGTGGACAAGAATCTGTCGGGAGTTCGAATCTACTGGATGGACAGAGCAGTATACCCAGCGACAAAGCATAGTTCAAACCCGAGTTGAACCCCAAAGTTCAACGAGCACTACAGTCACCACATATCAATGTTGTATGAAAAGCCTCCCTCCGAATTGCCCTTACAACTCTCAATAGCTCAGAAGCCTAACCCAGGATTACCACGGGAGGTTCCGTCCATACCAAGTTCCATCCAGCCAAATAAGGGTCAGCTTCATCCTTCCCACTGCAGCTTTTTCATTGTTTTATTTTTTAATTTATTTATTAATAAATCAAGGGAAGCACATTCTTAGCTCAATAAAATGGAAACCCTAAATACAACTGTGAATGGTTGGAGCTATCCACTTCTTTTGAGAAACTTCTTGGTGGGTACTGTTTGATTTCAAAAATTGCCACGAGACAAGCCAGATCACTGGACTCGAAACCATAACTCAGGATTTATTATCTTGTTAGGAAACCATGGTTCAATTCTGGAAAATATCATATTCTATTTGGAAAATTTTAACTTTAGAAAAATCATTTTAACATACCCGACTTAACTGACGAATACCCAACAGTCACGGTGGACTCAAGAGATGAAATATTGAAGTCAACGCTGCAGGAGATGCCTGAGGACGGTTATCTGACTTCTTGCAACGTTCAAAGATACCCGGTAAGGAAAATGAGTACCTGAAGAAGAGCGTCACAGTTTCAGAGATCCCACCTCGTCATGGCTGGAGCTGCTCTGCACCCCGATGTCCTCAATCAGAAATCCGAGTATTCGTGTTCAAATTCTAACACCCGAACCAGCAAGGAATCAAGTACTTCAGAGAGAATTATAAGATGCATAGGTATAAGTTCAAGAATTCTTCTACAAGGTTGAGCCAAGCTGAGCCAACCTGTAAAAGCAATTGACAGCTTTGATCTTAGCAGAAATATGTAAGCAACAAAAACGTGCTACCAACTACTAAATTGAGATTATATTCCATCATCTAGAACTTGGTGTATACTCATCGTTCATTTCTGATCCAACAGAAATAGAAACTTGTTGAGCAACTGAACAAAACTACTATCAAGCTAATCACAATCAAAATGCTAAACTCTCCACTCTCCGGCACAAGTTCCTCAATAGAGGGAGCCCTAAAATTTGCAGTGGTCCTACTTTTAACCAGAGAATAGGTTTTTGTTTATATATTCAAGGACCCTGAGGCAGAGAGTCTCAGTCGAAATCTCCTCTATTTCTTTCAATGTAAACCCACAATTAGCCAAGACTTTTAACTGGCTTTACAAGCATACATGTAGGCTCGAAGTTTCCTCACTTCTTCTGAGGATTCATTCAGAAGATAGTCCACGTAAAGACAGATTCCAGCACCGCTGCAAAATTAGCCAAAGAGCATCAATATATCCAGCCGAAGGGACAGAAGACAGAATTAAGAGTTTTGAACATACCATAGAGGCGCAAGCGGAAGCCACAGAACATCCCACCTAAATCTTGGCATTCTACACCAGGGTATAAGATGAATGGTCAGATACGTCATAAGAAATTTTCAACAGTAGCATGGTTCCAAGGGCGAAACAGAACTCTAGATTGAATGAAGCTATTTAAAATGGTCTGACATAGGGACAAAAAATTACGATACTACACAAAGGGAGCGGAATCACCTTAGCATGTGATAGAGCCAGAAAACTGCTAGTGGGATGCTTGTGAAGCAAGAGAACCAGAGCCATCGCCTGTGCTGGGTCGAATTTTGAAGTAGCCCGAAAATGGCCATTGAACAAGCCGAAACAGCAACCCAGTCTGTCGATTGTTTTAAAATTTCAATAGTTGGCAATTTCAATGCACCGGTTGTGAACACAAACAACAATTAAAGAATCAACACACATGAGAATTAGAATACATAGGCCAGAAGCTGCATATGATGTACAATTTGAAACCCCTCCTTCTTGGGGAAGACAATACTGAGAAAGAATACTTCCTAGCGATTTAACAGATTTGTTTTGAGAAAAATATACATCTGTTGAAGAAACGAAAATATATGGAACGAACCTGCAAATATAACCATCCAAGAATCAACATCCTCCATGAAGTAAGCATGAAATCGCTGTTCATCAAAACAAATCTGGTGAAAAAATGATAAACTCCAACAAGTATGCATCTCTTTAGATTGAGCATATGAAATACTTGGCCTAATCTCCGCAATTTTATCATGATGCTGAATGTAAAACTTGCAGGATTACATAAATCCAAATTGGACTATTCTTCTAAATCTAATTCAAATAATATACTAAAGAAAATACCACAAGTATGATCAAATAAAAAGAACCAAACCATCAATAAGTGCAACGAACGCACCAATTCCCATGGAGAGGAAGCCTGCTGAAATATAGAGTAGATAAGAAATGCAATGAAACAAAGCTGAAAACCTGCAAAGACAGACTGCAAAAAGGGAAAAAAAGGGATCATCTAACATAATTATCTGAAAAATGAAAACAAAAACATCAAAACCCAGGTGCTCAAGCAAGATTGTTCTCAATTTTTTCTCTCTTTCATTTCTGGGTGGAAACTGATATTACCCTCCAGAAAAGACTTTGCTGGGCTTGGGACCTTTCAAATGATCGAACCATTTCTTCTTGCTCTGTGTGAACAAGAACAAAAATTTACATCAGTATCAGTAGCAATTTCTTGAAAGATCCAACATCAAGGACCATCAATCCTCTTCGTGGTCAACATTGTTTTCTTTGTCCTTTTAAATTAAAACAGCACTCAGAAGAAGCAGTGAGACGAACATGCTGTAAGGTCCAGAAAGATGAACAGACCTTGGGTGTCTATGGGGCGAGAATCGTCCAGAGACGGGTCGTCGCGAGTGGGCAGTGAGAACTGATCTTCGCGAGATCTTCTCCATTTCCTCTTCAAGCTTTTCATCGCTGACATTAACTTCCTCAGGGTGACTCGCGATTTGGGTTCAAAGGTTGATTTTCTAATCCCAGAGAAAACTGCGAAGAGAAAATAAGCAAAATTCCCCTTTCAAGTGCTCAGCCGATACTTTCGCCCGTGCCCGCGAGACCCGTCCTCGCCGACCCGCCCCGAACGAGGATCTGGTGTATCCGACTTTCTTTCTCCTCTTGACCCGCCTCGCAATCTAAAATTACATAATATTTTCATATTTTTTAAATTATGTTTTATTCTATTTATATGTATTTTTATTTAATAAATTAAAAAAGATCATTATATGTTATTGAACTTGTGTTGTCACGACCCGAATCAAACCGTTGCTTGATTCATGGTCACGACTAATCATGGTTGATCAAATAGGGTTGCGAAAGCGTGTAACTCGTTTAAAACACTGTGGCATCAAATCAATTCTAATTCAGTGATACCTGATTAAATAACTTATACTTGATCATTTAGAGCAAACTATATCACCTTGAAACAATTCTATCCAAAACGATCACAATGGCTGACTACTATATGTACATCTTATCTAAAGGAACAACTTCAAAAATACTTCTAGGTACATCCACAGCTCCTAACCTCAAATTTCAATTCTAATGATCTGAGATGTTAAAAAAAGGGCGAGTCTACATTGCTTAGTAAATTGACAATTCATAGTTCAATTGATCCTTTCAATTCATAATAGAATTAGCATTCAATCATCAGACATATACATACTTAATTGTAAGCACCATAGAGGTTTACACAAGCAACAATATGACATCATTGTGCAATATCATATGATTTAATAGAATCATGAGTGAGTGCAGTACTCAACAATTATCTAATGACTTAATAGTCTCATGAATGCATGCACATTACCAACTTGCCAATGGACCATTTCGGGTAATCGTAAACATTGTCAGTTGATCAGTGGTCCATTTATCTCTTCCAGGGTCATATCGTATCATCGTGTCCCTTATGGGAACCTTTCGTATCATTATTTTTATAACATATACCAACTGATCAGTGGTCATTCGTCCCTTTCGGGACATGCCTCTTGAGGGATATTCGCATCGTTTGTCCCTTATGGGATATGCATATACTTGCATGCTATACGTGCTTCAATCACTGAGACACTTATCTAGCAGATCATGTGGCATATTCATGTCAATTGAACATATCTTACGCTTATAAGAACCATAGAATTGTCAGCAATATACTCCATTTACATGGCCACTTAAAATAGATCATCATCTTAAACAAGTTTAAGGGAGTTTAATTACTCTGCTTAAGGGAGCTTAATTACTCCACTTAAGGATAATTAAACTTGTATTATATGCTAATCTAGCTTTATCTGAGCCATCTCATAAACTATTCAATGTAATAATCAAATATTACTAATCAAGCTTAGTACTATCTAATTACACCAATTAAACCTTAACACGACAAGGAAACATACAATATCATGCTAATCATGCTTAATTAAACTTAAGTATACTCATTAACCTCTAATCACAACTACTTCAACATGGCAAATTAGCAAACATCATTGATCCAGTAATTCAACCACACATATCAAAATATTTATCAAACCAAGCTAATGACATCAAAACAAGTTCATATATATCTCCAAAACACCATTGATCCTCAAACCAACAACAACAGTTTTCTACCAATTCAATAAAGTAGACTTCGTAATTGACTTATATACACTCATTACAACGTACTTAAGCTAAGAATGATTTTAGATAACATCAAAGTTAATGAATATTGATGTCTACACCATGAAAACCCAACTTACTTATTGTAGAGGTTTGAAAACTCTCCTTCAATCTGCCTCCCTGCTCTCTCTCTCTCTGATGTTTGCTTCAATGGTTGCAAATGGTGATTGAATGAGTTATACTTGTCTTAGGAAGGAGGAGATCTGCTTAGTTGTAGGACAAATGTCACCGCACTCCTACACAAATCCTTTTACCTTTTAGCCAATTCTTTCTCCTTGATACTTTCTGCTATTTTCTTGAATCTATCATTATCCACTTTAAAAATTCTTCTATAGCAGAGCTAGGCTGTAAATGGGCTTCATTTTGGGCTTAAATCCAAGTAATTATATCAGACTTCATGGCCCAACCCAAATATATCATAGGCCTTTATGTGTTTTATGTAATCTTAGCCAAATTCTAAGGCTAATTCAATAATGTAACTACATTTGACTTTAAGTTGTGATTCAGCTCAAAACAAAATATTTTCTAGTACTAAGATGTGTCCTTAGCAATAATCTAAGCAATGGTTGTGAAAATGGGTGTTTAGACCCAATTCAGTTCATAAGATATGCAATATAGTCTTTTTGATTCAAACTAGACATATTAGTAGCAGACTATGGCATTTTACCCCCTTAAGAAAATTTCATCCTCAAAATTTGACGTACCTCACTCAGCAAACAAATAGGGATATCGATTTTCCATATCCTCCTCACGTTCCCAGGTGGCTTCCTCAACTTCGACCTAAGCTCTTGTTCCTTTAGATCCAGAGTATGAATAGGCTTCTCTTCATATAACATATCCTTCTTGAGCTTTATTGGTTCGAAATCAATCACATGAGATGGATCTGGTTCATACTTCCTTAACATTGACACATGGAACACATTATGCACATTCGCCAACTTAGGAGGTAATGCCAATCGATAAGCAACAACCCCGACTTTTTCAAGTATTTCAAATGGACCAATATACCATGGACTCAGCTTTCCTTTCTTGTTGAACCTCATGATACCCTTTGACGGAGATATCTTCAAGAATACAAGATCACCTTCCTTAAATTCAAGAGGTGTTCTCCAATTGTCAGCATAACTCTTTTGTCTGCTTTGTGCTATTTGTAGTCTTTCTCGAATAAGCCTGATCTTATCATTTGTGATCTGAATCAATTTCGGGCCTGTTAGTTTCCTCTCACCATTCTCTTCCCAACAAATTGGTGACCTACACTTCCTTCCATATAATGCCTCATACGGTACCATCCAATACTACTCTGATAGTTGTTATTATATGTAAACCTCACCAGAAACATAGGATTATCCCAGCTACCACCGAGGACCATAACACAAGTACGGAGCATATCTTCGAGAGTCTGAATAGTATTCTCTAATTGACCATCTGTTTGAGGATGAAAGGCGTAGTTGAATTGCAATTTAGTTCCTAATGTTTGTTGCAAAGCCTTCCAGGAATGTGATGTAAAGCAAGGATCCTAGTCAGATGTAATTGTATTTGGCACTTCATATAGCCGAACAATCTCTTCAATATAAAATTTCGCAAGGGTGTCCAAAATTTAATCCATTCTGATAGGAAGGAAATGAACAGACTTCATTCGTTGATCAATAACTGCCCATATCGCATTATGGCCCTTCACAGTCCTCGGTAATCCTTGAACAAAGTCCATCATCACATCTTCCCATTTCCATTGAGGGATAGGGAGCAGTTGTAAAGTACCTCCAAGTCTCTAGTGCTCTACTTTGATACGCTAACAAACCAAGCATTTTGATACAAACTCAGCAATATCCTTCTTCATACCACTCCACTAGTAAGTTTCTCGAAGGTTGTGATACATCTTCGTACTACCAAGATGGACATTATAAAGAGTTCGATGTGCTTCTTTCAAAATAGTTCTTCAAATGTCTATGTCATTCGGAACACAGAGCCTTCCTCTGAACCTCAATATACCATCCTCTATAACATAAAAATTCGGATGCTTCTCTCTATTTAATATCTTGAAGTGTCAACAATTGAGAGTCATTTTGTTGTGCTTGCTTAATTCTATGGAAAAATAATGGTTCAATCTTCATTGTAGCTAAAATCACATTACCATTCTTCTCAAGAAATTTAAATCCCGAATCCCGAATCCCTTACTTCTTCAAAGGGCATGCATTACTATATATTTTTTAGCTTATATTAGCTTCGTTGAACTTGCTATAGGACACCCTTTTTTTAAGTACACTAAATGCTCACATTATGCAAAGATGCAAGGCGATGATTGAATAGCTCCTGAGCATTTTGTGGTTGATTCCTTGATTACTCTTTCAAGTGATATTGTACTCCTCTATATGGTGGAATAAGTCTAGAAGTTAACAGAAATCCAGCACTTACAATGTAGCATTTACATATTCAAAATTTATTAGATCATACGTTACATATTTTCTCATTATAAAATAAAAAATTAATAATGTTATTGTGATTACGTTCAGATATCTTAAGATTATCTTCTCTTGTCAATACGCTTTCAAAATTCTTGAGCCGGATGCAATTCCTTCCCAACCAAGTAGAACATAAGTAAGTTTTAAATCAAAATCACATGCAGCTAACACATTCAATGTGGCCCAATCTTTTCTACCATACTATTTAAGGGCTTCTGCATTGGATACCTTTGCACAAACATGTGTTTCATCAATTGCACCACACAATCCTGAAAAGTAAACTTCTTATGTTAATATTATATATGTCATTTGCTTTAATGATCTTTTCATAGAGATTAATATTCACCTTGAAATATGGATAAAATTTACTATTGCCAAGTATTTTTGGTGAGACCTTTGTGTTATCTAGTTGTTTAATAAACTCCTCTTCAACTTCAATTATTGACCTCTTTTTTTTTGTACTTTTTCCGCCGGTTCCGGTTTTGGTGACCAGTGGAACTGGCCCTAGGCCCTAAGCCTTAAGCCTTACGGTTTGAGGATGGTTCCGGACCAGCCGGGCCCAAACCGGTCCGTGGTCCGGCCTAACCAAAGGGACCCATGTGGAACAACCATTCCCAAATCTTAAGGGTGCCTTAGCCATTCAGTTATATTTATAAGAAATGCTCATAGGAACTCTTTTTTTTTTTTGGTAATTATGCTCACAGAAACTCATAATTGGCAAGATTCATTTCTTGGACAAGGAAATCAATTATGTCCCACGGAACAAAAGTTTCCTGCTCACTAAATTTAACTCCTCAGTATCAACACCAAAGTTCATGCAGTAACAGCTGAGTAATGGCTTAGAACTAATCTCCTGAAGCTCAAGCTTGGCTGATTCCTTACGGTGCGATCTAATGGAAAATGGGCGAACAACAAGCCATCAAATTAAGCATATAAAGGAAGTAATCTATTGCTCCGTGCAGGTGAGGCATTTGCGGACGGTTTCGCCTTCAAGGGCATGCTGCTCTGCGAGGGTTGGGTAGTCATAGTACGAGGTGAGCCGTGTCTCATCCTGCTTGTTCACCATCAATATGAATCGCATCCCCATGTTCACTCAGAAAGAAAGAGACGAGAGAATGGTTTGTTGAATTTCTAAGTCTACGCTCGACGGTTGTTTATATGGTTTATTTTTCCCTTACAATAGTGACCTGTGTGTTGTGCCGGCTCTCGACAACGTCATTTGGATTGGCCAAACCAAAAAACTTTTACCGGGAAAAAGCACCGGTACTATAAAAAAATTTGGCTAATATCATATTAGACAATAAAATTTTCAAAACATTGTGGAAAAATTGTACAAACAGTACATTTCCTTTTTTTAGATTATTCATTTTGGTGAATATACTTTATTTTATTTCACTTTGGTGAATTTCTTTTCAAAATTGTTTCACAATAGTATAAACCGTTAATTTTTCATTAACAGTATAAATTTCTGCTTACCTGTCATCCTGACGTGGATGCAATGCATGCGTAAGGTTCTGATGTGACATAGTAATATAATATTTGTTAACCAAATTAAGTACAACAATTTAATAAATAAAAATATATCAATTTTAAATAATTTAAAATTTTTTAGAAAGAATAGTTTACAACATTTTAAGAAACTTTTAAATTTAGAAAATAATTTTTAAAAATATTCACAATGTTATAAAATAGAAAAAGTATCAGAGAATTTACAGAAAAACTTAGAAAGAATTTAGAGAAAATTCTCTAAAAAAATTAAAAAAAATTTATAAAAAATTTTAGAATGTTTTATAAAATTTAAAAACGTAAAAATCAGGTTGCCGCCAATCTTTTAAGCTTCTTGACGAAGCTTTAATAAAACTTAAAAAGGTAAGAAAGAAGAAGTGTTTCTCGGCTCAAATCCAAAGCAAAGAAGGAAGCACCTGCCGTGGAAGGTTTCAGAGGTTCTTCTATTGCTAGGAAGGGCCGTGTTTTGTGCCGGAAAAATGGTACATTTGAATGAGAAATTACCTCATAGATTGGAGGAATGAATGTGAGATAAAATGAATTTGGATGTATAATGGGCTAATAAGAAAAAAATCAAAAATCAAGCCCAATCATAATGAGCACATAGGAGCCCATGTACTGAATGAGAGAAATTCTATCATACCTTGAGAGGAAAGGATATTCGGTAGAAGTGTTCGGGTTGGATGATTTTTTTCTCAAATGTCCGGGGTCCGAATTTTTTTGGTTTTATTTTTTCAAGTCAAAAATATCATACCGAGAACCAGCCCCCGCCCGTCAGCTACGTCAGCTATCTGAGGGTGCAGGTTCTTTCAGTGGGCGTCGTCACTGTAGAATACTCACGTGCCCCCGCACGTGACAGCCTTCTAGCCCATTAACCAGCCCCCTAATTGGTAGCGCGGCGAGGAACCTGAGAAACCAGAGCAAACATCTCTCGCGAGCAGTCGAAGCCTCCCTCGACTAGTGAGTCGTATATCCGGCTAGTCATCAGTCAATCTACCGACTCGCAATGTACAGAGCTGCGGCTTCGAGGCTCAGGGCTCTTAAGGTCAGTCAACAAGATCTTCTGTTCTCCCCATCTCAGCTCTCATCGCCTAGATTCGGCTTTGAAGATTCAATGGCAACTGAGATACTGATAGTCTGCCGCCAGTACTGTGAATATTTAGTAGATAGGCCGTGCTTCTCTAGGAATTTCAGATCTGATTGTAGGCCAACGGTGATTGGACTGTGGTTCGGCTGTTGACTGTGTCACTCGAGGTTTGGCTTCGGAGAAAACGCGAGGAATAAGATAATGCAAGAAATTTGAATGCCATCATTGGATAACACTCTCTTTAGCTCCTAAACGTTGATGATTTCCGTGTATTCTGTTTCTTATTGATGTCTGGAGCTACTGAGTGTGAATATTTTAAAATGGGTTTGAAATAATTCCGTTCAATGGACCGTTGGGGTGCAGATTTTTGTTCTTGATTGTTCTATTCATTTTCAGTAAATTGATTAGGATATGAAGTCTAAGCATATGGTTCTGCGCAATGATTTGTGTTGAAATACTTGTAGGGCCGCTCCTCTGGCAGGGTACCGGTTCGATTTGCCAGTGCTGCTGCTGTCACAACTAAATCATCATCTTCAGGTGGCCTCTTTGGGTGGCTCACTGGTAGTGGATCGAAGTCTTCCACTCCTCTTGATTTCCCTCTAGCAGGGATCACCCTCCCACCTCCGTTACCTGATTATGTTGAACCGGGCAAAACCAAAATTACAACTCTCCCAAATGGCATCAAAATAGCCTCTGAGGCTTCTTCAGTATGTCATTCTGATTCCTTCTCCCTCATTTTCTAGTTTCTCAGTTGAGGCAAAGACAAACATACAGCTAAGTGCCTCCTTGATGATTGTTTTACCAGAGCCCTGCAGCTTCAATTGGTTTATATGTTGATTGTGGCTCAATTTATGAAACACCAATGTCCTTTGGTGCAACACATCTCTTGGAACACATGGCCTTTAAAACCACAAGAAATAGGAGCCACTTGCGGGTTGTGCGCGAAGTGGAGGCAATTGGAGGAAACGTCCAAGCATCTGCTTCCCGGGAGCAGATGGGTTATACCTTTGATGCCTTAAAGACCTATGTTCCAGAAATGGTAGAATTGCTCGTTGACTCTGTGAGGAATCCCGTGTTCCTGGATTGGGAAGTCAATGAACAGGTATATCCTGCTTTTTTCTCCTATGAAACCAATATTTTTTTTAATCTATTTCCAGCTTGTTTCTTATAGAATGCAATTGCATGCAGCTTAAGAAGATAAAGTCAGAGATCGCTGAGCTCTCCAATAATCCCCATGGCTTGCTTTTGGAGTCAATTCACTCTGCTGGTTATGCTGGTGCATTGGCTAATCCTCTTTTAGCTTCAGAATCAGCAATAAGTAGGCTGAATGGGATTGTTTTGGAAGAATTTGTTGCTGTAAGTACTCTTGAGGATTTTGAATTGATACATTTATACTTTTTTATGTGTTTTATGGATTAATATGGGATGTATCACTGGGTTAGCCTTTTAAGGAAAATGTATTCCTCAGCATGAGTGCTCTAATGCATCAGTCCACATGGTTGGGATTGGAACCTGCTAATCTGTTTGCATCTTGTTGTAGTGAAATAGGTCTAATTAAGCATACTCATGTTGCGGTGATAACTGCATTGACCATTCCAGAGAAAATCTTTATAGCATGGACATCACAGTGTTCCTTTCACAGCAACCTATTAAGGGACTTCGCTTTCAAAAACTGGATCTTTAATTAACTATGCTAGCAGTTTAATTTTTGTTGGCTCTGTTGTTTACAATGTTTATTCCAGAAAACCATCTTCTATCTATTTCAAGTTTAAAACTTAAGTTGCCTAAAGGCATGTGAATTGACTAGTTTGATAACTTATCTGATACATGCTCTTCTCATTGTGTCTTGCATGTAGACAATGTTTGTTTGGATGGAGGGTTATTGAGGATTGAGAAAATTTACTATATAAATTTAGAGCTTTACTGTAGTGTTTTCAGCATGTAAGGACACATGTTTGAGTCATCATGTTGGTTATAGAAAATGATTACAACATTGAGATCATGAGTTAAGGAAAATCTATTTTCACTATGTACTTGCAACCTATTTAAAGTATTCATGTTTATATCTTATAAACTTTTCTCAGTTTGAAAGCTTTCTTATTTGAATGCATCTATTCTTCAATTGAAATTTCCAGGAGAACTACACTGCTCCTCGAATGGTTCTTGCTGGTTCAGGTGTTGAGCATGAGGAGTTGCTGTCAATTGCTGAACCTCTATTGTCTGATTTGCCTAGTGTCCCCCGTCCAGAGGAGCCAAAGTCAGTATATACAGGAGGTGATTACCGCTGTCAAGGTGAATCAGGGGTGCGTATCTTACATCTGGAACTACTGTATATACCCTTCTTGTATAAGTGTTACCACATGTACATTATTTATATTTGAACATATGCTTGTGATTTTTCTTGCCTTTCAGAGGACCCATTTTGCTCTTGCATTTGAACTTCCTGGTGGTTGGCGTAAGGAGAAAGATGCCATGACTTTGACTGTGCTTCAGGTTATTGTGCTGGTCCCTTTTTAGGCATTCTATTCACAAGACAGCCTTCTACACTATTTACATCTTTATTATTGGATCCTGGAGGCACTATTTTTGAATTTATTATAAGATAGAAAACCAAAAGCAGCACCGTTAGTAAATCTGTACCAGCTCTGTATTGTTTTACTTGCAATTTATTTGCCTTTTTACTTAGATTACTGATTTATTTTCTTGAGAACTGGCCTTTTTTTATAGATGTTGATGGGAGGTGGAGGATCGTTCTCCGCTGGAGGTCCTGGGAAAGGAATGTACTCAAGGCTATGTAAGTTCACTAATATCTTCTTTTTTTTTTTTTTTGGGCGGGGGGGCGGGGGGGAGGGTGATGTGTCTTTAGGTGTTTGCAGCAGCAGCAGTGCTCTTATGGTTGGATGGGCATCTCCAAGAGGTGCTATTACAAGTTTACTAATTTCTCCTGCATGTGTGGAGCAGATCTTCGTGTGCTGAATGAATACCCCCAAGTTGAATCATTTTCAGCATTCAGCAACATCTACAATGACACTGGCCTTTTTGGTATCCAAGCGACCACTGTAAGTCATCTGTTGAACTTCGAGAATTCCTTTTAATTGATTTAGTATATTCTTAACTGTCTCAATATGAAGTTTCAGAGGACTGTATTTATTCAGCTTTTATGAAGTCTGTAAATTCTCAGAACCTGATTCTAGTTTTGAGGAATTGTTTCATGCATTTAGCTACTTGTTGACTTGGAGTAACATGCTGAGTTGTAGTTAAATATTTTTGAACACTTTCTTCACTCTTCTTTCACTGTAAAGGTTGCACTTTGGAAGAGCAGGAGTGGTTGTGTAGTTTCCTCTCTTTATTGGTCTTCTTACCCTGTTGTTCATAGTGGGCACATAATCATGTTTTTCTCAAGAATGTTCATGCTTTTTGACAAATCAGGGATCTGATTTTGTTCCACAAGCCATTGATATAGCTGCTAGGGAGCTCATTGCGGTTGCAACCCCCGGGGAAGGTAAGTTGGTTCGCAGCCATTCTCTAGTTCAGAGATAATGCAGATGATAGGAATTTTTTTGACTGGAGGTTCCTTGTCCTTTTTAACAGTTGATCAGGTGCAGCTAGATCGTGCAAAACATTCGACAAAGTCTGCGATTTTGATGAACTTGGAATCTAGAGTATGGACTATTTCATTGTCTCCTAAATTGTCAAGTGTTAGCTTAAACACTACTGATTTTCCGAATCTTTGGTGATGTTTAATGGCTCACTCTTGAGATGGATTATGCAGATGATAGCTGCAGAAGATACAGCCAGGCAAATTTTGACATATGGTGAGAGGTATGATATCAGCAAGAACTCTACATTTCACTATCACCTTTTTAGATTACTTTGTTGAGTGAGCAAGTCTTTTCTTGCTTTACCTTGATTGGATACCGGGAAAATTAGGAGAGAGAAAGCAAGAGTATACTGCATCCTTGTTTGGGAAGAGTCTCTGGGCATGTACTAATAGAAACTTTTATCCATTATTTAAAGTAGAACATTTACTCATCACCGTGCTGATCTATTGTCTGTATTTTGCAGGAAACCTGTGGAGTATTTCTTGAAAGCAGTTGATGAAGTAACACCAAAGGATATCACTTCAATCGCACAGAAGCTCCTATCCTCTCCGCTGACAATGGCATCATATGGAGATGGTATAGTTTACCTGTTATTGGTGAATCTAATCCTTGCGTATTAATCCTCCATTCTTGGCAAATGCATTAATTGATTTTCCTTCTCCTTGATTTTCAGTGATTTATGTCCCCAGCTATGACTCCGTGAGCAGCAAGTTCCACAAAAAATGAAATATCAGTTGCAACCAGCTTAACTGGGCCGGTGCCGGATGTTTACTGTCTCTGTCTTTAGTTTGTTTCATAAAAATCTTAATTCTTGCTCCTTGCTCAGCCATTTGGATTGGAGTATATCAATCCGGATTAATAAATCGGTGATCCGAGATGCTGCTCTGTAGGCACATTTTTTTGGGTGTTGCATGTTTTGTTCGGATCCACTTTAGGTTGGAAAGGCATTATACTTTCCGAATGGATTAACTGTTATTCAATGAAGTCTTCTCGTATTCATCATTTTTGTTTGTCGAATTATCAAAGGATCTTTCTTCAATGTGTTGGGCATATGCAAAAATGAACTTTCAGGGTTACAGGGCGTTTCTTCCATTTGATGTTTGAACTTTCCAAGCTTGAAAATGCCATTAAAGTCACAAGCCATACTATTCTAAGCCTGTACGAAACCTCAATGGTTGATATATCAAAATAGAGAGGGATTACCAAGAGGGGTTGGGCCGAGTGGTAAGCAGCTTGGTGCCGCTTAAGGAGGTCTCGAGTTCGAGACCTCACGTACGTAGACACCCCTCTTGGGAGCCTCACCTGCCATTGCCAGGCGTGCAACCCGGGGCGACCAACGGATTAGTCAAGTATGGTTGGCTGAAAAATGTCATCTCACCACTGGTGGGGCCTGCTTGGATACCGTGGCTGGCGACCAAAAAAAAAATAGAGAGGGATTAATGGGGTGTTTGGTTGGATGGGAATAGAGGGAGAATAGAGGGGATAATATTCTCCATGGAGAGAATAGCTGTTACCGGTAGGAATATGAACAAAATGACTAATTTGCCCTCAGCGAACATTCAAATTTTCCATTTCCATCAATCACCCTTAGCCCCGCCCGAACCAGCGACCTGCCACCATCATCGGCCCTCTGCCGCTGACGTTCACAACTTCCATGCGCCTCCGCCGTGCCACCTCGAGCCTCCCCATGCCTCCCCGTGTCACCTCGAACCTAGTCAAACCCCCTCAGTCCCGAGCGACGAGCCAACAACCCAGTTGAACCTCGCGACCCCGAACCTAGTCGAACCCAGCGACCATGAGCCTAGAGCCAACGACACAGCGATCCCAAGCCAACGACCCTGCGACCCCGAACCCAGTCAAACCAGCCAACGACCTCTGTCTCTCTCTCTCTCTCTCTCTCTCTCTACTGGTTCGAAATTGGGGGCTCGATGGTGGGGCTCGATTGCAACGATCGACGCGGGGGCTCGATTGCGAAGATCGACAATGGGGGCTTGACTCCGAGGGCTTGGCTGAACTTGTCTCCTTACTCCGCGTGGGAGGAAGACTATGAATAGTGCGTTGGCACCACCGACTCGACAATGACTGAGGTGGCTGCGTGTTTGACAGTGGCTAAGGTGATGGAGGTTGCAGCCTCGATGGTTGACGGCGGGGCTGAAGAAGAAGATGAACAATGCAAGGGGCACTGTTCACGATTTTTTTTTTAATTGTTTTAAGTTTTTATAAAATAAAATAAAATAATATAAATATAAATATAATATTTATAGTTAAGGGTAATTTTGTCTTTTCAGTTTTAAATACCCTATTCTGTACTCTTTATTCCATCTAACCAAAACATCAGTTTTATTACTTATCAGACTATTCTTATCCCTATCTACTCTATTTCAGAGAATAAAACACACCATAAGTGTAAAAGAACATGAACTTTCAGCATATACTTAAATCTCATCACCAACTTTAAAAACTATTCGTAAAATACAAATTTTAACAGATAATTAAATTATATTAGCAAGTACTAAATTTATCTGCAAAAGTTTCACTTCCATTGTCTGGCATGTAGGTAGGTCGGCCATTACTACTGGTTTTTGGCGTTCATACCTAATTGGAAGTGCTTTTTAATATCTTCTTGGACATGATTTTTAGAGAGACTGACACGTGAATTGAGTATTACTAATAGATTTCAAGGTTTCTTTAAACACATTATCATAATTTGTAAACAACTCGTTTAACTCCAAAAGAAACACTTGGAACCTTATCTCCTAGAAGATGGTCAAACTCATTCCAATGCATACATGGTCAGAAGTTCGAGGCATCGAGACTCCTCATGGAATAAAAAGTGAAGAATTCGAGTAAGAACTGTTGATATTAGTGATTAAATGGGATTTAGAGGTTCGGCATGCGGACTTATTGGAGCCAAAACTAAGCAAATTTGGATTCATCGTGAAGATTATTGAGTTAGCTTCGACCTGATGGGCCTTGGATCTTGAAATTTATCTTGGAGAGGAAGACACGATTTTGTCGAACGAAATTTACCTTGTAGACATCTCTCGCAATTCCTTCCCAGGGAACAAGAACCTGGTCCATCCGCCAAGGAAAGTAAGCATTATAACCGCTGTCTGATAGTTGTTTTAATATTCCTTTTCTATCACCAAGCAGTAGTTGCTTGAACAGATCTTTTCCTGATGCTTTAGGTATATATTCAGTCCCCTGCTAGTTTAGAGGGAGACTAAGCCTAAACCAGATAATCATTCATCTCTCGCCTATCTTTCCTCTCATATTGTGTGTCATTCTCGTTGGCTCCTTCTGGGTGACATCAAAAACAAGAACGATCTTCCTTCTGTCAAGGGAGGATATGAATGGGAGAAAGGGCTTTGTTGTAAAATGTAGTTCGAATATGCATTCCATGAACTAAATTAAACATTACTCTGATGCAGACAAGAAAACCCCAGCGTTGTGGGTTGATGATGTGAATTCTCATTGGGCTGACACAACTGACTAATTGAATCCTTTTGTTTTTCTGATTTAACCTTCGTGCGAGCTTTACGAGGGAGAATCTCACGTAGCAAATGAAGTTCCATTTGGAAGCTCATGCATGTCTGAAGCACCAGAGGTACTGGGCCGCTTGCTTTTGTTTTTCGACTGTCATCTGTGATTTTAAAAAGCCACAGAAGTTATAAGCACTTGCTGCAAATTGTCTGTCATAATTTATTTAAGAAGAAGGCTAAATTTCAGACAAAAGGGAATTGCCCATTCAATTAATGATTAAATAATTTTGTTCCAGGCAATAATCTTTAAATGCAATTCGATTATATGAATTAAGTATTGCCTTAACTTCTCTTTTCTCAGTTTGTGTAGCTATTACTTCTCAAATACGAACTTTCTCTATTATCGATATTGAACTCAATATAAATTTTCTCCATTATCAATATTGAACTGAAGAAGTTGCTAAAGAGATCAAAAAGTTTTGACCCACCTAGACTACCAATTCATGTTTGTATCACCAGCAACGTTTTCATTAAATGGATCTTCTGATGCTTTGCAAAGCTATAGGAAGATCGGGAGTCACATACAGCACATGAAAGTTTCAGTTCTCTTTAGTCTTTTCGGAGCATCAACTTGCAAGAGACCAAACCAAGAAATTACAAGAGACCAGACCTGGAAATTAACTCAGAAATGGCATTATGAACTTTTTTTCCAGGAGCTTCTGTCCATAAGCTGTAACAGCATCAAAATATTTGACTTGCCAATCTCCACAATGCAACCATTCACGACCATCTCCTCGAGCATAAAATGTGTTTCTCCGGTTGGAACATTATATCAAGCTCGCACTGCAATTGCATGGGGGAAGAAAATCAAGAATCAATTCATTTGAAATTACATAGCTAGCAAATGGTCAACAACTAAAAAGGTCAGTAATTAAAACAGAAGGTTAAAACTTAAAATAGATTGTTCTTTAATAACCCTTCAGTAAACAGAATCGTCACTATCCCCAAGTGTTAGTTTAAGTGCACAGAACACGCGTACGACTCGTATTAAAATTCATAAGGTTGGAGGTTAGATTCTCCCCTTGAACACGTAACAGGGTGCTTGTGAACTCGATGAGAATAAACCTCTCGCTATCAAAGGAAAAACAAAGAATTGTTACAAAAGATACCCCACTCCCAAAATGCTGGTCCATAGATTTTTCCACCAGGAACTACAGATCGTCTGACTAATACAGCAAGAAAGGTAATAATATTGCAACAGCACTGTAAGTGTATTTAATCAGGAAATGAAAAACAGAATCCTAAAATTATTGATTTGGCTTTCCATGCAATGTTAGAATTCGCCACTGAATGGAAGATTTCCGATTTCTTTGGAAGTAGCAGGTTGAGCAAATACTATACTCACAGGTGGGGGCTCGAAAACATCAGGACCAGTAAGCCCTACATTCTTTCAGAACGTCCAACAGTCAAAAGGAAGAGCAATATCACTATATAACTTCTTTTATTGGAAATGGTTCTTCAATCTTTTGACTCGTTTAATTACGAGCATGGGTTATTGATGCAGCGTGAGCGTGGCAGGGCAGGGATTACGAATCCAAAGCCATGTTGATTCATAAAGAATATGGAGATATAGGCTAGAGAATTGAAGAGATTTAAAAATTTTATAATAATCAATCATGGATATATTTCGCCAATCAACATTATCGTCAAATTGTTGCTTTCTTGGCGGAAGTGTGTCGATTGTCTAATTTAGGCATTTGATGAAATTCTTCAAGCATTACTAATGGAACCAAATCATTGTACATTTCCTTGCATAGATTTTGGTATGAAAATTTTGTTAGGATAACACGGTCTTCGCGAGTGACTATTGATGTCGATCTTCGCTTAAACATTTGACGTTGAGGTGAGACCCATGACTTATGCCGGAGAGATGGAAGTTAGAACTGGTAGACTGTTTAGATCATGGATGCCAATTCAAAGAAACAAGAGAATGTGTGCATGGTCGATCAGCGAGAGAAGTTGACTTGCTTTCTGTGAAATGTTTTGAGTAATTTTTATACCAAGAATGCGTCGAGGTGGACTAGAATGTTGGAATCTGAGTCGCATGTCAGGTTTTGTGGTCTACACGGGAAACCAATGGTTGGTTAGTGAGAAACGCCAATTTCGATCAGAAAGCTCCAATTTTAGGGAAAATTGTTCTTGCATACACGTCTCAATCAAATAATGTTCGAGAGCCATGCCATAGAATCAAGGGAAGGAGTATCAGACTCGTCATCTCACAAGTCAAATGAGAAAATTTTATTAGTTTGGGAGTATAACAATATGTAATCTAGGATGAAATACAAGTATCAGAAGTTAATGTCCGTGACAGTTACAGTTTTCTTAAAACAAATTCGTTCCCTCTCGATCGCGCTTAGAAATATGTGGACGTTTGCCTTCTTGGATACAACGACGACATAAAAGAAGTCGGGATTGATCTTGATCCTCTCGGTTGAATCAAATAGAAGTAAAACAACACCAATTTTTTTAAAAAAACTATATTCAATAACGTATGCCAAGTGACTGTACTTATAAAGAAGAAAGAGATATTTTCGATTAAATGATACCAAATGAACCTAACAGAGAAGGAATATTTTCTTTTCTTTTGGTCTTTTCTACCTTCTCACGCACCCTGCTGTTCTTCATTCATTCTTCTTTACGTAGGAGCCCTATGCTGCATATTCAATTCGCCTACCCGAAAGAAAATGCAGTACTTCTTGGTCGTGAATATCTGGATAGTACAAACTGCTCTGTGGATATCTTTGCTTCAGAACAAAACAATTGGAGTTAGACTAGGTCGACTGGAATGTGTATTATCCATATAAGGGGTCTTCCAAATCATTCTCGCAGGAGATCCAGACCCACTTTTTATCCCTAATCCTTCGACCTGAGATGAAGAGAAAAGCCTATCCATTTTATTTAGCTATTCATTTAAACTTAGACCAATGATGTATTGTTGGAACAGATGGCAACAACCATTTCATCCGGGAAAAAGCCATCTTTTGATTAGATTAACTCAATGAATGCAGCAAATCAGATGGGTGTTAACAACCCTTATCTGCCATACGAATTCACTGAAATAAATGATGGCAAATGGTTGAAGGAAGCGTGAAGAAGTGATAGGAGATTGAAGTTGAAGGATCCGTTCATGTACACAGGTCACGTGCTTACGCACAAGTCTAAATTATTAGGCTCCTAGTGTAATTCCGCGGTGTGGACGATCTTAACTCATATTCCATATGAATTTATTTTAGCCCATATAATTTCCTTCAATTTTACGAGAAACAATTTCTTTTTTATACATTTTATCCGTGCCACTCGTGCCATTTCTCCAGCAAATTTATCTGGCTCTCAACAAGCTTTTTCTTATTATCTACCTCCCATTTCCCAAATTTCGGATGTTATAGTTCTCTTGCTCAATGGGCGTAGTTGAATAGTTGTGAGGAGGAAGTGAAGAGCAAAACTGAATAAAAAATTGAGGTGTCGAAAAGAAAGACAAAATAAATTAAGGAAAAAGTTATGAAGAAAGAAATAATAAACAATATATAAAATGATATTCAACGTATATCATAAATTTACATGTTTACTTAATTTATTAAAATAAAATTCTGATAAATTAAATAAATAATTTTAAAATATATAATAGTATTATATCATAGATCGAGACGAGACGGGTTAGAGAATAGACTCATACTCGCACTGGCCTACACACGGATCCAGTCAGACTTGCCGTAAATTGGGACAAGATCGGATGGGTCTTGCGGGATCGACCCATATGGACGCGGGAGCACACATCATGTTTGTTTTTCCTTCCTAGTTGTTACCAAATACAAAATTGAAAAAAAAATGACAAATGAATAAAATAAATTTGGACAGAAAAACTAATCAATCAGACGGCTCATAAGCGACCGCTACGTCAGCAATTTGAGGGTGCACGTTCTTCCAGTGGGCGTCGTCGCAGTAGAATACTCGCATGCACGTGCTGCCGCACGTGACAGCCTTCTCGCCCATTAACCCCCTGATTGCTAGCGCCCAGCGTGGAACCTGAGAAAGCAGAGCAAAACATCTCTCTCCGGCAATCGAAGCCTCCCTCGACTGGTGAGTCGTATATCCGGCTAGTGATCAATCAATCTACCGACTCGCAATGTACAGAGCTGCGACTTCGAGGCTCAGGGCTCTTAAGGTCAGTCAACAAGAACTGCTCTCCCCATCTCAGCTCTCATCGCCTAGATTCGGCTTTGAAAATTCAATGGCAACCGTGATTGCTGAGAGTCTGCCGGCAGTACTGTGAATGTATTGAGTCGATGGGCTGTGCTTCTCTAGGAATTTCAGATCTGATTGTAGGGCCAGTGGCGATTGCACTGTGGTTCTGCTGTTGACTGTGTCGCTCGATGTTTGGCTTCGGAGGAAATGCGAGGAAAATGCAAGAAATTTCAATGCCATCATTGGATAACGCTCTCTTTAGCTCCTAACCGTGGGTGGTTTCCGCGTAGTCTGTTTCTTGTTGATGTCTGGAGCTATTGATTGTGAATATCTTAAAATGGGGTTCAAATCATCCGTTTAGTGGACCGTTGGGGTTCAGTTTTCGTTCTTGATTGTTCTATTCATTTTCAGTAAATTGATTACGATATGACGTGTTAGCATATGGTTCTCTGTAATGATTTGTGTGCTTCTATGTTGAAATATTTGTAGGGCCGCTCCTGTGGGAGGGTACCGGTTCGATTTGCCAGTGCTGCTGCTGTCACAACTAAATCACCATCTTCAGGTGGTCTCTTTGGGTGGCTCACTGGTAGTGGATCGAAGTCTTCTACTCCTCTTGATTTCCCTCTAGCAGGGATAACCCTCCCACCTCCGTTACCTGATTATGTTGAACCGGGCAAAACCAAAATTACAACTCTCCCAAATGGCATCAAAGTAGCCTCTGAGGCTTCTTCAGTATGTCATTCTGATTCCTTCTCCCTCATTTTCTAAAGCCAGAGTTCTTTAAGTTTCTCAGCTGAGACAAACATACAGCTAAGTGCTTCCTTTACGATTGTTTTACCAGAGCCCTGCAGCTTCAATTGGTTTATATGTTGATTGTGGCTCAATTTATGAAACACCAATGTCTTTTGGTGTAACACATCTCTTGGAACGCATGGCCTTTAAAACCACAAGAAATAGGAGCCACTTGCGAGTTGTGCGCGAAGTGGAGGCAATTGGAGGAAACGTCCAAGCATCTGCTTCCCGGGAGCAGATGGGTTATACCTTTGATGCCTTAAAGACCTATGTTCGAGAAATGGTAGAATTGCTCATTGACTCTGTAAGGAACCCCGTGTTCCTGGATTGGGAAGTCAATGAACAGGTATATGCTGCTTTTTTCTCAAATGAAACCAATATTTTTTTAAATCTATTTCCAGCCTGTTTCTTAGAGAATGCAATTGCATGCAGCTTAAGAACATAAAGTCAGAGATCGCTGAGCTCTCCAATAATCCCCATGGCTTGCTTTTGGAGTCAATTCACTCTGCTGGCTATGCTGGTGCATTGGCTAATCCTCTTTTAGCTTCAGAATCAGCGATAAGTAGGCTGAATGGGATTGTTTTGGAAGAATTTGTTGCTGTAAGTACTCTGAGGATTTTGAATTGATACATTTTTACATGTTTATGTGTTTTATGGATTAATATGGGATGTATCACTGGGTTAGCCTTTTGATGAAAGTGGATTCCCCTTGGTTTATGAGTGCTCTAATGTATGAGTCCACATGGTTGGGATTTGGAATCTGCTAATCTGTTTGCATGCTGTTGCACTGAAGTAGTCCTAGTGAAGCATACTCAGGTTCCTGTGATAACTGCATTGACCATTCCAGAGACAAAATCTGTCTAGCATGGACTTCACATTGTTCCTTTCACGGCAACCCATTTAAGGGCCTTCACTTTCAAAAGCTGGATCTTTAATTAACTATGCTAGCAGCTTAATTTTTGTTGGCTCTCTTGTTTGCAATGTTTATAGCTGGAAAACCATCTTCTATCTATTTCACGTTTTAAAAGTTGTGTTGCCTAAGGGCATGTAAACTGATTGGTTTGATAAATTATCTGATATAATGCTCTTCTCATTGTGTCTTGTATCCAGTCAATGTTTGTTTGGATCGAGGGTTATTGATGGTTGAAAAAATTTGCTATATAAATTTAGAGCTTTACTGTAGTGTTTTGAGCATGTAATGACACATGTTTGAGCCATCATGTTGGTTATGGAAAATGATTACCACATTGAGATCGTGTGTTTCGGAAAATCTATTTTCAATGTTCACTTGCAACCTATTTAAAGTATTCATGTTTTATCTTTTAAACTTTTCAGTTTGAAAGCTTTCTTATTTGAATGCATCTATTCTTCATTTGAAATTTCCAGGAGAACTACACCGCTCCTCGAATGGTCCTCGCTGGTTCAGGTGTTGAGCATGAGGAGTTGCTATCAATTGCTGAACCTCTATTGTCAGATCTACCTAGTGTCCCCCGTCCGGAGGAGCCAAAATCAGTATATACAGGAGGTGATTACCGCTGTCAAGGTGAATCAGGGGTGCGTATCTTACATCTGAAGCTACTGTATATACCTTTCTCGTATAAGTTACCACATGTACATTATTTATATTTGAAAATATGCTTGTGATTTTTCTTGTCTTTCAGAGGACCCATTTTGCTCTTGCATTTGAACTTCCTGGTGGCTGGCGTAAGGAGAAAGATGCCATGACTTTGACTGTCCTTCAGGTTATTGTGCTGGTCCCTTTTTTGACATCCTATTCATTAAGACAGCCTTCTACACTATTTACATCTTTATTATTGGATCCTGGAGTCACTATTGTTGAATTCATTATAAGATAGAAAATGCAAAAGGGGCCACCGTTAGTAAATCTGTACTGTTCTACTTGCAATTTATTTTGCCTTTTTTACTTTGGTTACTGATTTATTTTCTTTTGAATTGGGCTTTTTTTTCTATAGATGTTGATGGGAGGTGGGGGATCATTCTCTGCTGGAGGTCCTGGGAAAGGAATGTACTCAAGGCTGTGTAAGCTCACAATTTTTTTTTTTTGGGCTGATATTTCTTAGGTATTGGCAGCAGCAGCGGTGCTCTTATGGCTGGATGGGCATCTGGAAGAGCTGCTATTACAAGTTTGCTAATTTTTCCTGCATGTGTGGAGCAGATCTTCGTGTGCTGAATGAATACCCCCAAGTTGAATCGTTTTCGGCATTCAGCAACATCTACAATGACACTGGCCTTTTTGGTATCCAAGCGACCACTGTAAGTCATCTGTTGAACTTCTGGAATTCCTTTTATACGACTTAGTTTATTCTAAACTGTCTCAATATGAAGTTTCAGGACTGTATTTATTGAGCACTTGTGAAGTCTGTAAATTCTCAGAATCTGATTCCGGTTTTGAGGAAATTGTTTCGTGCATTTAGTTGTTGAGTTGGAGTAACATGCTGAGCTGTAGTTTGTTAAACATTTTTGAAAACTTTCTTCACTGTTCTTTTACTGTAAAGGTAGCTCTTTGGAAGAGCAGGAATGATTGTGTAGTTTCATCTCTTTATTGGTCTTCTTACCCTGTTGTTCATAGTGGGCACATAATCATGTTTTTCTCAAGAATGTTCATGCTTTTTGACAAATCAGGGATCTGATTTTGTTCCACAAGCCATTGATATAGCTGCTAGGGAGCTCATTGCGGTTGCAACCCCTGGGGAAGGTTAGTTGGTCCAGAGCCATTATCTAGTTCAGAGATGGTGCAGACGATGGGAATTTTTTGTGACTGGAGGTTCCCTGTCCTTTTTAATAGTTGATCAGGTGCAGCTAGATCGTGCAAAACAGTCGACAAAGTCCGCGATTTTGATGAACTTGGAATCTAGAGTATGGACTATTTCGTTGCCCCTAAATTGTCAAGCATTAGCTTCTGATTTTCTGAAACTTCGGTCATGTTTAATGGCTCACTCTCGAGCTGGATTGTGCAGATGGTTGCCGCAGAAGATACAGCCAGGCAAATTTTGACATATGGTGAGAGGTACGAAGAACTCTACATTTCACTGTTCCCCTTTTTAGATTACTTCGTTGAGTGGGCAAGTCTTTTTGCTTTACCTTGATTGGATGCCGGGAAAAGGAGGGGAGAGAAAGCAAGGGTATATTGCATCCTTGTTTGGGAAGAGTCTCAGGGCATGGACCAATACAAACATCTATCCATTATTTAAAGTAGAACACTTACTCATCACTGTGCTGATCTATTGTCTGTATATTGCAGGAAACCTGTGGAGCATTTTTTGAAAGCAGTTGATGAAGTAACTCCAAAGGATATCACTTCAATTGCACAGAAGCTCCTATCCTCTCCTCTGACAATGGCATCATATGGAGATGGTATAGTTTGCCTGTTACTGGTGAATCTAATCCTTGCGTAGTAATCCTCCATTCTTTGCAAATGCATTCATCTGTTAATTGGCTTTCCTTATCCTTGATTTTCAGTGATTTATGTCCCGAGCTATGACTCTGTGAGCAGCAAGTTCCACAAAAATTGAAATATCGGTCGCAATCAGCTTAACTGTGCCGGTGCCTGACCTGTACTGTCTCTGTCTTTAGTTTGTCACATAGAAATCTTATTTCTTGCTCCTTGCTCATCCATTTGGATAGGAGTATATCAATCCGGTTTAATAAATCGGTGATCCGAGATGCTGTTCTGCAGGCACCTTTTTTGGGTATTGCATGCTTTGTTCGGATCCACTTTAGGTTGGAAAGGCATTATACTTTCCGAATGGATTAACTGTTATTCAATGAAGTCTTCTCGTATTCATCATTTTTGTTTGTCGAATTATCAAAGGATCTTTCTTCAATGTGTTGAGCATATGCAAAAATGAACTTTCAGGGTTACAGGGCGTTTCGTCCATTTGATGTTTGAACTTTCCAAGCTTGAAAAGGCCAATAGAGTCAGGAGCCATACTATTCTAAGCATGTACGAAACCTCAATGGCTAATATATCAAAATAAAGAGGGATAAAGTGTAAAAGAACATGAACTTGCAGCATACACTTAATTCATATTGCCAACTTTGCTATCCGTAAAATATGAACTTAGAGCAGATGATTATAATTATGTCAGCAAGTACAAAATTTAACAGCAAATGTTTTGCTTCCACTATCTGTCATGTAGGTAGGTAGGCCATTACTAATGGTTTTCTAGAGCTCATACCTAATTGGAAGTTGCTTGCTAATTTTAGAGTTCATACCTAATTGGAAGTGCTTGATAATTTTAGAGTTCATACCTAATTGGAAATGCTTGCTAATATCATTTTGGAGTAAAAATTTTAGTTGCTCCTATCTTGCAATGATGTAGCAGGAAAGAACCAATCAAATTGCTATGATTAGTATTAGTTATGACAACTGCTTGGGTGATTAATACTAATTTGCTCGCTTGTCACATTTTGATTGGTGCTTCCTCACACCATGTAATGAAGTAGGATCACTTAAGAATTTGTCCTTTTTGGACATGATTTTTGGAGAGACTTACAAGTAAATTGACCATCACTAGTTGCTTTCAGAGTTCATTTAACACATTATCATAATTCACACTTAACATTTGGCAAAGGAATCAAAATTGACCTATGTGATAAATGGTAATATCAAAAGTGCAATTTGTCTTTTTACGGATGAATTTTTATAGTTGGTTGTATAATTTGATTGTAATAAAATAAGTTAGAATGGGTTGTAAAGTACTACCACCAATTCTATATGGGGAGATGCGAGCTCCAGAACTTCTCCAAGACGACCTGTAATATTACATTAGAAAAATGGTGGTATGTTTAATTATAATCAATTATATACAACAAAATATTTAATTAATAAAATATTTACCTAAACAGTTCTAATCGTGGTTATAACTGCTTATTATTCTCAATAGAGAACCTTGTATGAGGACAATGCTAGTAAATGTTGGGCTCCCTCCCTAACTTTTTTTTTTTCCAATCGGGGATGAATTTAGGGGGTGCACAAGAGTAACCACATCTTGAACTCGAGAATTTTTATGAAATATTGTATAAATTTCACATGATTTTGTCTATTTTTCTATTTTATTTTCTCTTTTTGCACCCCTAAACTCGTGTTGTTATCTTCCCATTGAGTTTCACCCCCTTGGGTCAACTTATTGATTTTGTCCCTGCATGCGATGAAAGAAACAATTAGTTACAAAATGAAATATAATAAATTTGTAATATGATATATTACAAGTAGACTTCGATGGATGCCCCAATAAATTTTTACTGGCATAGAGTGAGCCACAAATTAGGATCACTCGATTTGTAGAGTTTGCATTGGATATCAACCAGGATCTAGAAATTGTGGAAGACATAGGAGTAGAACTCTCCCTCACCCACCTAGTGAGGTCTCTTCTTTGCTTCATCATGTCACCTACTATATCATGATAGTGACCATTTCCCTTGAAGACGCGTCACATGTGATCCTTATAGACAGGATCCCATTCAAGACCCATATATAACATTATCAGAAAATTATCGGAGATAGTAACTCGATTACACTTAAAAAAGTCTAATATATAAAAAAACATTGCTCATTCTCGCTTATCTTCATAGAAATTGTATTCCAAGTCAGATAGATTGTATATCCAGTCGGTTCTGCTTTATTGTTATTATACTTGAAGTGATTGAAATGTCCGATTTATACTTGTTAGGAGCTATCACTTCAAAATTAAATTGAAATAAATAATTATTGAAAACATTGATATTTTATTTCAATTTCTTACTCACAGTAACCTTCTTGTTTTAAAAATGGCTTCTATTAAGGACCAAAAATGGCTTTTTTGTGTACCATATGGCTAATGGATGAAGACTGGCCAATCTACCTCAGAAGATGAGCATTTCTCAGGCTAGACTCTTTTGATGATATGGTCCCGTGGTGAGATTTACTCACATCACAGGGCTGTGTCAACTAGTTCAACACCATGGGTATACTTGAGCCACTTGCTAGGGTCGAACTGATGTAGATCGAGTTCAAACTTATCCTTTTGGGCCTTGTCCAAATTCTCATGATTGCGTGGTGCATCCAACATGTTGAAATACTAAACTAAAAAATTGTAAAATTTTTTGGACCATGTTACAAAAGCCAAAAATTAGGGACGAAGTAGTAAATTTATTGAGATTTGCAAACACAGCAACACAAGTATCATTGAGGGATAGAATCGCAGATTTTAAAGAATAGGTACCACAATGCAAACATTCAAAAATTCAATGACAAAATTGCAAAATTCCTTAAATTAAAGGACCACAATGCAAATATCAACCAAGGGATTGATTTTTCAAAATTTCCAAACTTTTCATAGTACAAGCAAATATCAAATAATCCCAAGATACAGTTGCAATGCTCCTAAAATTCAGATATTACAAAAAAAATAGCATAATAATGATAGAATGATCAATTTACTAAATTTGAGGGACCACATCGCAAGTATTATAAAATTCAAATAGAGTTGCAGATTTCATAAATTTTAGGGATCAAAATGCAAATAGTATAAAATTCAGGGACTAACCTTGAACAAAAAGACTAGGGAAGGCTTATGGGTGTAGAGTGGGGCTCAGAGAGGTGTGATGTGTAGGTGTGTGCAAAAACCGGTTCGAGGGCCGAAATAGTTTAAAACTGAACCAAACCCAAAGAATTGGTTTGGTTCGGTTCAGTTTTACATAATAGGCAAGAACTATTACTGGTTTGCATGAAAAAAATTAGATTGGTTTAAACCAATTTGGTTAACCAATTTGAACCGAATTGGTTTTAAAACTATTCCATTCGGTTAGAAACCGTTTCGAACCAAATTGAATTGATTTTAAAACCTATTCGGTTCAAACCTATTTAAACAAATTTAAAATGGTTCAATGCTATTCGAAACTAGTTTGAATCGAACTGAATTGGTTTTGAATTGTATTTTTATTTTATTAAATTATTTTTATATTAAAACCAATTAGTTTGGTTCGAACCGGTTAATAGCAGCAATTATACTTAGAAATTAACCAAACCGCTTTTTGTCTAAAAAATTGAACCAAAATAGAACCGGTTCTGTTTAGGTTCGGTTCTCCCTGAACCAGTTTCTTTGCTCACCCCTAATGACAAGTGCTTAGGCATAAAGGGCTAGGCATGCTAAGGGTGGCTCAGCGACGCACGATGAGGGCTCCAGGGTAGAGGACTTAGGGTACACCAAAGGCTCGGTGAGATCGGGCAAGCTCAAGAGTGGCTGCTTGGTGGGCTAGGGGTTGTAGAAGGGAAAATGGAGTATGGCTAGAAAAGATAGTCTATATAGGGGTAATTTTCGATGGAGTACCCATTAGCAATCATTTTCTATTTCCAATGAGTATTCCAATAAAAGTTTATCAGGAACGATCTGTCAAGAATTTAATTAGATGAGGCAAGAAAATTCTCATCCAATGACCTCAGATATTTCCAATGGATAATCCTTTGAAAATCTATTGAAAAATCAAGTTTTTCACTGGTTCACAACAGAATATCCATTAGAAATGTTTTCACTAACATATTCCATCTAAAGTACATCACTGATTATATATGATTTCTTTAGGTTTTTAGTACCTTTTAGTTATTCACATGTATAACGAAAAATTAAAGGGACTCATTGAGTAATTAATTAAACATGAAATTGAATCATGATAAATACACGCATAACTTCAATTATCATCATATTGAGTCTAATTAGATTCATTTTCTTCATTATGTTCCTCATATGTTTCATCATTCATTTTAGCTTCAATAAACGTGTGAGCAACTTCTGGGGCATCAATTGTCTCAGGTGTGTTGTTATCGCCGACCAATGGCTCATTAAAGTCACTAATAGTCACCTCTTGCATGTGTGAATGCACGTCATTTTGAGAAACAATAGAGTCATCAATTTCGACTCTACCTATTACTTTTGTCTTCACAATGACCAATCAATTCACCTTATTCTACACTCGCCCTAGATAAAGTAGGAGAAACACAGTTGTGCAAGAACGAAATGATCCTAATGCTTGTAGGATCCACCTGATTTAACTTCTATTGTTTTTATACTACAGATGAAAGATTTGTGTACCAAATTTTCGTGTCTGGTAAACTATTTGCATTGGAATAAAGCAATGCATTTGATAGTTGTCTCGAGTATTTCAACAAAGCACTTCCTCTTAAACTCCATAAAATTCTTTTTATTGTCATCAGTTGTTCCTTGTACCCAAACTCTCTTGCTAATTGTGGAAATTGAAACAGTTAATGAAATACCATTCCCGTGTCATAACTTGTCGATTTGACCCACTCATAAAGGGATGTAAAATCCTGGCTCCTCACACCATTTCTCAGTCATACACCTAGCACATGAGCAAACAATGATCAAATATGAGTCGTTCAATATGCATATCATCAAAAATATGTTGTACAAAATTGTACTCCTATTCTTTAAACAAATTTAGAAAGTCTTATTCTCTGCTCACTGTTTCCCATTGGTTTTACAAACTATATTTAATTAAATACGTAGAACAATGTGCACACAAAGCATACATATTCAACAATCTCTAATCATTATATCTAACTCGATGTATGTTTAACCTCATCAAAGTTAAGCAACCCATGCAAAGTGGCAATCCTTAACTTTCCATTATTTAGACACTATCTAGAGCGGACTTTTGATGGCAACCAACCATGCTGAAAACATGCAAGGCAGTGGTAACAAGGGATTTACTTAGCCATTGTCGTTTTGAGGTACTCTTATATGTGAAGGCAAAATGTGAGTCTAAAAGCCAAATGAGTAGAAACTAATTGTCTCAAGACTTGAATATGACTCATAGGAACCTTCAACCGGTGCATTTTGTTTCATGAATCTCTTTATCTTACAATTGCACTCGTTGATGTGTAAACTTACCAATTGTTATATCTAGTCATAAATATGTATACGTAATAAACAATCATATGCATATGGAATGAATGAGTACCTCTCGAATTGATACATCCACCTATATTGCACAGACCCACCACTTTGAGGTTCTTTTAATGAATAGATTACAAGGTGCTCAAAATATTGAAGAAGATAAGAGGAATATTCTCTCCAATTTACATAGAATTATAGGAATGGTGTTTCGCATCTTCTTTACATCTTTAATTGGTACTGCTATCAAACACAAATCACCAAAAAAATTACTTACCTTAGCTAAAAGCTTTCATATATAACCAACTAGTTGTTTTAATGTAATTTGCCGGTAATAATTCCTTAAAAATATGACGATCATGAATCTTCCACCAAGTGAACTTCACTGACACTCTCCGAGCGAGTAAGAAACAAGCTCTACAGTCTTGCATATAATCCACAATATATTTTTGATCTTCGACTGATAGAACATATTTAGGATTTTGTTTGACCCATACCTCAACGAGCTCAAATTCTCATCATTTGCAATATTCTTTAAGACATTGAGCCTTACCAACAAAATTCTTTTTGATGTGCATCACATCTAGATTGTGTTAAAGATGATTAGCCTACCAGTATCATTGTTTCGAAAAAAATTTACTTCTTCCAATTGTGATGTGAACCGAAACTAGGAAGTGTTGGAAGTTGATTGTCCTCACAAGTATCTTACCATGTTGCACACATCCGTGGAAGAAAATGCTAGAGGTGGTGGATCCATTTGACCTCTTCGATCTAAGAAATCGCTAATATTACAGTGATAGGGATGGCCTAGATCAAGGAAACAACAATGTAAATTGAACCAACATTGCTTACCACCACGCTAAAAATGAAATGCTTTAGTGTGACCCATACTTTGTGGACAAACAAGTTGGCTGGCAGTGGGCCGTCCAAATAATATGCCATATGCTGCAAATTAATTCATTATCCACATAAGTACTATGCAATAACAGAGTTCTAATTGGTCAACATATTATATGTTACCACCAGTCTCCCACAACAGCTCTAAATCGTTAATTAGTGGTTAAAGGCAGACATCAATACATTGTTTCGGATTGTCGGTCCCTAGAATAATACATATGACGAGCATAAGATGTTGAGTCATATATAGCTGTTGTTTGTATGGGGTGACAATCAATGGCCAATGTGAGTTAGGTATGGAGGACTAGCTGAAAGGGTCGAATTTGACTGCACAAAGACCTAGAGCATATTACAAGGCTCATATGAGAGTTTTGATACACGCAGTTGAAATTCTTCTACGCGATCCCCTCCAATGAATGTCACATTACCCCATCTATATTTTGATTATTGTGATGTCATATATGTATAATGCAAAATTGATAGAAGCAAAAAGATGTTGAAACCTTGAAATTAGTGCTAGCCACGGGCTCGTTTGGTCCCAAAACCAGTCAAAACCGAAGCCGGAACTGAGTCGGCCTCAACCGGGAGGTCCAAGGTTTAGGGCCAGTTTCGAAACGGCTGGAAAAATATTTTAAAAAAGGAAAATTTTGAATTTCCTAGGCTTTTAGCTACAATTGTAGCCCTAGCCCTCCTCCCCTACAAACCTATACCCAACCCTCCACACCCAGCAGATAAGACAAGCTACTTTTCCTTCTCTCTCCTTTTTTTTTTTTTACCATTCATATTTTAAATTTAAAAATAAATAAATTATATTTTTTTACTTTACAAATACATGATTAGATAAGAGAATCAACTAGATTTTGATTCTTCTAAATCTCATGAGGATACTAGACAACTCAACTCAATTAATTTAATTTATTTTACATTTAACTTTTAATGTTAAACTAATTTTTAATAATATATTATATATTTAATGGAATCGGACGGAATCGTGATCTCAAATCGGAGCCGTCCCTGAGCCGTCCAAAGGGAGGTTTAGGGCTAGTACCATGGCCCCTGGTACTGGTTCCTAAATCATAGCCAAGACTACTTCGTATTATGGGCATGTAATGAGACTCTTATTACCATGACTCCATATAGATGCACATTGCTTGAATCTTGGATGGTCTTAGAATGTGCATCAATCTAAATATTATGTGTCCTTCTAGTAAAACAAACATCTATTGGTGCAACAACCTATCTAAATCGAGAGAAATCCTAATCTTGCCATGAGCTTCCTTACTTCACAATATGTCATTGTGCACTACTATCCAACAGAGTACATTCTTGCATCAATTATAGGATCTGAGTTGATACTCATCTTTCTCATAGAAAGTGAAAATGTAAGTGCTTAGTACGTTCATCCTATGATGATCTATTACACACTTCCAACATTTCAAAAAAATGACATGCCTCCTCAGCTTGAGATGGAGTTTGTTAAGCGAGCATGGAAGAGCTTGAGAAAAAAATCAGGTGAAGAATAAAAAGTGTGTTTTTGAATGGGTATAAATGGTGGGTTGATTTCCAATAGATTATTTGTAGAGAAAAGCCATTGGAAAGGGGCAGTAAAATTCCTGTTCGTGAATTTCATATTCCATTAAATTGTGTGTAATATCTTGCCAACAAATTATCTATCATGAATTTCTAATGAATTTTTATGATTGAACCATCCTCTATTTTTCCAATGGCAAATATATTAATGATTGATAGTTTTCTTGTAGTGGTATGGTATGGAAAATAAGGCCCACTAAAGAAGGCCAATAAAGGAACACAAACGAGCCTAACTCATGAAAGTATGCGAAAGATTTTTATTCTGAACCAATAATAATTTGTGCAATTATATTAATTTAATCCCATCCTAAAATTGACAGTGAAACAAAAGTATAAAAATCATGTGTGTGATAATTCCTAGGAAGGGGATACCACATTTAACAACTAAATATTAAGAAATCATATTCTTCACACAATTGTATATGCCCCATCTTTGGACCACTTAAAATACGAATGAGTAGTGGATTTTGAGGGTGCAAAGATGTGAGTATCATTATTTTTGTCAACACGGAATAATTAAGCATTCAACTCCATTTGACTATGCAAAACCCTGAGGCGAAGTCCACCAGTAGTGCAAAATAAGTAGCTATCTATAAAATGTTTGGTACTCATCTCAAGTTCAATAGGCTTCCTCAAAATCTATCATTTCCTACTAGGTAATATGGTCAACCTTTTTCTCCTTAAGACTAGTATCCAAAAAGAAATACAACTCAGACAGACAATCGGGTAAATCAAATGATTAAAGTAAACAGAATCGCACGAATATGTATGATTTGGAATATCCATGATTTACTATTTCAAAGTAGTGTATAAATATCAACTTTTGACAATGATAGCAAGTAAAATCACTTGATTACTCAGTGATTCAATCCCTTGACCGCATTAGATGGCAAACCCAAGGACACAACTAAAAAATATATAATCATAAAATGCATTTTTGTCAAACTCAATCATGTATCTATTAGAGATAACTAATTAAAATGAAGTCATGCACTATAAGAAAACAAACAAAACGCTACCCAAAATCACTAACATTTTTATTAGCAAATGATGTTGTGGGACATAATTTTTCAAGATTCCTAGATAGGAGTCTCTATTCCTAGAGCATTATGCATCGTAGCATTGCAACATCGCTAACCCATGATTTTCGATTCACACGCATCATGGTGTAATTTTTGTGAAACATTTGTCAAGGTACTTCCTCTATATTGAACTTGGTATTCAAGCTCGTAATGGATCTTCTAGTCATTCTTGAATCTTCCTCTCAATAAATATAGGTCAAAATCCAATATCTCCACATTGACTCAGATTGGGTGACACCTATCATGAACAATAGAAGAACTTTATCTTAAACCTTGGTGGTGTAAAATTTCTACAAAACATATGAGAGGTATGAGCTATTTCTAACCAAAATTTTAACCTGATATTTGGCGATGTTCAACCTCTTTTATATTTCTAGGATTTTCTTTACCAAACTAGGTTTACAGACCATAAGCCAAACAATTTTTTCTTTTAATCATGGTTTTTTTTTACCACAAGTTTTTTACTCAAGTTTGGCATGGTGCGTGCCCACATAGTAACCAATTATGTTATTATATAAAATTTTAATCAGGCTAATAAGAGGTTTGGACCTATTTCCAATCCCAAAGTTTAGGCCAGTAATTGGTGGTGTCCATCCCTTTATATTAGTAAAATTTTCTTCTTGTTTTATGCAATGTGGAATTATGACTCTCAACAATAAACACTATCTACATATATGTAGGGTTCTCTTAAGTGCTGACCTTCTATACTTGCACATTGCAATTAAATGTGATACCACAAAAAATGATACCTCATGACAATTTTCTAAGTTCGTTTGTGATGTATTGGATCCAGAAGTGATACCTCATGAAAATTAATTAAGTTTTTTTGTGATGCATTGCATCCAAAACTGATACCTCATGACAATTTGTTAAGTTCGTTTGTGATGCATTGGATCCTTGAGATGGATCACAGCTTACTACCATAGTGACTGCTAGTTACATCTTTCTAGTTAACGAACTCCAATGATTGGTACACAAACTAGATTGCTTCATTCAATGCTTCATCATTGACCATGAATTTGATGGACAATTACCCTCATGGTACAAAATCTTTGATGGATGTAATATTTTAGTACAAAAATTAAAATATAATATTTGACTTTAAAAACTTTTAAAAATGTAAAGCGTTGTACATTTTGTTAATTTTCACTAATGATGTCGTCATTTTTCATATGACATGTCTACATGTCAAAAATTGATGACCTGGATGATTTAATTAGATAACTTTGATGATGCGGCATAAAGATATTATTTCTTAATTAAAAATGAAATATAAAAAAAAAAGAGGGAAGGTTTGCTGAGGTTGTCTACTAGCCTCTCCCCATCCAGTGGAGTCACCAAAGGCTAGGTGGCCTTCCCATTGGAGGATGAAGGAGCCGATAGATAGCCCCAGCTAGTTTCCATTCGTTCAATTTTTTTAGTTTAGGTGTGTTAGAGAGAGGGAAGCTTGACCGGTCTCTCCAAAAATTGTAAAGGGTTGTTTGCATAATGATTCGAACTTAAAAGCACTAGCTAAATCTCAAATTGGCAAACCACCAAGCTAAACTTACTTGAAAATATTATGGAAATTACATAAACAATACACTAATTTTTTCAAAATTTCATATTGGTAAAGTAACCTTTTTATCATATATGAAAAGGTTTCATGATAGTATACATTGTGATAGAATAACTAACACCATTAATGCATTAATGATATGGCATCTGACACGGACACCACTCGTGAATGGGTGATGGCATGGCACGTTCATATATATACACACACAGACACACATACACACATAATATACCCTAAATAAAACTTTTAAAAATAAAAAACTAACTAATAAAAAACTTAAAACTCCAAAAAATTAGAAAATTTTTTAGAAACAAATAAAAATAAAAGTACTATAAAGATTAGAAAGTAATTAAAAATTTTTGGAAAAAATTAAATGTTGTATAAATTTGGTATTTCTAAAAAACTAAGAATTGTAAAAATAATTTAATTTTTGTCTAAATTTAGAAAAAAATTAGAAAATTATAAAATTTATAAATCTTAGCCATCAAATTAAAGATTAAGTTAATATTGCTACTACTCCCCATTTGCCTAAACGCTTGACCGGGGCTTGATCCTCAATACTTCTCAAAAGGAATTTCCCCCCTTCGCTCAATTAGCCTCAACCAAAATTTGGTTGGAGCAACATAGTGGTCAAAAGGGAGAGGACGAAAGAATCTAATGATGGTGGCGGTAGTGGCAGCACAGGCTACAGTATGGCCAACAAGATCAATCTCAAGAGCAAAGATGAGCAACTCAATTGGTTTAGCCAGATCGTCCCCCTCGAGAAAAGTCGACGCCCCGTAAATCTTGAGCACAACCCTTAGACTAGATCTATTTCATGATGGGATGTGGAGGTAAATGCATGGTGTCCATGGCGGCGAAGGCTCTGTCGAGGATGGAGATGTGTCACAAACAGAGACTGGCATATAATCAGCAACGAACCCCTAATGCAGAAGAAATTTTTGCTTCATGCATCCCCAAATCACAGGCCTTTTAGGTGTGAAAAGAGTAGAGTTTCAGTTGAAACCTTAATAATATTTGCTGGGAGCCTTGGTAAACGAGGATTGAAACTTGGAAATGGTGATTGAATGGAAGTTTTGAAATGAATCGATTTTTAAATTTAGAGTTTTCAGAGAGGTTGATTTGGTGACCATGCTATAGGTTGAGGGGCCCGACAAAGGGAGCCTCAACCGGACTCCCCTCTCTTGCCTGCGGCGTGGTGCTAGACCAGTCTCGCCTCTCTCTCTCACATCTAAACTAAAAAGATATATAAATAAAAGGATAAGACTGGACGGGGCTATCCACCAACTTCCTCCTATTTTGATGCAGCCATTGAGGTCACCCAGCCTTTGGCACTCAACTAGAGGTGAAGGGGCCGGTAAGCTATTATTACGACCCGAAATTTCGGCAGAGATTCCTCTTATTTTTATAATTATTCCAAATCAGATAAAACCTATCAAAATTTTGACTAGGATAACTTTCCATCCATTATTACTTTCGTAAATCACAACACATCTTTTCTACAACCCACAAATAGGCTCATCCAAAAGTTCAAGTTGTAACGTTTCATATAAACTTTATACTTCTATTGTACATATATTTATGGCCTAATTATCAAAAAGACTTAGCGTCGATCCTCGATACCAAAATGATAGTTTCAAGTAGCCTTTCCTTTTTCTATTTATTTGAAAAAGAAAGATTATGCAGTGAGAGATGAGCCACATCTCAGTGAATACAAATTTCCCAAGTAGAGAAGTATTATAAATAAAATCATTAGCAAATTATGTGTATTAATAAATCATAACAAGAATAACAAATATGCTCAATAATCACTACGTATGCAATGTATACAATCAATCATAACAAACAACAGTCATAAGGTTACATTGCTTCTATGATAGAGTTACGATGGTTACTTCTACTCTCTGATGATACTATGGCCCCACATCTCAATCACTATATTCTTTCTCACCATCTCCGAGTGCCCGTCACCTACACACCACATAACCGGAGGCCCACCTATTGTTCTTTGGCGATATAAGCAATTTTACCTTATCTTATTTTTATTTCCCACTAAAGGTTAGCGGTAAATTAATTCTCTCTTTTCACTTTCATTATTTTCTCTATTTTTTTGGGGCCCATTTATATTTCGTCAACTTGGCAGGTGCATGACTTGTGCGGCATTCAATATGTTACAATAAAAAGTAGTAAATATATGAAAGAGCCATCACCAAAATTTTGCATATAAGTAAAGGTATAATATTTACTAATTGAAAAACTTACATGCATCATAAACAAATCAAATTTCTTGTATCACCATCGAAGAGGTGTTACTCTCTTGCCTTCAAGCTAGAAATCTTACAATCACTCCATAGAAATATCTTGCTTCGTATCATTGAAAAGCAGTCGGCCTTCATATCAAATTGCTCTATCTTCACAGATGTAAAATTATCACTTAGGCATGCAACAGACTAAACCTATCTCCATCCAAAATTTTAAGTTGTCGGGTGGCAATACTTAACTCTCTTATACACCCAGGTTTGTTTTTTAAGCTAATCAATATGGAATTTAATGTTTAACATCCACCCTCATGTGAAAACGTGGCTTACACGTGCGATGTACCCTTAATACTAGCCCTCAATAACTGAACCCTCGCTCGACATTTTCCTTTTAGTCTAGAGCAAGGGGGTCAGAGAACCACGAGGCAAGCCTTTTTCTTCCATACTCAAACATACTAGTTGAGATTCTTCTTTCGTACTTGATAAGTTGGCCACGTGCTGTGCATTTTTCTTTTAGTTTCAAGTTTAACTAAATATGTGTTCCACACTTGGGCTGGCATAGTGTTAGCCAACATGGAACCTACTCTAGTACCACATGAATTTTTATTTCCGAAATTGTCTTTGGATTCACTTAGTAGGTGGCTCTCCATTCAAATTTTTTTCATGTTCTTCATAACATTGTTTGCGGTTCCTTAAGATTCAACATTGAATGGAGTGAGTGTTAACTTTTTTTGGATATGGACATTGGTATTCAGAAACCCATTGGGCTATCAATTAATCTAGTTTGAGCCGGGTCGGCCCATTTAAGGGGCACAACTCCTTCAGCATGAGTTTTCTCCATCCACAAAAACTCAAACCTGAGACCCTTACTTAAGAGGAACAAGTATCTTACCACTTCAACCAACTCATGTTAACTTAGACAAGTAGTTAATCATCGAATACTTACTCATTCGCATTTCGTCTTCCCTAGTTCAAATTCTTAAATATCTTGATATTACATATTATCTCCAATACTCTCCTACAAGCACAATGAGATGTCTTTCACTCATTGCGACTGGACTTCAATTTTTTCCATTTTAAAGATGACACGATCGAAAGAGAGAATGTTTTTGAACTGATGAAATTATCCTCTTGATGAGTCGCGCCATACTTTTGGTTGCATCAACATAAAGATATGTATGGTCATAAAGACACCAAATGCTATCGACGTAAAGGAGAGTGCATTTGGCCCAAAGCACCAATTGCTTAATAGAAGAGGGGGTCATTCCATCAAAAATTTCATTGAAAGATGGAAAGAAAAATAAGTAAATCAAAATCTTGATAAATGCGAGTTCTCTAATTTTTCATTAAAAAAAGATTAGGGGAAGATTATGATCGTTAAATTGATAGATAAAAACTAGAAAGAAATAAAGATAAAATTTAGAAAAAGAACATTTGGCCATATTAAAAACTGACTATATGGTCATAAGAAAAAGAGGGATAGGAAAAGCCGTTGGACAGTGTCGAAAATTATGAAAATTTTGGAAGATGTAATTTTAATAATGTATGAATTTATATTAGGTAGAGACAGTGTATGTCTATTTATCCAATTGAATAAAAAATATGGAGAACAATACTTAAGAAGAAAATAGTGAAAATAGAATATTAATGGTGTTGGACAAGCAAGATGAGGCCGAACGTTCTGGAGAAGAACATATGTAGTGAAGACGCTCACACCAATTTTAGGTTCAAGCTTTGATATTATATAAAATTTTTATTAGACCTGCAAGAAATTGAATTCGTTTCTATCTAAAAACCTAAACTGTTAGGTGGTAGTATTTAATTCTCTTATAAACTCACGTTTATTCTTTAGCCAAATCGATGTGGGATTTAATCCTCAACTATACCAATTGGTGTCCGTAAAAGTTGAATGAAAGTATGCTTCATAATCAAGGACTACATATCGTGGAAATCAGCTCCCTCAGTCAAACTATAGCCATTTACAACCAACAGACTTGCACCCGATGCATTTTATTTGTGATCATTTCTTTTTATGAACACATGCTTGAAGTGGATGATTTCCCTGATAAAGAGTAGTCTAACCATCTCCCAATGCCATTTTTGAGTATGGGCATCATCACTCTTACATTACAACTAGACACTTCATTAAATCAAGAGATTAGATCACTTCAGAATATGATAATGAGTCGGATCGATGTCCTCGGTAGTGTGTAATGTTTAGGTTACCGTATCTTCATAGTCATTTCTTTGGTGTTGCTTAAACTGTCTCCTCTACCTATACTGAGCTAATGAGTATTATGCCTCAAGATGTGAATCCATCTCCCGATGATTCAATGGTTGATTTGGAGTACTCAAACCCTTCAACTGATGAATCACTAGAATGTGGCTCCACTTTCTCTAGAGCATTATGCCTTCCTGTATCTTGTAAGAATAAGTCCTTCCTCAAATTTAATATTACAAACTCATCGAAGGTATCATGTTTGATTATTATAATCTTCTCTGTTATTGCATACCATAGTTTATATCTCTTAACACTCAATTGATAACCAAAATAAAACATTTCATGGATATAGGTTCTAGCTCCCCAATTTCATTGTGTATAAGCGAGACAATGAAACAATCTTAGGCGTGTATAAATTTGAAGGATTACCTAATCATTAATTCTAAAAACAATTTGACTAATTTGAATACTAAGTTGACAATTTATGTCCACTATTCTTTTCCAAGTCCAGCTTTCAAAAGCAAGCACTGAGTCTACTCAAGCAGAGTTGTATTTGTCCTTTCTGTAGCACCACTATGTTGCATAGTGTTCTCAATTGTTTGATTCCTAAAATTCCCTTCTTGCAAAACTTTTCCAAATTTACAGTAAAAAATTCGAGGCCAATTAGTCTTCAACTACTTGGCTTTCCATTGTTGGAAATTTGAATGTATAGAACACTTCATATTTATCCTTCAAAATGTACATCCATATCTTTTTGAAATGTTAATGAAGGTCAGGAGATATCGAGAACCTTCGTTAGAAGTGACTTGCATTGTGCCTCATAGATTGAGTGCATAGAGTCGAGTGTGGTCCAAATTCTATATAATGCAATTCTAAAGGATACTCTCATTTACTTTTCATGTACGCAGTGCTTACAAATATTCTCATTCTCTAGATTATACAGTAGTAGGAGAGTCCCCTATTTCTATTTCTCTACACAAAGATACACTTTTCAATTATATGCTATAATCTCATGCATTATAACTTTACTATTTCAACTTCTAACATGGCAAACAAGTTTGCAGTTGAACCTATGATTGTCCTTTTCTTCTAATCTCGCATTCATGTGAGTCCAGCATGTTGAAAGAAAAGAGGCTCATCTTTAGATTTGAAATGTGGCTAACATTAGTTAGGGTCTACATTATAACCATTATGCCTCTTTAATTGAATTGTCTAGACAACTACTATCTGACAAGCTACATTCTTGCTTATAAGAATAATTCCACATTCAATTAGCTTGTAGGTGCCTAAAAAAAAAGTCTCTATTGAATATATGTGGTAAGAATAAAACTCAAATCAAGAGCCAACCCATCTTTCCCACTTGGCTTTCCTCTATCGACTCTTAGTAGAAAGTCTACTTCTTTCTCCTTGATTACTACAACATTTGCTAAGCATTGTGATGCTTTCCTTGTCACTCCCCTTATCAAAGTCGTTCCTATTCTTTCACTTGCGTTGCTCAAAAATAACATGTCATTTGCTTTTATAATAGAAATAAGTTTTATCCTTATTTCTCGAATTTGACATGTAATGACTCTTGCTTGAACCCTTATTAAGAGATCTAACCATTGTGATCAACTCAGGAATAGGTCATAGGATCTACAACTAGGTATGGAGTTGTTGTCTAGCTTCTCTTTACTTAAAAATATGTCTTTGACATTGTCAAAGGATGAGGGCATTCGAAAACATCTTGCAAGATTATGGCAAAGAGCATACAGTATTATAGCATGATCTTGATCTTCTACCTTCACGTTAACAGTCTTCAAATCATTTATGATGCTGTTAAACTTAATGATGGAAGTTTTGATTGCAGTGCCTTTAGACATATGAGGTGTATAACTACCATTTCAATACAAGCTAACTACCCTGAACATTAACCAGGTATAAAGCGTCCAACCTTTTTCTTAAATCTACGATTCTATCTCTCCATGAATCTCAACCCACACATTATTGGTGAGGCATAAGCAAATGGTGGACATTAGCCTCTCTATTCAACTTCTTGGAGTCGAAGTTAGACATGGAGCATTCACATTCCTCAATCGCCTTTTTTCAAGATCACTCTAAATGAGGATATCAATAATTTGCATCTGCGGAAAAACTGAAATTTATCACTCCCGTCAACTTTTCAATGTCAAATTTCGTCTTCATCATCATGTTCAGGAGTTAAATGAACAGCTTGCAGCACAATCTATGAGTAAGAATAAATTTGTTGAACCTTAGGACTAGTGTTCAAAGAGAAATAAAACTCGGGCTTACGAGCAATAAGTCGAGAGAATCAAGGAGGGAGAATCACACGTCTAGTATACATGGATCGGGACAAATATGATCCATGCATCCATCATGTTAACTTGCGGACTAGGGCTCTTGTTTATTGATTGTGAGCCAACCCTATGGTGATCAATCTCGGGAAAAAAATAGCTCAATTTGGCAATTGACGTGTAATTCCGCTTCCCTTCCAGAGCCCTCGTCTTCTACCCAAATGTTTTGGTGGGTTAATTTCACAACGCGGTATTACATCTTATCTCATAATCGGAAATACAATGGCTTAGTATCCAAGGTTCAGTTTAGTCTTGCCCACCGACTAAATCTCAAAAGTCAGAATTTATTAAGTTGAGGTTTCTGCGTGGAGTATGAGGCCCCTCACATGAAATGTATGTAACGATTACGCTGGAGATTAAACGGCAATTAGCTTGATTCACCACATATTCAATTATAACTCACACGTGGCACTTGATCCGGAAGCTTTTAACCTTCATTAGACTTCATAACATTTAAAAAAAAAAAAGGACCATGAGTGAAGCTCCGTGAATTTTATGAACTGGGATTTTGATCCACTTGATTTCACAAAGGCGATTTTGATCTCCATCTTTATTTTTTTTTTCCCTGAGTATCATAGCGATGAAGAGAGTCGAGTACGATCAGATCTTGAATCGGTAAGTTTAAAAATAAACTTGGAAAAACAGATTGGGGCCATTAGTTTGGAAATATAGAAGATATATTATCCTTTTAAGGAAAATTTTAAGTTCAAGCAACATAAATTGGTTAAAATAATTCGTCACATCTTTCTCTTAAATAAAATCTTCATTTCGAGTCTTATAAATGTATAAAATTCATGTTTGGAAAGCTTTTCACATTTAATATGCCGACATGACTCGAATATGTATTAGTCAGGGTCAATTGGATTTTTAGATGTCCGATGGTATATATCAAACAAAAAATACTTACGTTCAAGTTTTGTTAATGAAGAAAAATCTTAGTTGGAGATAGTTTTACCGCCGATCAAATTTGAATATAAATTTATTAGAACTGATTAATATTTATATTATATATATATATATATATATAAACAATATGAACAATTTTAGCCAAAAAAGCACAATACATAAAAAGGCAAACTTTCACCTTGTGAGATGGTTTGGTGTACTGTTATCAGAGATATTATTTAATATTAATTAGATATTTTAAAAAATAGGATTATATCGATCAGACAGATTCATTAGTATCTTTAAATATTTTGACATCCACTTGATATTATTTAGGTATTTTAAACATATTTAAATTAATTGGGTCTTTAAACCTATAAATAATCGACTATTCAATGTAATTTACTAAGATCACTCAATTAATAAAGCCCCTAACTATAACCCATAACGTAATACAGCTCTTTATATCTCAAGAAAGTCTTTATATGACGATTTCACATCATTACTTACACGGCAATATAAATCAACAAAATCTTATTATTTCTATGATTATTTTTTAGAATGTTATAAAATAATAATTAAAAACAGTTAAATTTTATTAGTTGATATTATATCTCTACCTTCCTCCTCTAATCTTATTTTAAATATTTTCATGATATATATCAAAGCAGGTTGATCAAGATGAGTTCGCTACTATCATCAATTGAAATTGATTATTTTTAAATAATGTAATTAGATCACCTGTCATGTCTTTGTAGAAAAGGGGAAAAAAAGGGGGATTCGGGGAGTAAAAGAGGCTCCCTTTATTTTGCCATGAGATTGATGGAATAATTACCCAATCGGCTACAGTAGGAGACTGTGAAATTGAATTATTATTGTAAGATGAACATTTCAAGGCAATTGCATGTTCATTTTCGGGGAATATTAGAGATATTATTTGTTACTATATGGTCACCCATACTAAGTGCGGAATTGTCAATTATATGTTCAATTATGAAAATTTAAGGTGACCAAATAAATAATAAGATGAATTAAGAAATATGGAGCTGGCTAAATAAGTAAAATTTAATGTTAAAACAACTCATGATTGGTCTAGTTGTTCTCTCACTAGACCCTCAGATGAGTGATTCCAAAATTGAATCCTAGGTTGGGGCGACGAGATTTTTCCGAGGGATCCCTGCCCGATCACAGATTAGTCTCGAGGTGTGTTTTGGCTTGTCCCAGGACACTGCATGGTGCAAACAAAAAAATTAAGTTTATAGTAGATAAAAAAAAATAGTTCAAATCGAAGGTAAATGAAGCAGAATCGAGGAATTATGAGAGCTTTTAGTGAACAAAAGTAAATTTCTATGAAAATTGTGAAAGTTACAAGGAGTTAGAATTTAAAAAGAGTAAAATGTGATCATATGGTTAAAAGGATAGTGAGAAACAGTGGAAAGAATTATGAAAATGGTTAATGAAATATGAGAAAGTAAAAAAATGGATAAGTATACGCAAGTATCGAAATGATGAAAAATCTCTTTCATATATTTTGTTATTTTATTCTAAAATAAATTTGATCAATTATAAAACACATTTAATGGAAGGTACTTTTGGAAATAAAAAAGAGATCAAAACTGTTTTGAATTTACTTAAAATGATATCGATATATATATTAATTAGAAAAAATGTAATATTTGAAAATAAAATACTATCAATACAATAGGTTATCAGTACTTTGCGTTATATTAATATTGGCGCTATATTTTTTAATGATTGCAGGGTATTTATTTGATAAATTAATTGAATCTATAAGCATATAAAGAGATAATTGGCATAACTGCTCTATATTTTTCTCCCGATAATTGCTCTGTATATAATTTATTAAATTGCTCAACTTATCAAAATCCATGATTACGGTGTATACAACCTATCATATTTCTCTTATCTTATTTTTTACTTCTTTAAATATATGTGATGGAAGTTATTGGAGATATAATCAAATCGTATTAATAACATATTTTAGTTATATACTTAGGATGTTCAAATAAGTCATTCGACTATGTGACCAGTGAGTTGCTCAATTCAATAAAAGTATGTTATTATGGTCATTGGCTTATCATATTTCTATATATCTCTGTTATACTCTTCTCATATTTTATTTTAAACTTCTTCATGGTATCAGAACAAGTCGATCGAATTGAGTCCGCTACTATCATCAACTAAAGTCAACATTTTCAATTACGTGCATGAATCATGTGTCATGTCTCCACTGAAAAGATAAGAGAATGGAGAGGTTCTACGTGTACAAGAAAACTTCTTTTTATTTTTGCTATGACGTGATGAAGTAATTGATCGACTAGTATGAACATTTCATGGCAACTCCATGTTCGTCTTGAGGAAGAGTATTGGAGATATTATTTCATCTTATATTAGGAAATAAAATTTTATCAATCAGATGCTTTAATTGATATATTTAGGATATTAAGTATCTTTTTGATATTTTTAGTTTATGTTTCTTAAATTTCTCTTCTCCTTGCTTATAAAAAAAGTCGTTCTTCTGTGTAATCAGTGAGTTATTTAATCAGTAAAGTATGTCATTATGGCTAGTGTAGTTATTCAGACATGTCCGACCCGGAACCGGACCGAACTGACAAAGCTTAACCAGAACCGGCCTAGCCAAGCTATGAGCCGGGACCGGCCCAAACAGTTTATGGCCATAGGTAGTTACAGGTTGGGTCACGATTGACGAACTGGTGACCCGGAACTAGCTCGGAATCATGAGCGACCCAGAAAGTAACCTCCTAATTTCTAGAAGGATAAATTTTTTAAAAATAAAAATATGTTTACTCCAACGGGTAGGAGTAGTGATGGATAAGGTATTCCTCCAATAGATCAAAATAATAATAGGTTACGTCAATGGACCGAGTCAATATACCATTGTTAAATTGGCTTATAGACAAGCCCATTGAATAAGTTTGTGTCTTACACCATTCCCTTATACAGAAGAGTTCTTTGTATCACCATCTTCATATGAGCGATGTGGGATTAGAATGAGAATGATAGTTACTTGAAGCAACTCAATCCCATATCGATAACACCAAGAGAATGTGGAAAAGGTTTGTCTATATATAGGATAATGACTCAATTAATTTTTTAAACAAAGAAAAAGAAGATTTATACATGCACATAAATTTATATGACTATGAATGTATATGTCTTCAATAATAATGTAATTGTATGAATAAATAATTTAAAAATAATTATAAATATTAAATAAATTATTCTTATAATAAATAAATAAATAAATATTATATAATATGATTTAAAATAAATGAAAATAAAATCTTAGACCAGTTTGGACCGAAACTGGCCGGTCCAAACTAGGGACTAGCTCGGTGATCTACCAGTTCTGGGCCAATTCATGGATCATGAACCGTTGGCCCAGATCGGCTTAGACTGTTAAGCTTAATGGTCTAGTCTGGGCTCGCCTTAGTCGATTCATGAACCGCCATGAATCAGCCCATTTAACAACACTAGTTATGGCCACGGGCCTACCATATTTCTCTATATCTCTACCATACTCCTCTCATATTTAAATTTCAATTTCTTTAATACCATAAGAAAATTGGAAATTATCATAACCGTTTATTCTAAAAGCTTAACTTATTCGAAAATGACATGATTTATTATTTATTATTTAATATATCCTCACACTCGGATTACATTAGTTTTGAAGATCCATTGCATTGAATTAATTAAATAGGAGTTAATGCGTGCAAGGTGACTCGAACTAGCGCTATTATGCCATAACAAAAGTTGGACTTATTATAACTGTTTATTCTAAAAGATTGACATATTAAATAATATTATTATTTATTATTTATTACTTAATATAAGTGTCAATCTCTACCAGAAGAGAAGATTAGTGGTAAAATAATTACATTCTAAGTACATTAGATTCGTGAATTATTTTCGCCCAAAAATTCTTGAATTATACTTATCAAAATTTGCAACTAAATTAATGCTTTTAAAAAAAATACATATAATATGCTTGTCAAGAACAACTATATCACACATTAATATAAGAAAAATTATTATAATTAAAATTTTCATTATATGTTTTACGTTCACAGCAATGTAATAGGACTTTGAATCAATTTATTATTTAGTTCATTCTAATAATATTATACTGTTTGAATCAGTTACTAATTACAAAATATTGACACAGACATGTATATTGATATTGTTTATATATACATATATATATATGTTCAATTAACACACAAGGGGGAGAATGGTGGCCCACCAAGTACACTGCTCAATTGCCTTGCATCTGAAGCAACTAATTTTTCTCTTTCCTCTTTCTCTCTCTAAAGACATTTTCATTGTCCCAAAAGAATCATTACCAGCACTCCACAGTTTCATAGCCATGTGAACTCCCCCACCCTCTCTCTCTCTCTCTCTCTCTTCCCTCTTCCTTCCAAACCACAATTTCCCATTTTAATACAAGAGGCACATTTTTTTTTAACAGGAATATATCGCCGCTCTTGCTTTAAACCATATATATTTGAAATACATGATGAAAACAAAAATAAATTGTTTTATTACTCTAATATGTGTTGGTAAATATTTGTATATAGAAGCATACATATATACACACAAGCCCTAGACATTTACTAATTACTCTCCCTTCGAGTTTGAGATATTTTTGCAGTAATTTATCAAAACAAAGGAGATAGTTTGTTTATTATTTTAATAATAAACAACCACCAAGTGTTGCGGGTCTGGTCTAAAATCATTCTCATACAGTCGGTGTGGTTGAGATTCGATGTTCAAGTTCCCCTCGAAATAAAATTGTTAAAAGTGATTCTTTTGAACTTGAACCTCGATAGATACTAAATCCTTGAACTATTTGAGATATTTTGTGGTGTGCTATGTTGACGAGCTAGTATTAGTGCTGATTATTCAGTTCATCTAATACACTCTCAGTTGAACATGAAAGCTTAGTTATCAGGTAATGGAGGGTAGCCACCATTACTAACCTCAATTTTACCCATAAAAAAATAATTATAAAAATTTTAGTGATTATTTTATTATTAAATAATATTATTATTAAAAAAAAGGAAGAAGAAAATATATCAGAGATTTTGATGTGCTTTAGAACAGCTGTTAAGGGCCGTTTCTCTTGCCTTTTGCTTTAGCAGTCAAGCCCTCCTGCTTCTTCTTCTTATCCTCCTCTCTCCCCCTCTCTCGCTCTCTCTCTATCCTCTCTCTCATACTCTCTCACAAAGCGCCTTCAAACAAGTTACTGCCTCTTAAAACAGCGAAGGCCACGGATGTATGTACACACATGCATATGTATAGGTTTTCATATACATGAACCCCACTTTTCCTTTTCTCTCTCTTAACCTTTGAGGTTTCAGTTAAAGTAGAGTGAGACCGGATTCTGGGTTTCCTTTCCTCCCCCCTCTCACCGTTTTTTCCCTCTTCACAGTCTCTCTCTCCCTCTCTCTCTTCTCTAGCGCTCTCTCTCTCTCATCTCCTTTCTTGCTCCTTCTCCCCTTGTTTTAGTACTTCTGCTCAAACTTGTCTTCTCACAAAAATAAATTTCCCTCTCTAGGTTTTCATGAATAGTTTTGTCTACCTTTGCTAATAATTAGTCTTGTAGTGTTTTTCCCCTAGAACTCGCCTTTCCAACCTACCTGAGGTTTGATTCGTTTCAGCTCGAGGGGGTGTGCCATTTCAAATCGAGAGGAGTATGAGGCCGATTCGATTGAGACCCGGGTGAAGATTTCAGACAATAAGAAGCGGCTGCATGATAGCAGAAGATTATTGCCATAGTATACTGCAAGGAAAAGCGAAATTAGAGATTTTGTTGCTTAATAAGAAGTAGCCATGAATCATAGCAAGACCAGCAACCCGGGCTCGAGCATGGTTAGCAGCTCCGACCACCTGAAGTTAGAGGAGCATCAGGTTTGTGGATCAAATTTGTGCCCCAGTTGTGGCCACAAGCTTGAAGGAAAGCCAGTAAGTGTAGAAAAACCTATTCGCTATTATATTCACGTATTTCTACCTCTCTTCAACGATTACTGGTGGGTTCTTCGACTTATCATGCTTCCATATTTTGTCCTTGTGGATGAAGTTTACCACTGGATATAATGCAAATTTGATCCCTTTTCACCTTATTTGTATGAACCCTCGACGTTCTCTTCCAGTTTTCTGTACATGTGGTCACTTTTTGTTTGAACTTTGCATAGTATTGTGTTGTGATATTGGGATTTTGGTTGTAGGATTGGTTAGGTCTACCGGCAGGAGTCAAGTTTGACCCGACGGATCAAGAGCTGATAGAGCACCTCGAGGCCAAAGTTGAAGCCAAAGACATGAAATCTCACCCTCTGATTGATGAGTTCATCCCGACCATCGAAGGAGAAGATGGAATCTGTTACACCCATCCCGAGAAGCTCCCAGGTTTCACTCCTCTCTCTCGATAACCCTTTTTTCGACCAGACCAGATTGATGGAGGTGTCCGATCACGGTCCTACCGAAGTTGATACGGTTAACTGTTCTCCTCTCCCAAGTGGTGGTTTGGTTCTTTCGTTACCCAACTTGTGTTTGGTTTTACTTTTTAGCACTCTCACTTCATTCACTAAGAGAGTATTCTAAGGTTACATTGAATGATTTTTTTCGGTGATAACGGAACTTATAAATTTAATAAAAGAATAGAAGATAAAAAGAAATAAAACGATAGCATAATTTACACGGTGAGAATTGAACATCCAATCTTTAAGTTACGTAATAGAATCTTATGTCACTACATTAAAATCCGTTCCCCACATTGAATGAATAATTTAGCTTGTGCTTGCTCCCTTCTTGTTTGTTATGACTTTGCATTAATTGTATGCATAATTTTGTCCCTTGTTGGTTACACCTAAGTCAACCTAACTTTGATTTTTTTCCTTTACCTCATTTATTCTGTTCTACAAATTTTCTTTTCCTTGCTTAGGAGTGACCAGAGATGGATTAAGCAGGCACTTCTTTCACCGGCCCTCGAAGGCTTACACAACCGGAACACGAAAGAGGAGAAAGATCCAAACGGAATGCGATCTCCAAGGAGGTGAGACTAGATGGCACAAGACCGGCAAAACCCGACCCGTTATGGTCAATGGGAAACAGAAAGGATGCAAGAAGATCCTTGTCCTTTACACCAACTTCGGGAAGAACCGGAAGCCCGAGAAAACCAACTGGGTCATGCACCAGTACCACCTAGGCCAGCATGAGGAGGAAAAGGAGGGCGAACTCGTGGTCTCAAAGATATTCTACCAGACACAGCCCAGGCAATGTAACTGGTCGGACCGGAGCGGCAGTACAAGCTCTGCCACTGAAGGAAGCAGTGCTACTGAACACAATTTTGGTCGGAGAGGGAGTGGCAGCAGTTCGAGTAATCATATTAGCTGTTTGGCTTCTGCAAAGGAGGCGATCCCGCAAAGGGATGAGATTTCTGCTACTGTTGCCGGTGCTGCAAATATTTCTGGTATCGGTTCAACCAGCATTGATATTCAGCAACTCAAGTCAGAACATTTTGGATTTGCCCAGTTCAGAAAGGCCTTTGAGGTACAATTACGTGCCAACTGATCTTCATTTTCAACAAAAACACCAATAATTATTTTCTTCAAATTCCACTTTGCCCATTGTCTAAAAAAAATCTACTTTTCATTAATATATAGAATTTTAATTAACTTGGCACGAGATTTGGTTTGAATTTAACTTATCCTTCATGAGCTGGACTAGATTAGTTCGCATTCAAAATAAATCTAGGTTCTTTCAATTCAATCAGATTCTAGAAACGAAAAGGAGCACCTTTGAATTACTTTGCGGTGAGTTTTCTCATTCACATTGCTTGCTTATGCAACTTTCTAAGGACAATTGGACCTCATTCTGAAAACTACATGCTTTATATGAAATACTGAAAAAGCCTTTTCAACTAATTAACCCATAAAAACTTTTCGATGGTTCCATGAACATTAAACATCCAAGAGAACAATTGTCTCCTCAATCTAATTTCTTCGCTAAAAATGTCATTTTCATATTTTTAGATTATTTCGGACTAATTATAATAATATTTTCTGAGAAAAATCATAGCTCACCAAGATACGTTACTGATAAAACCATGTCTTTTTCTATCAAAAGGGAGTAAAGGAACGTGAAAAGAGATAAGGAACAAGCGAGAAATTGAAATGGGATCTGTAACCAACCGATATTTCACTAACCGATATACAATGTTCATATCCCTTTTTTACCTTTCCTATCCATTCGTTGCCTTCTTTCATTTTTCTTTTAAAGAGAAGTTCATTCATTTTTTCTGGTCTTTTCTTTGTTAAATACTTTGATGATTTATTTTAACTTATTTCAACAGGTGGGGATAGGGGAGGTTCCGACAGTAAGGGAAGCACCGTCGTCCACGGGCACGTGCGAGAGTGATCCATATGAGAGAACATCTCATGCTATGGCTACCCACCAACCGCCGTTGCCGGTGCCACCATTACCTTTGCCACCACACCCCCAGATTGCCGCCTCCACGACCACCGCTGCCTTCCACATCAACCGGCCATCGAATCCCATCTCATCCATCATGGCTCCACCTCCTCTTCACAACACGTCCATTATCCTCGATGATCATGACAGTTATCATGTCTCTCGAATGATGCTCCAAATGAATTTCAGGTAACTCGATCTAGCAGTAATGATAATGTCAATTGTTTCATGTCTATGTATGAGTTTCCTCTCCTGTTTGGGTTATTATTGTTGAGCTGGCGAATGGTTGTCACTGCACGAAAGTATCTTCTTCCAAATTTGTTTTCAATGACAAGTATATTTTTAAAAAGAAATTGAAATATGGTTTCAATGGGTTTAATGGAGACTTTCAACTTTGAAAGAAGAGTAATTAAATATGGATTTGCTGCATTCTTTTCTAACTCTATTTTCAGCAGTGATGATGATTTATTACTCCTTAGAGATGAACAATTTTATTTCAGTGTGTCAATGTCAATCATCTAAGATATTATCCACATCGGTTGGTTAAGGTGGTGTGATTTTTTTTCCCTTCAATCTTGTGTTAAAATCTGATGAATAAAAAAATTCATGATCGATTCTTTTTTTGCATTTTAGTGACCAATTTGGCTCAAATCTAAATTAATCATTGAACATAGGGATCTGTATATTAGTTAGGTGGTGTATATTGAAAAATTTGAGGACATCGAAGGATGCAACTTGCTAAATATGTAACAATTTATTGAAGAGTTAAATGATGCAATCACATATACTTGTTCTTACTAGTATTATAGACACATACATACACACACGCTATATGTATATCAGCCTAAAAGGGAAATATTGCTAATTTGGTTTAATCTTATATGAAGCTGGATTGCTTTATCTTTATGTCTTCCATTCACTCCATTCATAGCATGTACATGGTGCAGACACATGCTAATTAATATTACTCTACATTATTTTCAAATATCATTTTTGTTCACTGGCCTGATTTTATTTTATTTTTATTTAAAAATGAAAAAACAGCAGCAACAACATCAGGAGCAGCAACATCATAAAATGGGAGGACGGACTGTGTCAGGTCTGGAGGAACTAATAATGGGCTGTTCATCCACTGATGTCAAAGAAGTGAGTTCTTAATCATAGCTTCTTCCTCTCTCTTTTTGACTCTGATTTTGATGTGCCCTTTTAAATATTTACATTTTTTTTTCGGTGGATAATATTCACATTTGTTTATTGCATGGAACCCTCTCATCATACGTAACTAGAAATTTTGAGAGGGAAAAGGGGGAAAATGATACGTATAGTTTCAAACAAATATGTGTAAGGACAAAAAAGGAAGGGAACACATTTGTTTTTTAATGTCATTTTACGCTAAAGAAATGAAAACTAGATGCTCGCTTTCTTTTTTGCAATCCCTTTCATCTTCTGTCTTTTCTTTTTTCCTTAGTTTAGGTTTTGATGCTTACTTAAAATGTTTTCATATATCTTCTTCATTAAGCGGGTTTTTTTTATTTGAATCCTGAAAATTAAAAAAATTACAATTATGCGAGTTTTATCCGTTACTCAATCAATTTGCTCGAATTTTTACTACAGAGGAATTTAATAAGCCGGGGTTAAACCAGAAAAAGTTTTGAACAGCACCCATGTAAAGAAATTCTTGGTATTTGAAACTTCCAGACAGGTGTCCTTTTTTCCCTTCAAAGTTGAGTGAAATGTACAATCTTGTTGAGTATTAGTTCTACGTTGTATTCATAAGCCTACACTGTCAAAAAATTAATAATTGCTGTCCACTCTCTCTTTACTATATTCTCTGCTCTTTTGCAACATTCCCACTTTAATAAATGTAAAAGAATATTTTTTTTACAAATTATTCGATCTTGTGTCCAAAACAATTCTCAAATCTCATGCTATTGAAAATTTGTACCATTTACAGATTAATGAAAAAATAGATTTTTTTTTCTTGCTTGGGGACAAAATGCATTTTCTTCGTTATTATTTGACAGAACTTGGAAATTTATGAAAGCCAATTAATAGGTGTTTTGATGGCCATATTCAATCTATCGATGCATTAAACCCATCTGAACAATTGCGAGATTTCAATTTTTTTGGTCGAGTCTTGGATTCAATTTTAGTTAGCAGAATTTTATGTAGTCTTTTATTTTCATCTTCATCTTATCCCCTTTAACACAATTGATCTCTTACTTAACTAAAAAATTACCCCAGTTTGTCATTTGGTAGCTTTAGTTGGTAACTTCTTTCTAGAAGTTACAATAGAAAGAACGGGATACTTAGGCTTAAAGAGGAAAAAGTGTTGTACGTAACGAGTATATTATATAACAATAATTATGTGTTAAATATCCTCTTGGCTCACAAGACATTGGACGCATGTTCAGCACAAAAACTCAAACTGATAGGATGGTGAAGTCCATTTCTTATAAATCAGGCTTTTTTTTTATTATTTGTCCGCTGTGGGATTCATTTATCAACACCCGCTCTCAACAACTGATTTCGAGCTGGATATTTTTCTTCCGTACTCGGGCGAGAGGGGACAGTTGACCACAAGCCAGACATTTTTCCTTTTGGCCTTGGGTTTAACGAGTCACGAGTTCTACATTTGGACCTGACGTGATATGAGTCCATATGGTTAGCTCTGATACCATGTCAAATATCTATCTGACCCGCAAAAGATTGGACCCATATCCATTCAAAAAGTTTAAGCTAATAGGACGGTGATATGCACTCTCTTATAAATCAGACTTCTTTTCATTATTTATCCGATATGATATTCATTTTTCAATAATATGGTAGCATAAATTAATAAGATTTAGTTATTTTTATATATTTTTTTAAAAATTATAAAATTTGGCTTATGATATCATGCAAATACTATCACGTGATATGCTCATTATACAGAATATTCTCTCCTCGAAGAGAGTTTAAGTCTTAAGCGAAAATATCGGATTCAAATTTTTGTGAATAAAGTAAACTTATTGTATGAGAATTGTACTCTTTAGTAAACTAATACAGCTTAAACTGAATCACACAGAATTAAAAAGATTAAAGCTTTCTCTCTCTTTCTTCTCTCTCTAATCTTTGCATGAGGAAAACTGTTTGACCTAATAATTGTGTAGCTAACAAAAAGAACAAGCTAGGAGATATATATAAAATATGGGATTAGACAGGTTCTCTTTCCCAGTAATAATTGCGCTTTACTATTTCTTCATTACGACAACACCAACAACAGCAGACAGATGCAATTATAAGCGGACAAAGAATGCAGCTTCTTCGTCCATTGTTCTCTTGTGTCAAGGCTTGCCGTGCACTCCCTAACTCCTTTGTTCTTCACGTGTTTGCCGCTAGCTCTTTCCCCACTAAACTACATGTGTCTAAGTATCAATCTGATCACTCATGTCTCACGATAAACACTACACTATGATTGTCCTTGTACGTATTTCTTATGAGAAAATTTTATCGTGGTGGAAAGCTAGGGTTTGTATTTTCATCGGATGCTTTTGGATTCTTGATTAAGATAATTAACTTGGTAGCATGACTCGTTAAATAGTATTCTTCTTCTGTTTTTTTTATTCTATATTACTAGTATCTAAAAACTTATAAGTTAAATGCACAATCCTATACCACATCACATAAATTGACCAAAGTTATCATGTTGCGTCTACTTCCACATGTATTCTCCATATGTCGGACATGAATATGCTCATTATTCTTGCATGCATATCACATGGCACGTACGATAAATGTGAGTGCACCACTGACAATGGTAAAGATACCAGGGTATCAACACATCGTATGATGTCGAATTTCTTAGTCATGTTTTTATCTTGTTTTTCCTGTTGCAGGAATCATCCATTCCAAACCCACAAGAGCCAGAATGGTTGAAGTATTCCTCCTTCTGGCCTGACCCTGACAACCCGGATCATCATGGATAGAAGCAATGCCAAAAATCTAAAGAAAAGGAAAGGAAAGGAAAATAAACCCAGAGGATGAGGAAAAGGGGAGGGAAGAAGAAGCAGAAAAAGAAAGCGTGTTGTGAGCAGAAAAGAGAAACCCGCACTCCCACACACATACACAAAGAGACAGCATCATAATCATTGTCCTCAACACCATCATCGAGTGTTCTTTTCGCAACCGGACGGAGACCACTTCTCCTCCATTCACCCCACCAGTATGTACTTTTTTCCTCACTTTTTATTCCTTAAATTTTGTTTTCTTGTTTCTTCTCTGCATCGTCCCAAAAACCGAGGCTTAGGTTTCTCGTTCCTGGAGGGTGGTGGCCCTTTGGAACCGAACTAACTGCTAAAACTGTCCATGTTGGAAAGCAAGAAAAGGGAAAGGAAAGAAAAAGAAAAATTCAAAGGAAACCGAAAGAAGCCCGAAGAAGAAAGCTGCTCTCCTCCCTCTTCAAACACTACTGACAATAGAAGAGAACCCAACAGCCCAATAAAGCCAAAAGAAAAAAAAACTCACTCAGTGCATGGAAATCATCACCGTTATGATTACCCGTATCATCTGTCTCTTTTTCATGAGTAGTTTATATCTCTGTTTTTTTTTTCAGAACACTTCTTTTGGTATCTCATTCTATTGTTTTGTTCTTTTTGATAGAAACGATATCCCATATTCTGTGAAAAGAAAAACGTCAAGAAACAACTTTGTTCATTAATATACACAATCATCAGTTGCTCCATTTCATGCATGTTAATTAACTTACATTTTCGCACTCTCTCTTGTATGGTAAGATGGATCATTTGAGGTTTCTACACTGATAGGAATATGAACTGTTGCTTTTCAACCCATTCATCTCCTTATTCACTAGATGAGTCGATTGGAAATTATAGAAAGAAAGGGAACAAAAAAGAAAACGTCTGAGCTCCTCGTACAATTATCATTACTTGTGTGATTACATGACGATCAATTTAAGTAGAAGTTAAGTAGAAGTCAGAATGCACAGGTTCGAGAGAGTGTGGGAGATATATCTCTATTTCATTTTTTTTACATATAAATGAGACACATATATTTAGAAGGAGATAGAACAAATAGAGAATACAAAGATGCGAGAAGTCCCACTAGTGAAAATCAAATCTAAGACCTCTTGGTTTCAGGTCGAAAACAGTACTAATTATGCCAAACTCCCTTTCTTTATATATAAATTTCATTGATATACTGGATTTAGCATTATGCTTTCATAAATTTTTCGGTGAATAAATAGATCAAAAACCCTAACAATTACGAACTACAAAGTGGTGGTATGATGGATCCCACAGTATCGTTTAGTAACAAATGACCATGGTCATGTGGCAGTGTCTTTCAAACGAAGTATAACTTGTCTCGTCAACCAATCCA